>BTPG01000005.1:161082758-161155338 GCA_036245525.1 Semisulcospira habei
CCAAGTAAATCACTGTTGATGGCGGCAGCTATCGCATTTGCAGAAGCATGTTACGCAGCCCGATTAGCCACCACCGAAAGAGAATGTATCTCTCGCAGCGGCGCAGTAGAGTGAGGATCCCAATGGTCTTCAAGAGCGCGTACCATCGCCTGGGTAGCGAGATCGCGGAAGCGGGAGCAGACCAGCGTGTTGCGGATCATGACAGCAGTTTTATCAAAACCGCGAGGGACCCGGGCAAAGGCAAAGCGGCGTTCACCCACCTGTAAATCCGCCGTATCATCAAGCTAAGGCAAAGGGCACGCAAAAGCCTGAGAGTGACCTGCGTACCAACGTTGGCGGAAGCGAATGTCTACGCCGTCAGGTCACTTAGTATAGGAAAAGAAGAGAGGCTCTTTGAAAGTGCCAATAGGCAATTGCGCCGAGAACGCCTCCGCCAGATCTCGAAAGCCAGATGGTGGCGGAAGAGATCGGAAATGCTTAGGGTGAAGGGAAACATCCACCGAAGCCGACGCCTTTCGCTTCAGAGGAGGTGTAGGGAGGCAAATCGGCCCATCAGCCCATAAATCCGCCGCATCATCGGCGTCTGGGGGAAGAGAGCGAAGAATGAGGTCGGAGGCCTCGTCAAAGGACCGTTGAGTCTCGACACCCGGAGTGAAACAGTCCGAGGACGGAGAACAGCTGTGTTGAGAGTCCGCGGGTAAAGGACTCTAGATGGAGAAAGGTGCGGCAAAACCCCAAGGTCGCAAGCAGAATCCACCGGATGAAGGCGAAGAACATCCTCTTGAACCAGCGTTGCCAAACGCCAGGGGAAACAGGACCCTTGGAAAGAGTAACGAACGGTTGCCGGAGAAGATCGCCGAGGGACAGATGAGGAGTCCAGGTGCCCAGTTCGCCGAGAACTCCGACAGTCACATGAAGAAGAATAAGAAGGACGCCGTAAGGAAGAGGGCAGATGCTGACAGCTCTCAGGCAAAAGCAGGCGACGAGCAGGAGAAGGGGAACGGGACCAGGACTGTCCCCCCTCTGGAGCACAATGAAGGTGGCGTCGACAGCACTGCGAAGGACGTTCGAAGCGAAGGGGATCCACCCGTCATCGAGAGGCGTGTCACGAGCGACGGGGGGCAGGAGAAACCCAGGAATCACGGTGACAGGGGACGGACGATGGTGTAGGATCCCGAAGGGAAACGTCTGCAATAGGAGAATAAAACCGACGGAAGGGGTGAGAAATACGCCGAGAGGACGTACCAAGTGTGGCACGAGTGCGCGGTGACTGGCTTTTAGCCAGGGCGCGAGGAGACAGTGGTTGAGACGAAGCGCCGAGCAACGAGTCGTGATGTGACGACAATTGTTGAAGTTGCGACGGAAAAGTGCAATTGGGTAAAGTCACGTCTGGCTGGAGAGGGCACGCGCCAGGGACTGCCGATGGTCGCTGTCTCCTCTCCCCAAAAAGATGGGCTGGACTCCGTTGGAGACCCGTCTTAGAAGGCCGAGTCTGCGGAGCTGGCTGAGTTGCGCGGTGACTGGCTTTTAGCCAGGGCGCGAGGAGACAGTGGTTGAGACGAAGCGCCGAGCAACGAGTCGTGATGTGACGACAATTGCTGAAGTTGCGACGGTAAAGTGCAAGTGGGTAAAGTCACGTCTGGCTGGAGAGGGCACGCGCCAGGGACTGCCGAAGGTCCTGTCTCCTCTCCCCAAAACGATGGGCTTGACTCCGTTGGAGACCCGTCTTAGAAGGCCGAGTCTGCGGAGCTGGCTGAGTTGCGCGGTGACTGGCTTTTAGCCAGGGCGCGAGGAGACAGTGGTTGAGACGAAGCGCCGAGCAACGAGTCGTGATGTGACGACAATTGCTGAAGTTGCGACGGAAAAGTGCAAGTGGGTAAAGTCACGTCTGGCTGGAGAGGGCACGCGCCAGGGACTGCCGATGGTCCTGTCTCCTCTCCCCAAAATGATGGGCTCGACTCCGTTGGAGACCCGTCTTAGAAGGCCGAGTCTGCGGAGCTGGCTGAGTTGCGCGGTGACTGGCTTTTAGCCAGGGCGCGAGGAGACAGTGGTTGAGCCGAAGCGCTGGGCAACAAGTCGTGATGTGACAACAAGTGTTGAATTTTTTTTTTTTTTTTTTTTTTTTTTTGCGACGGAAAAGTGCAATTGAGTAAAGTCACGTCTGGCTGGAGAGGGCACGCGCCAGGGACTGCCGATGGTTGCTGTCTCCTCCCCCAAATGATGGGGTTGCCTCCGTTGGAGACCCGTCTTAGAAGGCCGGGTCTGCGGGGCTGGCTGCGAAATACGCTCATATGAGCGGGGGCGTACATTCTCACCTGGTGTAAAACCACCCGCAGCGGGAGGGAAGGTTTCCAACACCCGCTCCTGAGTGGCAAAGAGCTGCAGAGAAGAAACACCGATAGCGGCAGAGCTGGTGGTGATAGGACAAAGAGGAGCTTCGTCGGACTGTACAGGGTGCTGACGACGGTAGAATTTCCACATTTCGGACCAGCGATCTTCTTCCCACTTAGCACAAAAATCACAAGTGTGGTCCGATGCACATCCCGAGCAAGACAGGCAGCACGGATGTAAGTTACTAGGCCACTGGAAATTTTTACAGTTGGGGCACGTTTTTTAAGAAGAAAACTGCAACAGTGAACAGAGCGGAAATGAAACGCGCGTAGCCCAGAGGCTACGTAACCGAGCAGACGACCGTTAAAACCGACAATCGAAGACGAAGTCGAAACGAACGGCAAAATGCCGCAAATCCACGGAAATTGCCCAATTCGCCACAATCATCGCGGGAGGCAATGTCCGAGGCCTTACCTGGCCTTGTTAAGACAAACAAGGCCGAAGAATGGACAAAAAAAGACGATGATAACGGGAGACTGAGAAAGAAGGATCTAAACAAAATGGCAGTCAAGTATAGAACTGGAAATAACGGCCTCTCGCGAGATTTGGACAGGAAGTCATTCCGAGGATAAGGAGGACACTCGGGGGGATTGGGTAACTGCTTGCTAGAGGTACGTCCCTGGTTGTGTGGCAACACACAACAATTTTTGGAGACTGAAATTGTCAGTTAAGTATATCTTCCTCTCAGTAATACCATCGGTAACGATTTTGAAGAAATAAACTTACAGATGGCATTACTCGGAGGGCCCTCCCACCTGCCCCGCTCGCCGCCAGTAAGCTAAGAGCGAAACTGGTGACGCTGCGCATGTACCCGTATGAGGTGGGGGAGGCTACTCAGTGAAGGAAAGCTATTCAGGGATGTTGGTACAGTTCACTACGGTGGTTCCCCGGTGGCGTTGCTGTACACGATCCTTGGGCTGTTTTTTTTTACGTAATTTTATTTCACGGTACAATTTCAGTCTTGCTATAATTTGTGTGAAATCATGTGACTTTACCTAGCTACATGCTATACTAAGTACACCTGCATGCTCTTCTGAAAGCACGTTGATGTGTGTGTGTGCCATTTGCGTGCGTGCATGCGCATGTTCCAAACATCCTCAAGAGGCATAGATCTTCATGCACCCTCTGGGCACATGAGGATCTATGCCTCTTGGAGATGCATGCATATGAGAGAGAAAGCGAGTGAGAGAGAGAATTACATCATATTTAGACTTAGAGTATGTCTGCGTGGTGATGATCACCGCCACTGTCTTTCTCCAGATGTCAAGGTCTTTTACTGTTTTAATTTTTTCTGAAAAGAATTAATTTTTACTGATGAAGTTGAAAGGGTACAAAGCTGGCTAACCAACTCATCCAATGTCTTTCTCCAAACTAGCTATAATATACAAACACACACACATCGTCGCGCTTTCAGAAGAGCATTCAGGTGACCCGATATTATCGGGTCACCTGAATGCTCTTCTGAAAGCGCGACGATGTGTGTGTGTGTGTGTGTGTATTTTAGAGCGGGCATGCGCGCACGTGCGCTCCAAACATCTCCAAGAGACATAGATCCTCATGCGCTCTCCGGGTGCATGAGGATCTATGCCTTTTGGAGATGCACACATGTGTATGTGAGAGAGAGAGAGAGAGAGAGAGAGAGAGAGAGAGAAAGAGTCAGCGTGGTGACGGAGTTGCCTCTTTTACGTCACCACCACTGTCTGACTTTCTCTAGAAGTCAAGGTTTTTTACTGTTTTAATTTTTTTCTGAAATGAATTAATTTTTACTAAAGAAGTTGAACAGATAAAAAGCTGACTAACGAACTCATACAATGTCTTTATCCAAACTAGCTATATCCAAAATTTCAAGTAAATATGACAAAAATTACAGACTCTAATCTGGGTCAACCGACTTCCTACAAACGGTTGTTTATGTCTTAAATGAGACATTCAATTACAATATGCTCGGAGGCTCTCCCTTTAAGAAAGTATTTCGCCAAGTTTCAAGCTTTTGTGTACAGAAATATCTGAGATTCTCTTGTTTACATACATACACACACGCACATACATACGCACATACGGCGCTTTGCGACCAAATGTACGTTCAGCAGCGAGGCTAGCGTAACTAGACATGACGTAATTTTTATCCTGTTACTTCAATTGTGAGAGGTTTAGGCCTGCCCGTCTTTGACATCATGGACATGCTATTAAATTCGCCGCAGGGTGACCCATCCTAAAAAGTCTCTTCTATAATAAAAGGGACTTTAAAATGTATAGATGTACGCATTTGTTTCACCAAATAATATTAGCACCAAAAAGCCAACTAACCTGGTTGACGAATGGAGTGACTTTTGTTCCATCCCTTATGTTCCAGGAGAGAACAGTCATCAGTCTGACTAGCTTCCCAGGAGGTATCTACACAATGTAACATCAAAATCAGTTTTCCCACCATATATTGTCAACATATGCATGGAAGCCATCCAATGTCAAACAGCTAGAAAATTAATCATGAAACTTGTAAACTACACAAATGTGCATAATTCTAATGGGTCTGAATCTGCTAAAGACTGAAACAATTTAAACAGACTGACTGCGAGTGCTACTGATGAAACCACTTGGCAGAAAAGACGCTTAACTATGCATCTTTTTTCCTTAGCGGTATTATCAGCAGCCAAGCTGTTAAATATATAAAGCAAACTTTTGATTAAAACATACTGTTTGGTGACTCGCATCTGTTGTTTGTTATATACTGTATTACTTGTAATTCCCCCCCCCCCCCCCCCCCCCCCCCCCCCCCGACGAAATTCCCGATTTTCCCAAAATGCAGAAAATTGGGGCAAAACAAAACACTGAATGTCGGTGCCGAAATATTAGAGGAAAGACTGCTCATAATTAGAGGAAAAGTAACCGCTAAATTTAATCTGAGATTCTAACATACCGATACCACTCTGCACTGCGTAAACGGCGGGGCCATCGGCCATTATCTAGACGACGGACACAAAAAATGATATGGGTAAAGATAGGCATTGGGAGCAGAGACGAGCCAACCCCAATTCTGCCTCAAGTGTAGCAGTAGAACTTGGAGCAAGCGTTTGAAAGTCACACGGTGAAAATAAGATGGTCTCAAAACCAATACTGTCCTATTTCCTTTTATCAGGACTAAAAAAAATCTGATTGGCCGATTATTGCAATTCGTACACTAAATCTCATTGGCTAAGAAATAATGAAAACATGAAGTGCACAACTGTGAAAGCCCATGCTTCAATAAAAATATGGTATCAATGTACCTCAGGCGCTAAAGTGTTAGATAGCAGTGGCCGGGGGTTTCAACCTGCTCATTGTATTTTCAAGCTTGCCTAACGGCTGTAGCCGATGGCCCACACCGTATAAACTTGGCTTGACTGTGAAAATATTTCTTCTCACAGTAGATCAAACATCCTGTGCGAGCGGCTTAGGGATTAAACGCATTGGGGGAAAAACATCTCCTATGCCGAAATTAGTACAGATACCGCTTCCTAAGCCATAAGTGGGCCACCATAAATACGTATGTGACATATAAATAGGCCATCAACTTCCACACTCGCCAGTCAATGCAATCCGGTTTCTCATCTAACTGCCCGCACGAACTACACGCAACAGACATAGTTTCACTCCAGCGTTAGAAGCAGCAGGGGCTCCTGAGAACTTGGCCCGTGCTGGCCACGAGTGACTTCATTTATATCTTTGGCTGAATGCGCTTCTTGTCGATGTAGCCATACCGTTCTATCAAGCCAGGCCGTTCAGATTAAGTAAGTGAGTTGTCTATAAGCATGGAAGGGGCCACAAAGCATGCCTACAGATAATGCACAGAGATGCCAACCCCTTTCACTACCTGACCTTACCATTTTCAAAATTTGACAGAAATAATAACATTCGACAGGAAGATTTCGCGTGAACATAAAACTCGGTCATTCAAGGTTAAAGTTAAAGTTCGGTGCCACGGCATGCAAGTTTGCACACACGAACTTCCTCGTCACAGCACTGGCACTGACAAGCTTTGCGTGGCTAGAGCACAAAACCACAACTAAAAACAGAATGAACCGTACAAGTTCACCTCAGAACCAACGAACTTATAAACTTCCGTAAATCCACAGAATTCCGCGATAGGAGTGAAAACGGGGCATATACAACCTACCCCCATACCCTGTTGACTCTGTTGGCACCCAAAACCAGGGACTGCAAACGCAATGAACCATACGAGTTCACCCCTAAAAACATGCGAATGGATTCAATTCAACAAATCCACAGAAAACCTGTGATACCTAGTCATAGTGTGTAAAAAAGGACACACATCAAATTTCTACCTTCTTTGAAGTGATCAAAGGGGTATCTAAACGACACCCCGAAAACAGGGGGAGAAGGGGAGTGGATAAAATAAAATGTGGAGGGGAAAGAGAAAGGAAGAGGGTGGGGGGGGGGGGGAGGGGGGGATGGCGCAATGATGGAAAATTGTCCGACACGAAAGTTGAACCTCACAAACGCTATGATACACCTCTATGCGAGCATCCTTCCGAAAGTGAACCAATGACCTACGAACACAGGTCAGTAGGAAAACCCTAGAGCTATCAATCCTAATCCCTAGCCAATATGGGGGATAGGGTTAAACGGAGATCGAGATTCGTGCAGCAGAACGCTACACTAAATTTTCATCTCCACGGTTTGGTCCGCTGATGATGAGTACCGGCAATTCAAAGGAAAACGTCCTCAAAACACAAATGAACTAGACATAAAAATTCAGACTGACTTGTGTCGCTCAAGTGTGTATGGCCGGCTGATAAACAGGCCATTGCATCATATAGTGTGCTATGTCAAACACATCTTTACACACTAAAACAGCGAAATCCCAAGAACTACTGAACTGAACTGAAATCACACTATTTCCGATCATGTATATTTTAGATTCCGATTGGTTGCGCTAATCAGAGGACCCTTCTGATTGGCTCATTATTTATCTCGAGGGAAACGCGATGGCTCACCGGTATAAGAGCAGCAAAGTCAGCGAGAAATTGGTAACTTTTAGCGGACAATTTCAGTTCGCCGGAAGTTAATTTATTTGGTAGTAAAATCTTAAAAAATTAATTTTGGCGTAAGAAAATACGGCGAAACTGGAAGGGTTGGCATCTCTGAATGCAGCATACGAGGGGACATATGGATCTATGCTTTGCGGATGGTACCCAGTAGTTTCACCTAAAGCGTTGCATCACTCAATCATCGCGTAGTGATTTAGACCAGTTACACGCGCAGTACCGTAAAAGCTGCGAAAAGTACCCTGTCATGGCAGCCGTTGCTTTGTCTTCACTGCCGGCTGCAATGGGAATTTTTATTCTCTAATTGCCGAAAATAAATTTCAACCAAAAAATTCAGAGCAATGCTGAAAATCAACTTTTTTCATTTTTTTTTAAATGCTGAAAATTTGGAGAGTAAAAAAGAAAAAAGCAGAACAATTAGAAGTAATACGGTAAGCGGAGTAAATTTAAATAGGAAGTGTAGTCAAGATTTCTGAAAGAGTCAATACTTATGACATTTGTTATTTTGAACGTTATCAGTGTTTATGATGTTCAATGCAAGGACAACATCCTACACAAACCAGTAGTACAGCAGTTTATTTCCATACCTGGTTCATCACATTCATGGATTTCAGTTTGGCAGACTCTCCACAGAGGTCACCAAGTATTCCTTTAGCCACCAGCAGCTCAGGAGGACACTCAATGTCATCATCATCTGCAGAAAAATACTATGGTGTGATGACAAGACAAACCAAAACAGGGCTCCAAGTTTCCACTTCTGTTGCTCCCTTGACTGCCAAGAAAAGGTGAACATGGTCCAAATGCAAGAGACAGATCCTAATGAGCCCCAGCAGTTGTGGGACTCATGTGGGCCTATGCCTCTTTCTGACACCATTTTGAATCCATGTTCCTAAAAGGACTGTCCATAAATGCCCAGTAAACATGTAATATTTGGCAGAGGAGTTAATCACCACCAAAATCCAAACCATTCTAATGTTTGTCAAATTAAGGCAAAGGCAGGACACATAGCACTCTTCCATTATCTTCAGTCACAACTCTGTAATTTTTGTTTAAACCCACAGGCATTTACATCGTTTCCAAGGGAAATGCTATATACTGAATTTATTACACAGTATACAGCAAGATTCAAATACTTACTGATGTCAAGGGAGGTGAGATTGACATCTTCAGCCGTTTCAAAGACATAGTCCATGCAACTGGTAAACTTTTTGAAGGTAGGGCTTTCCATTAACTCCTCATTGCTGAGGGTTGGCATCATACTGCGTCGCTGTCGCTGCTTCTCTTTCTTGCGCTTTCGGGCCACTGTAAAAAAGAATAACATAAACTACTGATGCTCACAGTTAACAAATTCACAACACCATAAAATATTGTTGCTCAAAATTTTAAGTACAGGAAAGGTTATCATACACATTACACCCATTCACTTTAAATCAACATTTTCTAGGACCAGACACTACATGACCCATTCTCAAAACCTGCATGCGAAAAGAAAATATTCTGATTAATTCTGATTAATTGCTTTCTTACATTATAATCCTATTTATTCTATTACAGTTTACACTGAACATTCACGTTTCACAGACTGGATATTGGGAAGATAAAGCAGTTATTTTCTTAAATATTCTAAGATGTTTTGAAAAGAAAACAATTTCACTTACACGAAGTCTCTTCATCCTCATCTTCTATCTCCACAAATGATGACATGGTATCCTCCTCACTCTCATCCAAATACTGTTTTCTCTTGGCTGAAAAAATACTCAAACTTAAGATACCATTGTAAAATGGGGACAAAAACTGTTATCTTGAAATCAACCATCGAAACTGTGTTTGTCTCCCATGACACACTATAACAGTTCAATGGGAGTGACAAAATAGCTTGGTGCCCTTTAACTATCATGGTTGATCTATCTCCTGAACAGGTAAGGAGTAAGCAGGACAACCCACAATTTGAATTAGGGCACAACATGCTAATTTATCTTTCTCAATCTCTCTCTTTTCCACAGATAAAAAAGCACATATCATTTTTAACCCTTTGACTGTTGGTAGCAACAAAAAGCGCTACCAACAGACAAAGGTTTTTGATTGTACATTGCTTAACGTCCCGACAGCAACAAGACTTTCTCAGGACGTGCCTGCACTGCTTGTGAAAAAAACAACTAAACAGAACATTGAATGTATGTCGCCAGCCGGTCCAATACGTTAAATAAACCTAAGACATGGGGCCTAAATAAAGCTGAGACCATTTAGCAACACACATCCAATATCAAGAGCTACAGGCAGCGCAGACAGTAGGGAGAGTTTTAAAAAGGCAAATACAGATGAATGGACCAAGGGTAGACAGAAACACATGCCCCGGAATAGAGAGGAAAACCCACCTTGTGGGGCTTACTAGGGTGACCCTGGGAACTAAAAAGTAGTTAACCCCACCCAAGTCCCCCAGGGCAGACCCGGGTGGGGTAACAGACAAAGGGTTCATTTATGCTCACCTCCTCTGCCTTTGTCTGCCCTCCTGTTGCGAGACACCTGGAAGGACATGCTGCCATCCTCTGACCGCATAATGTTGTACCCAGGCTCATCCCGAGATCGCTTCCGCGACTTACTATCACAGACTGCTTTTACTGTACAGATCAAAAACACATCAAAGGTGCATTTTCCACACAATGCTTTCAGTGCTAAAATTCGCCAAGCTTCCCAATGTTTGTCCTGCCTTAACTAAGACTCTGCTGCTCTTTTTTCCACATCTTTCATGTGAGTAGGTCCATGTATCAGGTACTCACAAACCAGATAGGTGAGGCTAGCGCTGGCAGAATTGTATGCAAACCAAGGGGAATCACAGCGCTGGACAGACAACAGGGCAGGGGATCTAACTGTTGTCTGTCTAGCGCTGTGATTCCCCTTGGTTTGCATACATGTATCAGGTGTTGTTACTCAACTTACTGCCTAGGTGCCCAAGGGGGCATCAGTTTTTTTTTATAATTTAAATTAAATTATTTATTTATTTATTTTTTTATTTGTTTTTTTCTGTTTGTTTTTTCCTTCTTTTTTTTTTTTTTTTTTTTTTTGGGGGGGGGGGGGGGGGGGGCCCTCTAGAACAAAAGCCCCAGTTTGGTGATACACAAACTTATGATATGGTGGCAACGCATAAGATATTTTGGATCCTCTTGCTATCGAAAAGGCTAAGTACACTATAGATCTGATGTAATGTTAGCGGATCTGTTGCTTAAAGACTGTACTGCGAGTGAATCTGTTGTTCGGTGTGAATTGTTTTTGTCGTTAGACTGGAAAAATCTGATTTGGAATATGTGATGCATTTATCTCTGCCACAGAGTGCCCTGGAAGAAAACATTTAGCTGGCAGTAAAAAACTGCTCATTATTTTTCTTCTCATTCCTGTAGAGCCTCCTTAAGGATTACAACGAGAGTGTAATAACAAGCAAATTATGTATTTTACGAATGACACATTTTTGCTGTCTAGCAATGTAAATGTTTTCTTGTTGCAGCAGGCTTTCCATTAATGGAAAAAATGCTCCCTATTTTGACAGACAAATTTTGACAGGGACTGAAAAAATAAAAGGCCGTCCATCCCCAGGATGGACTAATCTTGAGAACAATAAAGGCAAAGCCCTTACGGCTCACGTGTATCGACCGATCAACACATGTCTGACAATAAGTAAAAGGATGTCTACTGCACTAACAAAATCCAAGTTTTCTCAAAATTTAATCAGTTTTCACACAACTGTGAAACCCCTGTGACCCTTGACCTTTGCAATGTGTCAACTAAATTAGGATATATAGGAAGGTCTTATCATCAGCTACCTTTGTGCCAAATTTGATTGAAAAGTTTGCAAAAATGTTGATAGTAAGTGCATGGGTGGGACAGAAAAAAAAGTTGAATCCTGAAAGAAATTCTGAAGCGGGGGTATGGGGGCACTGCTTAAGTGAAAGAAAAAACATTTTTGGGAATCTGGAAATCCGGCTGTAGCCGGAAAACTCCTACTCTGGGTTTGGAGTTGCGAATAGTAATTGAGAAAAAACATTTCTTGTCAAAATATGGCTTTTTTTTTTTAACCTATTTCCTGAGCTTTTGTGACCCTTAACCTTTCCGAGGAGCCAAATTAGTATGCATAGATAGGTCTTACCATCAGGTATCTCTGTAGCAAGTTTGGGTTTGAAGTTGTGACTAGTACTTAAGAAAAAACATCTTTTGTCAAAATATGGAGATTTGGGCCTATTTCTTGAGCTCTTGTGACCCTTGATCTTTCCGAGGGATCAACCAAATTAGTATGCATAGAAAGGTTTTACCATCAGGTATCTTTGTACCAAGTCTGGGTTTGAAGTTGTGAGTAGTATTTGCCACACTATGCCATGAGTCCAAAGCAAAATTCACATATATGCAGGATCCCAAGTGCTCTACCTTGGTAACGCACTTGGTTTACAAGCTACCACTCTCTCAGGCGATAAAGATGAAGAACAGACAAGTCTCCATTTTATAATATTAAAAATTAAATAACAACTAAGTTATCGCAAAACATACCAAGAACATTCATAAAGGAGATACTGGGAACTTAACTCATTCGAGACGTGCCCCCTCCAGATACATGGCTTTAAGCACTGTTAACAGTACCAGTAGCTGCATGCACAAAAGGATTTTAATCTTTTCATGCATGCTGCTAACGGTACTGCACCCATGTTCCATCACAGGCTTTCCAGCATGTTACAGAACTAAACGCTTGAAATGTAAAAGATTATTTAATTTAATTTTGCATTCTCAGCAAAAAGCATTGCTTACCTGTGCCACCTGAGGCAATAGCTTTCAGAGTCTGAAAACAGAAATGTTAAATTATGAACCTGTCTGTTGCACTGAAAAAAATAAATCTTACTTATAGAAATTGATTGACATTTCTGTACACAATGATGATTATGAAATGGAAGTAACACTGACATTGTGTCAACAATTTAGAAAGAACAGAGACAGTGAATATCGCAAAGCTCAACGCACCCATACCTTAAAAAAAAAATTATATACTAAATTATAAATGCAACAGTTGCAAGTACAAAAAACACAAAATATTGCAGTGTAATCTGACTTTTTGTTCTTTATTATACTATTAAGTATACTATAAAACATGCATAAATTTTCAGAAAACATGGCAGGTACAAAAACCAACCATTACATTAGAACTGGATCGTTCATGCACGCGAGTCTTAAGGGCTTTGCCATTCTTGTTTATTACTAAGCTGAAAGCCAACCACACTTAAACTGCATACATTGTACTGTAGATTTAATAAGGGTAAAAACAGGATTTTTCACACATTTGTCAATCTCCCATGACCCTTGACCTTTGTGAGTACTGAACCAAAATAGTATGCATAGAAAGGTCTTACCAGCTACCTTTCTGCCAAATTTGGATGAAAAATTTGAAAACGTGAGTGGAAATTTTACTTTTTCCACATCATTTGTCGATCTCTTGTGATCATGACCTTTCCAAAGGGTCATCCAAATTAGTATGCATAGAACGGTCTTACAATCAGGTATCTTTGCGCCAAGTTTGGGTCTGAATTATGAATAGTAATTGAGAAAAAAAAAAAAAAACACTTTGTCAAAAGATTTTTGACCTATTTCCTGATCTTTTGTGATCCTTGACCTTCTGAGAGGTCATCCAAATAGTATGCATAGAACGGTCTCAGCACCAGGCATCTTTGTACCAAGTCTGGGTTTGAAGTTGTGAATAGTATTTGAGAAAAACAAATTTTGTCAAAATGTGGCTATTTTGACTTATTACCGGATCCCCTGTGACCTTGACCTTTAAGAGGTCAACAAAATTGGTATGTTTAGAAAGGTCTTGCCACTAAGTATCCTTTGGCCAAGTTTGAAGACTGTGGCATAAATAGTCTCCGAGAAAATGCCAACAAAGTTCACCAAGGACGCTGGTTGGACAACCAATGGCCCAGAACATATGCTTCTCATGTGAGCCAATAAATTAAAAGTGACGAGAAAGGAACAAAAAGAAGTAAACAATTGAAACAAGAAAGGATGTGTGTGAGAATATGAAAATGTGGATTTATCTCTAAATGTATTTTTTTAAAAAATACTTACCGATGACATTACTACTAGGAAGCTTAGCATACCAATTTTAGCCCCCAAAACTTGTTGTGTCCGTCACAACAGGGGAGGCAACACTGGGGTGTCGTTACCAGGACACCCCGAGTAACCTCCCGTACTTCTCTATCCAGTGGCGCACTCACCCTTTTCCGCCAGTCTCTGAGCCTTAGCTCTAATGCGGCAAGCGAGGTAGGAGGGAGGGACCTCCGAGTAATGTCATCGGTATTTTTCGAAAAAAATATATTTTAGACAAAAATCCATTTATTTTCTCAAAATCATTACCGATGACGTTACTACTAGGAAGAATGGCGAATAGGAGGAGGGTGCCACAACTTGGTACACCTTTCCCATGCCCGAGCGCTCCGCTTGATAATATCGAGGCCCGTCCCTACATGCCACTCCTGACAATTTTAGCTAAACATTACCCATGGCGCCGGAAGGGAGTGCTGCGCTGCCGAGATGTCCCCCATAGGGCCAGGAAAACGCGCTGGCCGGATAGGTCTCGGAAGTAGAGGCGGGCGAAGGTAGACTCGGCCCACCATCCCATGGCCGTCCCAAGGTCCTTCACTGCACAGTTGACACCAAGGCGATGCTTGCAGCCACTGCTCTAACTTCGTGTGCTCAGGTGCACATCATCCTGGCTGCTCTGGGGAGAGCTCTTTGTACGCCGACCGGATGACCCAGCATAGCCAGGCAGGGATCGTCTGCACCGCACTGTTTCGTCTGCCCAGAGCCAATGGCAGGAATAGGCGTGAGCGTCCTAGTCCTAGTGCCTTAGTTCTGTGCAGGTATACTTCAAGCGCCCTGACCGGACTCAGACGGGACTCCTGGGACTGGTCTGTATCCCTGTGCGGACGGACGGTCGCTGGGAGGCAGAAGGTGGCCAGCCCGTAGGGTTATTGAGACGTTGCACTGAGCGATCGGCCCCGAGTTGGTGACAGGAGGGACGCCCGGAGAAGGCGTGTATCTCGCCTACTGAGAGGCTGAGGCAAGGGCGAGCAGGAGGCAAGGGCGAGCAGGAAGCAGGTCTTCCTGGTTAGGTCTCCAAGGCGATCGAAGTGTGCCATCCGATCCGAGAGGTCTTGCATGTGCCCGGGTTCGGCCATGCCAGGAGTCAGTAAAAGCGTGCCACCATTGCCAGACAACATCGGGTCTGCTTGGGGCATAACCACCGAAGAATTCGGCCCATGGGGAGCTTAGACAGGTCCGTGGGGGCGAGTCGTTCTGCTGCGCACCAGGCCTGAAGTACTCGCCACCTCCAAGTAAACGTTACAGGTAGAGCCCCTCCACGCCGCTGTGATCGTCTCCACTGCTGCACCCGAGAAACCGCTGGGTGCGAGGGCCTGCCCAACCATCTTCAAGCGCGCAGCCACGGTCATTCTGGGTGCGCTCCTTTCCTTATCTTGAGATAACACTTGCTGTCAGTCTGCTTGACCATCGAGTGCGGTGCGGGGAGCTTCAGCAGTGGGGTCCGTTGAGCGGCTCAGAAGGACTGTGGTCCAGTCCAGCCGCATTAGGCCCCGAGGATCAGTATAGTGTACCCGCCCCTGAGCTTCTGGAGTACCTTGGTACCCGCACTGCTGGAGGGAACGCTGTAAGCAAGGAAGCCGTCCCATGGAATGGAGAGTGCGTCCACGGTCCAGGCTCGTGGATCCAATATGGGGGAGACGTACGAAGCAGCTTTCAGTTCCACCTAGTAGAGTAACTGTAAGGTATCCGGGCACAGTAATCACTCTGTGCGAAGCCGCTGCCCCCTCCGCGAGGGGAAGTCCACGCGTAAGTTGAAATGTCCTGGAAAGTGCCGTGCCCGCAGAGTGATGCCCCGATTCCTGTACCACCGGCGGACCTGGAACACGGGGATGCAAGGGGAGGGTGAGCGCATTCCCCCCTGGTTCCGAAGTAGGCCACGACCGTCTAGTTGTCCGATAGAACCAGAACCCCCTGTTGCATGAATCGTTCCTCCTATCCGCCGAGAGTCCGCCACCCCGCCTTCACCTCCAGCCAGCTGATAGGTCTGCCTGCGTGTTCCCCCCGTCTAACTGCCTGAGGCTGTGACACTCCGGCCACAGGTGTGCTCCCCTGCCTGAGCGGCTTGCGTCCGTGCAGATGGGGATCTGTGGCGGCGGAGAGAAGCGTGGTGCCCCTGACGTGAGCCATCTTATCTTATCCGCTATCTTATAAATCCGCCCTATGGGAGGTCGTACCCAGTTGCTGTCAGTCAGCCTGTCCATGCCTAGGTGGAAACCTGTGCGCCGGTATCCCGTCGAACTTGCCTCCATGACCAGTAATATGCGTAGGTGGGGCCATCAGCCAGGGAACCGTGACCTCGAACGCTTTCGCCATCTGGCTGTTATCTTTCCTCTTCAAAACCTCCTCCTTCTCTCTATCTTTTCTCCTCTTCTTCACCGAAGGAGCCGGTCAACCAGGCAGTTGAAAATGGAGCTGGAGGCCGCTTGTTGGGACCTTGAGAAAACTCTGTCGACCGTCCCGGAGGGAACCCCCAGGCTGAGGTTAAGTCCAAGGGTAGGGTCCGAACCGCCACAGCACCCCGCGAAAGGCGAAGAGTAGGTCACGCCACACCACCGGAAGGGACCAGGAAACGTCAACTGTTGCATGCCAGGGGGTCAGGACGAGAAACCACCTCCATGGCCTCCTGGAGTAGGGCTCTCACCACGACGAGCAGCGCTGCCGCCTTGAGCCGATCCCCTGGTACTCGCGTCCACAGGGGGGATTATCGCAAGGGAGGGGGCGACTGGAAGGAGATCCTCCAGTCCTCCGTAACTGTCGACGAACCATAGTTCAACCTACCATAGCTGTAGCACCGCTCTGTGGAGGGCTAGCCTCCCACCGACCGGTGCCTCCGGGCGCCTCTGGACTAGGCAGTGGAAGCGCGCGAGTGTGAGGGTAGAGGTGGGGGGGTGGAGGGAGCTTCACCGACTCCTTGCCGTCTGCAAGTCGGTCCCAAGGTAGGGTGTCCCAGAGCAGAGCCTGGCGCCGCTGTTCCTTCACCGAGACTGCGTTGTTATCTCGAAGAATCCCGCGCCCGCTATGGGTAGCGGGCCAAGGTAGCTGTCCTGTCCAAGCCTCGCGTCAGCATCCATGGCTGCGGGGTACCTCTGCCTGCATCAGCGCCTCCTAGCCCACCGCTGAAAGGACACCGGAACCTGGGAGTGACCTCCAACCACTGCTGGCGCAAGATGACATCCATCCTCTCTGGTCAAAGGCGAGTCTGCGAAGAAGCCCTGGTCTCTGAAGTCGACTTGTCGCTGGCGAGCCGAGACTGTCTCCGCTAGATCCTGGGAGCTTGCTGGAAGAGGGAGCGACTTGAAGCGCTTGGGGCCGCTGCAGTGCTTCGACCATCGCCGAGGCCTTCCTCTCTGGTGCGGAGATGGAGGGCAGTGGTCCAGAGTGAGGCATGATGCGATGAGCCGGGACGTCTCGTCCAAGGAGCGGCGAGTCTCTGCGATGCCAGGGCCACGTAGACCGCGGAGGTGGAGAGCGCCGACCGTCCGCCAGGTGTCTGTCGTCCAACACCGTCACCGTGTTCTCCGAGTCCTCGCCGTCCGCCGCTGAAGAGGGCGCCACTGCCAGTCTTGAGCACCGACCGAAGCGTAGCCCCCAGGGGGAGTCTGTTCCTGTGAATCATCGTGGACCGCTGGCGAGGGCTGGGCCAGTGCCGAAGGGGGGCTGCTTCAGTCCTGTGGATGCTAAACCAGTGGTCCCAGGGCCGACGTTGAGGCCAACAAGTCCTCAAGGAAGATCGGTCCCTGCAGGTCCGGCCGGAAGATTGGCTGATCCTGGAGGGTGCCTCAGATGTCTGGTGTCGCAAAGAGCTCCGCCGCTACGTCGCGCCTGAACTTGTCCGCCGAGGAGGAGCAGGAAATGTAGACGTTGCTGGCATGGGGTATCTGTAGCGCCCTGCCCCCTTCTGCTGTGGTTGCTCTCACGAAGTGTAGACTTCATCCCCCATCTGGCGTGAGGATCGAGGCCGCTGGGCGTCTCTCTCACCGCTCCTAGAGCGGGGGGGGGGGGGGGGGGGGGGGGGGGCGGGAGGAGTGCTCCGGGGTCCGTCCTCAATGTGGAACCATATCTCGTTGGTTGAAATACTGACCGAGCTTGCTTGCTCTCTGAGGCGGGCTTCGGTCTCGGTGGATCTGCCCTGACTTGGGACCTCGTCCCATCTGTGGCTCCACTCTCTCTCTTTTTTCATTCTTTCTTTGTCTCGGGACCCCAGAGTCTGTGTTTGTGCCTGGCGAGGAGGAGGGGGAAGTGGAGACGTCCCCTCATGTGGTATCTGTAGTGCCCTGTCCCCACGCGCTGTGATCGCTCTTTCGATCGCGGGGACCGAGGACGCTGGGTATCCCTCACTGCGCTTGTAAGGCGGGAGGGTAGTGCTTCAGGGGTCTGCACTCGATGAGGAATCACATCTCGTCGGCTAAAGTACTGACTGAACTTGGTTCATGTCCATAGAGGCTGTCAGTCTCGGTGGATCGCCTGAGGCTCCACTTTCTGTCTAGGGACCCTGAAGTCTGATTCCGTGGCTTTGTCGTGTTGGCGGCTTAATTCCGGTTCCACTCTAAGAGGTGCACCGAAGGTGCGGCCCTGTCCAGGCGCTGGTCCGGCCTACAGCAGGAGGGCGCTGTCATCTCAGAGGGATGGCCCCCTGCGTCTGCTGCCTGGGTTCTCTGTTGTCTGGTGGCGTGCGTGAGACCCAACAATTCCTTGCAGGGGGACCAAGCTCTCAATGCCTGTTGATCCATAGGTGGCGACTCACGTATAGGCATATCCCTGGCCGTTAAAGGAGGGTCTGAGCTCTCGGTGATAGACAGGATGGCAAGTCTCGTCGGCTGCTTATAGGCTCTGTCGTCCGCTTAGGACGGAGCAGCTCTGTTCATGGCACCAGTGGGGGCAGCAGGTCCCTTTTCGCGCCGACAAGTGTCTGAAATGTCTGAAATGGTTTTTCTCTGCGTTACTTTCACGGCTGCGGTCGCTACAAGGCTGCGTGCCGGTCTCTCTCTCTGGTAGAACGCCCACAGCTGCGACCATCGTTCTTCCTTCCACGTCGCGCATTGGATGCAAGGTCGACTGGAGGAGCAGCCCGAGCAGGGTAGGCAGACATGCGCATCGCTAGCAACTGGAAATCTCCATACTTGGTGCAAGTCCTCACCTGAGCACTGTAACATAAGACAAAGGCCGGCGCGGGTGCGCGGAGCCTCCTTGAGAGAGTCCGAGCTCACGGTCAGTCGCATACATAGCCTCCGGTC
The DNA here is from genome assembly GCA_036245525.1 of Semisulcospira habei. NCBI lineage: Eukaryota > Metazoa > Mollusca > Gastropoda > Semisulcospiridae > Semisulcospira > Semisulcospira habei. Next base: position 161,101,561 of record BTPG01000005.1, read on the forward strand.
AATGCCGCCGCCCGGCAACCGCCGACTGAGGCAGTAACCGAAGTTTTACCTTGTCATGTCCCGAGTACCAGTAATCCACAAGACCCAACCACCAACTAAATCCTCCGAAACGAAGGTAATCCAACACTCAAACCACACAGGTAGTAATACAAGTCCAAGGAACAGCCACGTAAATCCACGTAAGTCGAGTTCACAAAGGTAATCCCACCATACACAGCTGAGGTGCACACAACTGGTTAGGTGAAGCTAAGCGAAGAGACTGGTGGGAAAGGGTGAGTGCGCCACCGGATAGGGAAGTATGGGAGGCTACTCGGGGTGTCCTGGTAATGATACCCCAGTGTTGCCTCCCCTGTTGTGAGGGACACAACAAGTTTTGGGGGCTAAAATTGGTATGCTAAGCTTCCTAGTAGTAATGTCATCGGAAATGATTTTGAGAAAATAAAAAATAAATCATCTCAATTTTCATGCTGACTTCAAAACTGTGCACTAGAAAAAGTCAAAATGAAGATAATGATTCCTTAAAGTCTAGACAGAGTCTGTAATTTGTGTACAGCTGAAATTAAAAATGAAGCCAACCGTTTCAAGGAGGACCAAATCTCTGCCTGTCGCAAAATGCAAGGAGATTTATTGCCGGGCAAGGCGAAGTCATGTTTTGGAGAGCCCAATTGGTGAATGCAAATTTCACAACAGAAACTCAAAATTTTGACTCACAGGTTTCACTCTGATGGTAACTAGTATGAACGGCTACTACAGTGTGAGAATCCTGGAATATTTTATACCACTCCATTTTAGTCTTTAAATTTTCTTCTAATATGGGCAACTGTTACATAATTAGTACATGTATTGGTAATACTATTACTTATTACTATGTTAGTAAACTGGCAATTTTAGGTGGAGTATAATTTAAAAGAACCAACAAAATAATCTGTAGTGAACAGCCAACTTTCAAAACTCTGGGAAAAAATTGATTAATCAACAAAAAGGTTTTATCCATTATGGGTGATGTAACTGTTGGTTACTTACATCTTCCATCACCATTTTATTCTTAATCTGCACAAGATGTTTTTAAAGTAAACAAGTCGAAAACATTTCCCCCTATCTTACGTGAGTAAAGAGGTGTTAAAAAATCAACCTGTGAGTAATGCTGTGTTAAAAAAATCAGCTTGTAACGTAGCAATACCGTACAAAAGTAAAATAAAAAGCAATTACTTCTAAAAAATGCCATGGAAGGATGTATTAAGAGTAGACATTAACACGCATGTACAATATCAGTACTATCACCATCAAGCTGTGCATTAATTGAGAATAGCTATATATCCTCATGGGCTACGGCTATCCATGCTATAAATAGGGATGCATGTAGCCCTTTCTGTTCACAAGTGTGCTGAGATTAGAACACGTGTCTCAAGATAACAATTTCTAAGGAGAGAACTAAAAAGGCTGAATACTTATTTTCTTATAAGTTGTATTTTATAAATAATAATAATTATTGTATTTATAATGCGCTTATCTTATAATAATTATAACTCTAAGCGCGCACTCACAACTCGCACACGCACGCTTTAGACAATGACTCACGTAACACAAATAGTGAAAATACATTACGACGGTCAGCTTGGGGTGGGGAGTGTGGTGATATAGTGCTAGAACTGTTGAAAGAGGTGAGTTTTGAGGGCGGACTGGAAGGAGGAGAGCGAGTGTTTCTGACGGAGAGAGAGTGGGAGAGTGTTCCAGGTGGATGGACCGTATACTGAGAAGGAGTGGGGGCCGAAAGTGCTGAGTTTGGTGCGGGGCATGAGGAGGCGGAGAGGGTCGGAGGCGGAGCGGAGGGAGCGGGGAGGAGTGTAGGGGTGAAGTAAGTTGGAGAGATAGGCAGGAGCGTAGTTGTTCAGGGATTTGTAGCAGAGAGACAGAATCTTGTATTGGATGCGTTGAGGGATGGGGGGCCTTCTGCAGTCACAAAATGAAATACCTGTACAGCTGTTAACTTACTTACTTACTTACTTACGCCTGTCACCCCTACCCGGGTATAGGCCGTCGACGAGAGACCTCCAGCAACTCCTGTCCTGTGCTTCTCCTTCGATTCTACTCCAGGTGGTTCCCAGTCTCTTGATGTCTGCTTGGAGGTCTCGACGCCAGGAGTTTCTCGGCCTACCTCTTTTCCTCTTTCCCTGAGGGTTCCATGACAATGCCTGCCTAGTGATACTGGAAGCTGGCTTTCTCAGACTGTGACCGATCCATCCCCATCTTCTTTGCCCAATTTCATTCTCTGCTGTTATCTGCTCTGTTCTCTCCCAGAGTCTGACGTTGCTGATCTTCTCTGGCCAGTGGATTTTCAAAATTCTTCTAAGGCAACTGTTCATGAAGGTCTGTACTCTGTTGACTGTGGTTTTTGTCAATCTCCATGTCTCTGCTCCATATAGGAGAACTGCTTTTACATTGGAGTTGAAAATCCGGACTTTGGTGTGTTGTGACAGCTCTCTGGAACTCCATACTTTTTTCAACTGGAGAAAGGCTGCTCTGGCTTTACCGATTCGTGCTCTGACATCTGCATCAGTGCCGCCTTTTTTGTCTATGATGCTCCCGAGATAGGTGAAGGACTCCACCTCCTCCAACGGGGTGCCAGCAAGCAAGACTGGTTCTTCCCTGGTTGCGTTCAGCCTCATTGTCTTTGTTTTCTGTTTGTGAATGGTGAGGCCCACTTGGGACGAGATGTCAGCAAGCCTCGTGGTCTTGTCCTGCATTTGTTGATGAGTGTGGGACAGTAATGCCAAGTCGTCTGCAAAATCGAGGTCGTCAAGCTGTGTCCACAGTGTCCACTGTATTCCACTTCGTCTGTGCTCTGTGGTCATCTTCATGACCCAGTCTATGGCCAGTAGGAAGAGGAACGGAGACAGCAGACACCCCTGCCTGACACCAGTTCTGACCTGGAGCTCTCTGGTGAACTGCCCTTCGTGGATCACGCGACATGTCATGCCATCATAGCTGCTCTTGATCAGGCGGACGAGCTTTGTGGGTACACCGTAGTGTCGTAGGAGTTTCCACAGAGTCTCTCGGTCCACACTGTCAAATGCTTTCTCATAATCCACAAAGTTGACGTACAGCGGGGAGCTCCACTCCAGAGACTGTTCCACGATGATGCGGAGAGTGGCGATCTGGTCTGTACATGATCGGTTCTTCCTGAATCCTGCTTGCTGGTCTCTCAGCTGGGGGTCAACGGAGCTCTTCATTCTCTCTAGGATGATCCTGTTGAAGACCTTTCCTGGTACTGACAGCAAGGTGATTCCTCTGTAGTTGGAACACTTGCTGAGGTCGCCTTTCTTGGGAAGCTTGATTAGGTACCCCTCCTTCCAGTCAGCCGGCATCACCTCCTCTTCCCAGATCTTTCCAAACAGTGGGTACAGCATCTCAACTGTTGTCTCTAGGTCTGCTTTCAGAGACTCCGCTGGGATGCCATCTGGCCCTGCTGCTTTGCCATTCTTCAAAAATGCCACTGCTTTTCTGATCTCTTCCCGGCTGGGTCTGTCACAGCTGATGGGTAGGTCAGTCTCTGCCGGCTGGATGTCGGGGGGGTCGGGTGGGCTAGGTCTGTTCAGTAACTCTTCAAAATACTCGGCCCATCTGTCGAGTTGGTCTGCTCTGTCTGCAATAGGCTTGCCTTCTTTGTCTTTTACTGGTCTTTCTGTATGGCCATACTTACCCGACAATCTTCTGGTAATGTCGTAGAGCTGTTTCATGTTGCCGCTGCCTGCTGCCTTTTCTGCCTCTGCTGCCAGGCTTTCTGTGTAGGCCCTCTTGTCTGCCCTGATACTCCTCTTCACCTCGCGGTTGGCTTCCGAGTATTCCCCCTGTGCCCTTACTTTGGCTGCTCTCGTGCGACTGTTGTTGACCGCTGCTTTCTTCTGCTTCCTCGCTTCTATCTTCTTCAAGGTCTGTGCCGACAGCCAGTCCTTGTGGTGGTGTTTCCTGAACCCTACAGTGTCTTTGCAGGTTGAGTTCAGTGCCTCTCTAACTGCCTTCCACTGCTGCTCTGTGGTGACCGCCTCCTCTTCATTTACTAGCTCCTGTAGCGCTTGAAACCGGTTGGACAGCACCAGTTTGAACTCTTCTCTAACTCCAGTTTCTCTCAGGAGGCCTACATTATAGCGCTGTCTTCTTGTTGTCTCTGTGCGGCTTTTCTTTAGCTTGAGCTTCATTCTTAAGGTAAGCAGATGGTGGTCTGAGGCGACATCTGCTCCCCTCCTCACTCGAACATCTTGAAGGGATCTTCTGAATTTCTTGCTAATGCAGATATGGTCTATTTGGTTCTCTGTTGTATGGTCAGGTGAGACCCAAGTTGCTTTGTGTATTCTTCTGTGTGGGAAGATGCTGCCTCCAATGACAAGTCGGTTTAGAGCACAAAAGTCTACAAACCTCTCCCCGTTCTCACTCATCTCCGAGCCTAGTCCCTGTCTCCCCATCACCTCTTCGTATCCGGTGTTGTCCTCCCCTATTTTGGCATTAAAATCGCCCATGACGATGGTGATGTCTCGCTCCGCACATTTGTCCACGGCACTCTGGAGTCGGTCGTAGAACTCTTGTTTCTCTTCCTCGTCACTGTCATTGGTGGGCGCATAACACTGGATGACGTTCAGCTTGAGCTTTTTCTTGGTTCTAAAGGCTGCTGTTATAATTCTTGGCCCAAGAGGTTCCCAGCCCATCAGCGCTCTACAGCTGTTAACTTACAGTACACTATTTGTGTTACATTTCTCTTTTTCTTCAGCATTCGCTTAAACTGTGAGCCATCATTGGATGCAATGGCTCACATAAACAAACATCTATGTTAAAAAAAAATTAATCAAATAAAGTTTAATCACTCGAATACTTGTGTATCATGTTACCAAAAAGGAAAAAAAAAAACTGAGGAGAATTTCTTTTAAAAACTGAATTCAAATATAAAAACTGTCCATCTAAATTATAAATAAAATAAATTTTTCTCTAAAATATATTTATTCGAAAAATACTTACCAATGACATTACTGATAGGAAACGTACACTTAGCTTACCAATTTCAGCCTAAAAGTCTGTTGTGTACCTATACAACCATGAAGGCGACTCAAGGGCGCCGTAACCAGGTACCCCGAGTAGTCTCCCGTCCCTCCCTATCCGATCACGTGCCCAGTGGTATCACGCCAGTCTGAAGCTTAGCTTACTAGCGGCAAGCGGGATCAGGTGGGAGGGTCCTCCGAGTAATGTCATTGGTAAGTATTTTTCGAAAAAAATACATTTTAGAGAAAAATTCATTTGTTTCCTCAAAAACATTACCGAAGACATTACTGATAGGAAGAATAGCGAAAAGGAGGTGGGTGCTGCGCCGCATTACTTCATCCCCTGTGTACGGTCTAATGAGACCCGCCCTCCCCAGGGCAACCTCCCGACAATTTCAGATAAAGATTACCTACAGCGCCAGCGGCGCCGGGAGGGAGTGTTGCGCCGCGGTGATGTCCCACACCAGGGCTAGGTTCTCTTGCTGGCCCGAGAGGTCCCAGAGGTAGAACCGGGCGAAGGTTGATTTCGCCCGCCAGCCCACGGCCGCCACAATGTCTTTGACGGCGCAGTTGCGTTAGAAGGCGACGCTCATGGCCATGGCTCTAACCTCATGCACCCTGATCTTCAGCCCTCTTAGCACCCTCCGGGGAGAGGTCCAGGTAGGTGGACCGGATAACCCAGCGGAGCAAGGAAGATTTCGTCTGGGCCGAGATGTCTGGTCTTCCTGGGGACAAAGGCAGAAAGAAGCAGTACCGTCCCCTCCGGACTGGTTTGGATCGGCGCAGGTATCACCGGGTCGTGCTGTCTGGTCTCCCGAGGAAGGTGTAACCCTTTCAGCGGCCGAATGGTGATCACCTGGGGCGCGGATAATGGAGACCGAGTCTTGGCCAGGAATGCCAGGTTGGTAAGGAGCTGCACGGAGCTGTCCGTTCTGAACTGGAGGCTGTCGGGGCGCGCAGAGAGCGCGTGCAGCTCACTCACCCTCTGAGCTGGTCCGTTGAGACAGTGGTCCACAGGGGGGAGCGCCAAAGTGGAGGAAGAGACCGAAAGGAGATCAGGAGGTCCTCGGAGACAGTGGAGAGGACCCATGGGTCGTCTGGAAGCAGCGAACGCCATGCGTCACTGCGAAGCGCGAGCCTCTCACCACGGCCTTGCAGGCTGCCTGAAAGCGGGAGGAGACGGAGCGTCTGGGCCAGAGGTCCTTGTTCAAGTTCTTCACCGTCTGCCAAGTAGGACTGAAGAGGAGCGCGCCGCCAAGCGGGGCCTGCCGCCGCTGCTTCCTTATTTCGGCGGGGAGGTCATAGCAGGACAGGAGGATGGCATCAGGTCGCAGCGGCAGCCATGGCGTTAGCAGAGGTGTGATACACGGCCCGGTTGGCAGCCACCGCCAAGGCAAGGATGTCCCCTAGCGGCGGCGAGATCGACGGGTGCCAAGCATCGTCGACCGCGTCCAGGACGACAGCTTGGTTGACCAGGTCCAGGAATCCCACACAGGCCATGGCGTTGCGAATGAGGGTCACTGTTCTGTCCAATCCGGGGGGGATGTGACGCCGCGAAGCTCGAAAGCCGCCCACTTGCAACTGCGCCGGAGGATCCACAGCTGGGAGGGGGCAGGCGAAGGTCTGCGAGTGACCAGCGTACCAGTTTTGTCGGAAGGATATGTCCAAGTCCGCCGGGCATTTGGAGTCTGAGAAGAAGCCCGCATCGCCCAAGGAGCCCTGCTGCAGTTGCGGGGAAAACGCCTCACCAAGATCCTGGGAGGGGGCGGGGGGGGGGGGGGGGGGGGGGGGGCCGCCGGGCAGTCTCAAAGGGGGAAGGCAAGAAGCGATCAGGTGCGCCGCCTCGTCCAGGGACCGGACAGTCTCATCCGAGGTGCCAGGAGGGCCGTAGGCGAGGAAGGGGTGTCAGTCAAGCGTGAGCGCATGGAGGCCGAGCAGCTGAGGAGGGCCGAAACAGAGTCTTCTGGTAACAAGCTGTCACGACCCCGCTTCCGGGGCGCGAGCTATGAGCGCTTACACTCGAGATGCACCCAATCCACACAAACCTAACACAAACACCAGAGGAACAACGACGACGACATTTATTAAATATAACCTAACAATAACCAACTATTCACACTCAATCCTACCCACGCGTTCACACATCACATTCACACACGTCCAAATTCCCCAAACGGAATATCTATTATATACAATACTAAATAATAAATGTATAACAATTATCCCTAATAAAATACAAAAAGACTAAAAAAGCTAATATATAACCAAATATCCTAAATAAAATACAAAACAGATTTAATTAAACTAACATATAATAACGACAAACCTTAATAATACAACCGAAAACTCAAACTGAAAGGCTTAAATCAACAGCCACTGGACCCCGAAGGAAGCACAAGCATCAAGCGCTAACGCCAGTTAGACCAACGCCTTTGCTTCCACGGAGAGTCTATCACAGCACGTGGCTCCTTAAGTAACAGTATTTTAACTAGCACAATATCAAATATACGATCAACCAAATATGCTTTCTAACACAAATGAAGATCGAGAAAAATGAATAAGGTTTGCAAGCTACTGAAACTCCCCTGCGGGAACACGAACAAGTTCAAATCAAATTAGTGCTCTCGCAAACTAGACATTCACAGCGCAAGGCTTCTTTAACTAGCAACATTTCAGAATAAACAAGGCTCCTTTAACTAGAAACGTTTCAGAATAAACAAGGCTCCTTTAACTAACAATGTTTCGACCAACACAAAGTCGACTATATAATGGAACTAGCGTCCTCAATATAATACAGCAAAAAGTTAAGCAAACTTAATAAGCGTCCTCAATATAATACAGCAAAAAGTTAAGCAAAAAGTTAAGCAAACTTAATAAGTCAAAAGTCACTAGACCTTCTCGCCGGAAGCACAACCGTTAAGCTCAACTCAGCTCGGCGCTCTTGCTTCTGCGATAAGGCCTCCCGTAACACAGGCTACTTTAAATAATACAATATCTCAAAATGTTACTGTGACAAAACTCCTCTCACAATATTGACACTACGAGGAGAAGAAATAGATCAACGTTCGTTACAACATTATAATTATACAAAACTTCAATTAAACAGGTTAGGAATAGCTACATGGGACGACCCGACTAAACACGGGGCGTTCCGCGACACGCGCAACTGCACCCAGGTCCGGCGTCGTTGCCCACAAGGCGGAGTGACACTGACACAGTCAGCCTCCTCTCTCAGTACCACAGCACGGTGGCAGACTTAGCCCGTTAGCTCTTTGGATTTAAGGATGCACTAAAACACAGGTGCAAAAATACATATATAGATAACTAACAAAAGAAACACAATAATGACATCACCCTTCCCGCAACTTTAATTGCCGTCTTTTATATTCCCAACACTTCTCTCCCACAACGGTAGATTCAACCTCAACATATTCCCTTCACCCCTTTCCCACAACGATGAATTCAATCTCACATTCCCTTCACTTCTCTCCCTCACGACAAATTTAACCTCAACAAAATACATATTTACACGTCACCCCATGACTCACTTCCGATATTTACACTCCGACGCTAAATAGTGAAATGGCCCTATTCGCCCGCTCGGCGTTAATCCCAATAAATAATCCGCCGCTGGATACTCTAGACACTACAACATACGACAGATGGCATTCACTTCTACATTCTATCTTTACACTTGCCCCCACCTCCCCCCCCCCCAGCCCCCCCACCCCCAAAACACTAACCAAAATAATATTTTAATAACAGAACAAGCAAACACAAACAAACCCCCCGAGCAAATGGCCACTAGAGAATTGTTGCGTGCACTTACTGTCATCCGTGAAGACGCCCCGGCTAGGACGAAGACAAACAAGGACAAGACAAGCCAGGGGTTCAGTCGTTGCAGTTTCTTCTTCTTACAGGACACCAACTCCGGAACGACCAGAGCCGTATTGTGGGACCGCCACAGAAGGACGACACGCCACTTGAGGACCGCGGCAAATGGCTAACCACGCCTGCAAAAAAACCCTCGAAGACAGACTTGTTACCTCGTTCACTGCTTGAAGCCGACGGACTAAAATTTGGATAACATTAGGTTGGCAAAAAACCGCTCACTAACTCACGTGATGAAAATTCACGTGAAACAGGTACCACCCGATGGCGTTAAGACTGGGCGGCCAGGTGTTTTACGCCGACCTCCGAACTCTCACAAGGCAGCAAATACTCGTGTACAGGCCAAATACTAGACACCTATGCTAACGCTACCCAGTGACTAACTGAATCCTGTCACCCCTCTAAAGTTACTCCCCTACAAAAATAGGCAAAAAAAACCCATGTCGTGACACAAGCTGAGGGCACATACTTTCATCGGGGGCACTGGTGGGTGGTGGGGGGGGGGGGCCGCGAAGCAATGACAGTGGGTGCCAGGGACCAGGAGGGCGCCTCTGGGAGTGGGAGGGGAGGGAGGAGGCCGTGGGGGGGGGGGGGGGGGGGGGAGGCCTCGCTATCGTGGTCACGACACCTGGTACTGGAGCTGGAGGGGGTGGGGGACATCTCACCCAGGGGCTCCGCCGAGGGGGGGGGGGGGGACCGAGACAGCTGAGGAGGAGTCGCGCGAAGAACGCCGCGAAGAGGCTGTCCTACGACATGCCAAACTGTGGGGAGCAACTGCGCGGGCGTGAGCAAGCCTGGTGGATCCGCGGGGGAGGGGGGGCGAGCGCCAACACAGGAAGGAGCGACGATAGCGTAGCAGCATCGGGTCTGGAGACGGGCGTGTGGGACAGCGGGGCGAAGCACGCCGGAGCGAGCGAAAGGCCGGTCTAGACCTCATGGCATACGACGTCGTTGGATGAGCAATGGGAGCGGTATCAGGGTGGGAAGAGTGTCTGCTGTGTCGATGACCTACCGGGTCACGTGGTGCGGTCTGCGGGCGAGAGAGCAGGTCCCGCAGGCACTCGCGAGGTCGGGTGAAGGGGGGGGCAGCCTGGAATTCTTAGCTCCATCCTCCGTAACCGCGTCGGAGCCTGAGGCAGATCGGGCCGCAAGGCAGGGCGAACAAGTTCGCTGTGGGCCAGGCTCAGGCGAGCAGGGCGCACAAGGAGAGCATAGTCCGGGGACCTGAGGCATGTGTCAGGGCCCGGCGGGTAGTCAGTCCCCCAACATCAGAGCGGGTGCGTCTAGTCCCTTCTGCTGCAGTAGCTGGTTCCGAGACGGCGCCAGACGTTTGTGGCAATAGAATCCCCATAGCTGAGACCATTGCTCTTCCACCCAGGCCGCGCAGGTGTGACCAGAGGCACAGCCAGAACAAGGGAGACATACCGCATGCGTATCGCTCGGCCAGTGGAAGTCCCCACAGCGCGTGCAGGTGCGGACTTGGTAACTGCAAAACACAGAGGTGAGAGGCAACTGGGCGCGGCTCCATGAGGCCCAAAAAAACGAGTGCACCCGCGCACGAACATAACTCTGACGAAGACGCCAGTCGAGGGCAACAACCGAGACCTTACCTGGCCATATGACGCCATATGACACTTGGAACCTGTCACTTAGGCCGTAATGGACCCACCAACACAGGATAGAAGTCCGAGCGAGCACCTTATAAAATCCAAGCAGAAGCACCAGCATCCACACGTAAATCCAAGGCAAACACGGTAACCACAGAGAATCCAGAATCCAAGGCACGACCGGTCACAACCATGCACAGTCGAATACGTCCAGTAGGCTTGAACACAACCGTTCCCGGTAAGCTAAGCTAAGCAGACTGGCGTGATACCACTGGGCACGTGACAGGATAGGGAGGGACGGGAGACTACTCAGGTTACCTGGTTTCGGCGCCCTCGAGTCGCCTCCCTGGTTGTGTAGGTACACAATAGACTTTTAGGCTGAAATTGGTAAGCTAAGTGTACGTTTCCTATCAGTAATGTCATCAGTAATGTTTTTGACTAATGCTGTCAGAGAAATTCACACAATCATGCTAAATGATGGAGCAACACACCATACAGGCATGAGCAGAAATAAGTACTTACCGCTGAGTCCAGAGGCTCCAACAACACCCTTGGACCACTGCCACCTCCTGCATTTTTTTTCTTGTTGTGTCCTCCCATGTCCATGTCTGTATGGCCACTTGGCCTGCGAGTTGGCAAGCGAATGTCTTCAAGCACTACCCGTGGTTCAGAGTGCATCCCACTGCTGGGAGCCAAGCGGTTATACACAACATTGTCTCTATTGGCCGGATGAAAAGAATCACTGGCTCTGGTTCCAGACTCGGAGCGCCCAATGGCAGGAGAGTAAGAGTTATCTAAGGACTGTGAAGCAGAGGACTGTCGCCGGCTGTAGCGAAGGCGGGTGTCTTCCCCAGGTGGGTACGATGAGGAGGGCTGCTGAGGAGTTTGCTGTGGTATAAGTCGCTCTGCTGATGTAGCTTGAGCAGGGGATGAGACTGCAGAAAACAAAGAAAAATTCAGAAGCAACTGCCATTGGCAAGCTTGAAAATCAACAAACCATAATGCACAGGCAACTTGCCAAATGCAACTTAACCCGTTCAGTACCGAAAAAAATCTCTACACACGCAACCGCAAGCGGTATAGATCCTCATGAGCCCCTGCAGTTGCCAGACTCATGAGGATCTATGCCTCTTGCTGACACCACTTTGAATCCATGTTCCTAGGATAACTAGAGTTTGTTGATGTTGGACTGACGAAGACTGCATAAACACAGTTTCTGTCAACAGGCACTGAACGGGCTAATGTAGCAACCACCAACCAAAAATTGAAACGCATCTTTCAAACTAGGTTCATTTTAAACAGCTTAACAAGCAACATCCATAGCACTTTACATTTCGAAATCGAGCTATTACTGTTTGAGTTATGGACATCTAAAGTCGCAATTTTCTTTCCATTTTCTAGGAATTTTTGTTGCTATTAGTAAGACAAAAAGCAACTTGAGGAAATGGAACACAAATTACCAGCATTTTAGTACTGATTGCTCTTTCAAATAATAATGGGAATAGATACAAGCATGCAATTTGGCTGACTTACGTAATTTCACCTGATTATTCCAACCAGACCAAGTATGCCATGATCGGAGGAACAGAAAGGTGGCTAATTTGCGTAAGTTTTCTTAAACGAAACAAAAACTAGCAAAAATTTTAGTTTACGAGGTCTGAATAACATGTGGTGCTGAATTATTTTGGAACAGACCATTTACTGTCAGAGGCAAAATGGCATCAGAAAGCTTGCATAAATTTGCATAATTAATGAGCTGGACTAGACTAATTGCATGTAGCAGAAAATGATACTACAAACATAGATTTCCTGATACTATACTAAAAGTACTCAGAAGTGTGAATTTTACATAACTACACATTTATTCTATACCAGGTTTATGGCCCAATTAACATATTTAATTAGGTGAATTTTAACTTAAATGAAGACGGAAGAAAACATCCGAATTATTTTTCATGTTGTATATGCATTAGTTATCCACCATCATATCAAAACTGAAAAAAATTAAAGTAACTTATGTCTTAATTAACAGTACCCCCCCCCCCCCCCCCAACAATTCATCTGCCACGGTGCCAACTTAAAACCATGCAGGGGAAGTTACTCAAGAGGTGAATGGCGAAGTTCAAATGGACAAAAGGTATGCTTAAATTATAATTTGAAGTATCAACACTCATTAATATTCACCTCAGCTGCCTAGTATAACACACGATAAAACTAAAACACATAAAAGTGCACTGACACCAGTACACACTAGCACCTGCAGCAGACGACTTTTTCTGCTACAAGTTGGTCCACGTTGGCATACCCTCTGCCCTTCAAGGTGGACTCTGCAAAGCCTATTTGTTTCCTCAAAAACATTACCGATGACATAACTGTCTGGAAAGAGTCTACTAGCTATCCAATATTAGCCTAAGACCCGTTGGGTCCCCCAGGAGGCACTCGGGGATCTCTAACAGGGACGAGAGTAGCCTCCCATGCCCATCCGGCCACGTGCCACATGGTGCCACAACCAGTTAGTCTACTTCGCTGTAAGCGTACGCACGCGTTTCAGCCTACGGAACCCTTGGACTGTGCACGGTGCTACCCTTCTTCGTCGGCCTTCCTACTCCTTGCCTTCCTTGCGGCCTCTCTTCCTTGCTTGGGGTCCCTTTGAACTGCCTAGCCTCATCGGTTCCTGACGCGGTGTTGGTGTGCCCGGAGCCCTTGTTGGACTCTCGTCGCACGCGGTGGTTGTGCTGAGCGTTTCCCCTCTGCTGCTTCTGCCATGGAAAGATAAGGCCTCGGTCTCTGCCTGCGTCTCGCACGGCGGGGCCTGACGACGGCTGCGGCCGTGAACTTTTGTTCTTTCTCGTTGCGTTTCGAATAGCGGGGACTCGTGTACCCCGCTGCCGGTCGCCTTTCACCTCGTTTGCGGTGTCGGCTCCACTTGGCCGGAGGAACTTTGGTCACAACTTTGGAACTTCTACTGGCGCGAGCGTCCGACACCGGTTGGCGACAATCCTCCTGCCATGGGACCTCCCGCAGGGCGTCGGGACTTGATCAAGCTCCCCTCCTCTGCCTTGGGGAAACGTACGTCACGCGACTACGGCTCGAATGCCAAGACTGTTACTTCCACGGTGACCGCACCGTCCTTGCCCGCTGACTCCTCCGGCGAGTCGCCAAGCCGGCACAGCGCCAACCTCCCTGAGCTTGGCCTGCGGCGACCTATGTTGCCCCATCCGCCCACCTCCGGCGGTACTGAGGTTTCCCCCGCCTCTAAGCCCGCTGACTCCTCCAGCAAGTTGCCTAGCCGGCATGCTGCCCCCCCCCTCCTTGAGGCCCGGGCACCGCGACCTTTGTCGCCTATTGGTACGGACACTGGCAGATCGGACCACCCGCCCGCTTCCCGGACCTCCAAGCGCCGCTCCTTGGATCGAACTCGTAGTCCACGTCGCGGAGACAGACGCAGCCACCGACCTTCTTCGTCTTCCTCCCGCTCGACTTCGTCTTACGCTTCCCTTCCGCCTGATCGATCCCCCTGGCGGGTGTCCGCCCGCCGCTCCCAACACCCGTCCCCTTCGCGCTCCTCCCATAGGAGCCGCCCTGAGCAGCGGACCCCTTCACCTCGCCGCTGTCGTAGTCGCTCCCCCCGGGACAGGCGCCCGCATCGCTCCAGCGCCCCTTCGCCTCGCTCTCGACGCTCCTCGCAGCCGGCCTCACCCCGGCTTCGTCGGCGGAGCCCCCCTGTTGCCCCTCCGCCTCCTTGGCGGGCCGCCCTGCCCAAGACTTCCGCGACCTGGCTTTCTCCTCCCCCGCCGCCACGCTCTTCGTCCGCGCGTTTACGCCAGTCTGCCGTCAATGATGAGACCTGAGTTTACTGCCGGAGGATTCTGTTTCGGTGCTCCTTGGCCCGGACAGAGACTCTCCGCTCCTTGGACGACGCGGCTCACCTCATCGCTGCCTGTCTCCCGGCAGACGCCTGCCCTCCCTCCCCCCCGCTTAAGAGGAAAGCTGCTGCCTTCGTCAATGCTGCCCGTCAAGTTAAGAAGTTTAAGTCTCTTCCCCAGCCACCTGCTTTCCGAGACCTGGCAGACACCCTTTCCGCCCACCTCCAGCGGGACTCGGCTACTGACGCAGATTTCTTCTCCGACCGCCGCTGGCCTGCCGGCGTCGACATCGCTTTCCGGCAGTCTTGGTACGCCGGGCACTCTCAGTCCTTCTCGTGCCCTCTTCCACCGGTGGATCCACCAGCCCTCTTACTCGAGGGCAGCTCTTCTCAGCTCAAGCGGACCTTACCTCGCGGCTTAGAACGCACGGCTTCCCTCGCTTGGAACGCTCTGGCCCGGGTTTTCTGGAGCTCCTCACTCAAGCCTTCATCAACCGCGTCGAGGCTGCCTGGCACCCTTCCCTCTCGCCTCTGCTGACGGACCTCCACTCCTTGGCCGTCTTGGCCAAAAGGGCTGCCTACCATTCGTCTGTCAACTCCATGGCTGCCTCCGCCAACTGCGACTTGATCCCGTGTGACATCGTGCTCCGTGCCTGCCCCGGCCTCCCACCCGATGTGAAGTTGTAGCTCCGCCGTGCTCCTGTTGGCGCCCTGCTCCTGTTCGGCCCCACCTGGCAGTCGCTGAAGGAGGCGAATAAGGACCGTTGGCCTAGCTGCCCTGCCCCCCCCATCGCTTTCCGGCAGCCCGCAAGGCCGTGGGTCGCGCCCTACGGTTCGTCAGACCCTCCACGACAGTCCCCACCTCCGCCTCCCGGTCCCGCGCTTCCCTCCGTGCGCCCGCCTTCGGCCGCTCCCGTCCTGTCCGTTCCGCCGCCCCCACCTGGAACAAGCCATCCCGCCGCCCTGGGCGCGGGAGGGCCCCCTGACTCCCCCACGCCCCAGCCCCCGCCGACCGTTCCGGGGTCTCCGGTCGGCGGGCGGCTTGCCCTTCACGGCGACGTTTGGTGTTCTCTTCTGCCGGACGACCCCTGGATCCTCTCCACTGTCACGGAGGGACTCCTTATCACCTTTCGGTCCCCGCCTCCGCTTCGACGCTCCCCCGTGTGGACCGAGATCCCGAACGATCGGACCAAGGCCGATGCCCTTCGTGGAGAAGTCACCGCTCTTCTACGGAAAGCCGCCACGGAGGTCGTTTTACGTCACGACTCCCCCGCCATCTACAGCCGCCTCTTTGTAGTGCCCAAGCCTGGAGGCAAGTGGAGGCTGATCATCGATCTCTCGGCCTTGAACAAGTTCATTGCCGCTCCGTCTTTCCGCATGGAGACAGCCAGGGCTCTCCGGGCCTCTGTGCAGCCCATGGACTTTGCCGTCAGTCTGGACCTGGCCGATGCTTACCTGCACGTCCCCATGCACCCCTCCTCCCGACGGTACCTGCGCTTTGCCTTCGACGGGACAGTTTACCAGTTTCGGGCTCTCTCCTTTGGCCTCAACCTTAGCCCATGGGTCTTCACTCGCATCATGGACACCGTGGTTGCCAGGGCCCGACGGTCTTCCTCCAGTCCGACCTCCAATTACTTGGACGACCTGCTTCTGCGGAATCAGTCGGTGGCCTCTCTATTCACGGACAGGGATGCTCTGCTCCTAATGTTGTCTTGCTTGGGCTTCTTGGTCAACGCAGGCAAGTCGGACCTCACGCCTTCCCGCCGTTTCGTTCAACTGGGCATGGAGTTCGCGACCGATCTCAATCTGGTGCGACTCCCCGAGCCTCGGATCCGGAAACTAGCCGACTTAGCTCGCTTGGTAGCTCAGGAGGTGGCAGTCCCCGCCAGAGTGTGGCTCCAGCTCCTCCGCCTGATGAATGCGGCAGCGGATCTCCTACCTCTACCTTTACTCCCGTCCTCTTCAACTGCATCTTCTGCTCCACTGGAGACCATCCTCCGGCAACCTCTCTACTCCGGTGCCTGTCTCTCTGATGCTGCGGCCCCATCTGCTGCGCTGGACGGACGTTTCTTGGCTCGGTTCCGGAATTCCGCTGGCCTTGCCCCCCGCCCGACTCTCCCTCTGCGTGGATGCCAGTCTCGTCAGGTGGGGCGCCCACCTCCTTCCGAGTTTTCGCACGACGGCGGGCCGCTGGTCCCCGGACCTGGCGTCCCGGCACATCAACTGGCTGGAACTGAATGCTGTTTGGCAGGCGCTCCGCATGTGGGAACCCGCTCTTAGCGCGCAGGACCTTCTCGTCCTCTCAGACAACTCCACAGTCGTTGCCTACATACAGAAGCAGGGGGGAACCCGCTCTCCCGACCTGTGCATCCTCCTCTACCAACTCCTTCGCTGGTGCGAGGATCGCGGCATCGCCCTCCAGGCACGACACATCCCGGGACACCTGAACGTCCTGGCCGATTCCCTTTCGCGGCGTGGACAGCTTCTCCACACGGAATGGACCCTGCGACGGGATATCTTTCGCCTGATATGCGCCCATTGGGAGACTCCCCTCATCGATCTCTTTGCCACGAGGTGGAATCACCAGCTTCCCCTCTTCGTCTCCCCGATTCCAGACCCCCTGGCCTGGGCTGTCGACACGCTTTCCATTCTGTGGGATGGACTCGTCGCTTACGCGCATCCTCCGACGGTCCTGGTCCCCAAAGTCCTACTCAAGCTCCAGGGATGCAATGCAGTCCTGTTCCTGGTGGCCCCGTTCTCCTGGAACAGATCTTGGACAACCGACCTGCTCAGTCTCGCCACGGGACCCCCCCCCTGCTGCTACCCACCCCGCGGACGATTCTCATGCAACCCCGCCAGCCGCTTTTCCACCCTTGCCCCAAGCGACTTCTCCTTCACGCCTGGCGATTGTGCGGCAAGCCCTCACCACTAGAGGCTTCTCGAGTGCGGCAGTGGACGCAATCGCTACAGCCCGCAGACCCTCTACCAGGCGTGTCTATGAAGGAAAGTGGCGGGTGCTACGGTCCTGGTGCTCTGACCGTTGCCTCTCCCCCATCGACCTGACTACTCTTCAGCTCACGGACTTTTTCCTCTGGCTCTTTTGGGACCAAGGTTTGGCTCCCATCACGATCCGGGGATATCTGTCCATGATTGTCGACACCTACCGACATCTCGGCCGACCTGATTCTGGCGCCTGCAAGGACCTTGCCGACCTTATGGCGCATTTTGGCCTCCAGCGTCCGGTCCCGCGCTTGCTGATTCCACGCTGGGACCTCCCCTGGGTCCTCACTTGGCTGAATTCGGACCATTTTGAAACGCTCCACCTGGCCCGCCTTGCGGATGTGACACGGAAGACTTGCTTCCTGGTGGCCCTCGCCACGGCGGCCCGAGTCAACGAGTCTATGCGCTCTCGACGCGACCTTCCTGTCTGCAGTTCTGGTCGGATGGCTCCGTACAGCTGCTCACTGATCCTTCCTTTCTCGCCAAAACTAGGTCTCCCTTGACTGCGTCCCAGGTGATCACCATACGGCCGCTAAAGGGGGTCGACTTCCCCCGGCAGACCCGACAGCAAGATCCTGTGCGCGCCCTGCGAATTTACCTTCGCCGCTCCAAGTCCTTCCGGAGGGGACGGACTCGCCTCTTTTTGCCGCTGACCGCCAGCAGAACTGACAAACGATCTCTTCTTGGCTCTGCTGGGTCATTCGGTCCGCCTACCGGGACCTCTCCCCACAGGGAGCTGAGACGCTCAGGATCCGCGCGCACGAAGTTCGCGTCATGGCCGCGAGTGTCGCCTTCAACCGCAACTGTGCTGTCAAGGACATCATGGTTGCAGTGGTTTGTTGGGCCAAGTCCACCTTCGCCCGCTTCTACCTCCAAGACCTGACGGGCCAGTGAGACAACCTCGCACTGGTGGGCGACATCGCCGCAGCGCAACACTCCCTCCCAGCGCCGTAGGTATGCACTTCGCTAAAATTGTCGGCAGTGTGCGATCAGGAGTGACGGGCCGGCTAAGTCCCTTAGGGTGTTCTCGAGGGATTTTTTGCGGCACCCTCCTCCTCTTCGCCATTCTTCCAGACAGTCATGTCATCGGTAATGTTTTTGAGGAAACAAATTAATTTTTCTCTAAAATGTATTTTTTCCAAAAATACTTACCGATGACATGGCTCCAAGGACCCTCCCTCCTGCCCCGCTTGCCGCTGGTGAGCTCAGTAGACTAACTGGTTGTGGCACCACGTGGTACGTGGCCGGATGGGCATGGGAGGCTTCTCTCGTCCCTGTTAGGGATCCCCGAGTGCCTCCTGGGGGACCCAACGGGTCTTAGGCTAAAATTGGATAGCTAGTAGACTCTTCCAGTCATGTCATCGGTAAGTATTTTTCGAAAAAATACATTTTTGAGAAAAATTAATTTTTTGCCTAGGGCACCCTAATAGGCCATGAATAGGATGGTCACAACGAAGTGCGTCTAAAAATAGCCTGACCACATGTATGCAATAGTGCCACGATCAATCTCATTCTCAGCATCCCATTTTCAGTGTCATTTACAGTCTACAAATTTCACAGTTAAAAAATGTAATTAGACCTATCGAAAAGAGGCTTAAGAAATGATCTCTATGTGCACAAAACAAAATGAAGCTTGTGTTTAGTGCAGATTTCAAGGCAACGCTGCTCAATCGTCACCGAGTACACGACATCCTTGTGAGAAATGGCTCTTTCCGTGCTGGTTTGTTCATTTCAAATACTAACTACAGTCAAACTCCTCCATCAAATACGACCGAAAATATATAATTTTCTTCATAAATAAATTCTGCGTAATGTACAATGTGTACCAAATCGATATGTAGGAATGCCGAGCCTAGATTGGTGACAGAAATACTGTCAACTTCTCATCTCCATATCTCGGCTTGTATTCAACGCTGAAACTTGGTAAAAACTGTGTTGAAATCACTCTTCTTTTGTCCGATTGGCTGCAAAATCTCATTCTGGTATGACAAGATATGCCACTATATGAGCTATTTTTTAGACACCTAGTAAAATGGGGGTCTAGTACACATTGGACCAAGCATGCCGCGCCGTAACTGTGAGTCCGGCACTGTTTAAAACGATTGTTTTACTAAGAGCAAGAATCAATATGCAAACAAACTGCTGCTCTCACTTCTTTCTTCAATAGTATATCACATATAACTCAAAATGTTGGAGATTGATGCTGCTTTTTTGTTGAAAATTGTACACACAACTGGGCCCTGACATAGTTTTCCGACATTTTTGGCTTGCTCGCGTGCGCCCGTTGGTGGTTGCTAGTTAATGCCTTGACTTTGTTTCAAGTATACAAAGCAAATAAATAACCTTATGTCAAAAATAATAATTAGTGAAGAACAGTATAGTGCAGTGGCACATACTGTGCACAAAAAGTCTCTTACCTGGTGCTTTGTTTTGCTGATGCACCGACTGCAATAGAGGGCTGTGGCCTGACACCAAACCATCACCAACATAGCACTCCCCATTCACTGCCGCTGTGGAGAGAAAGACCATATAAAATTCATTTTTCTCTAAAAGGTATTTTTTTGAAAAATACTTACCGATGACATGACTTTATGGAAGTGTCTACTACTTACTCAATTCTAGCCTAAGAACCCGTTATGTTACCACACAACCCGGGAGGCACTCGGGGAACCCCCAGAGGGGCCGAGAGTTGTCTCCCGTTCCTGCCCATCTGGTTCCGAGTCACGAGGTGACTAACCAATCAGGATACTTAGCTCACCAGCAGCAAGCGGGGCAGGTGGGAGGGTCCTCCGAGTCATGTCATGGGTAAGTATTTTTCGAAAAAATACCTTTTAGAGAAAAATGAATTTGTTTCTTCAAAAACATTACCAATGACATGACTTTATGGAAGAATTGCGATAAGGAGGAGGGTGCCGCGCCCCAACACCCCTTTAGGGCCAATTAGAGCCATCCTCCTGGCCGCAAACTCCCAAATCCTAGCTAGGTGTATACCTATGGCGCCTGTGGCGCCGGGAGGGAGTGTTGCGCCGCTGTGTTGTTCCCCGCCAGTGCGAGGATGCCTCGCTGGCCTGCCAAATCCTGGAGGTAGAAGCGGGCGAAGGTTGATTCTGCCCGCCCACCCACTGCAGCCACGATGTCTTGACAGCGCAGGTCTGGTCAAACGCGACGCTCGCGGCCATGGCGCGTACCTCGTGTGTACGTAACTTTTAGCCTCTTCGCTCCCTGCGGGGAGAGGTCCTGGTAGGCGGACAGTATGACCCAGCGCAGCCAGGAAGATATTGTCTGGCTGAAAGTCAGTTCTGCCGGGCTTTAAGGTAGGAAGAGGCGTAAGCCGTCCGGAGCTTTGGTTGGATGTAGGTACACGCGTAGGGCTCCCACAGTATCTCGGTGCCTGATCTCCTGGGGGAAGTCCGTCCCTCTCAGCGGCCGTAAGGTGATCACCTGTGGTGCGGTCAAGGAGACCTGGTCTTGGCAAAGGAGGCAGGGTCCGTACACAGCTGCCCAGAACTATCCCCTCGAACTGCAGATATGCAGGGCGCGCTGACAGCGCGTGTAGCTCGCTAACTCGGGCCGCTGTGGCAAGTGCCAACAGGAAGCATGTCTTGCGAGTCACATCCGCAAAGCGGGCCAAAAGCAGCAGTTCGAATCTGGCAGAATTCAGCCAAGTCAGTACCCAGGGTAGGTCCCAGCGAGGAGAGAGCAAGCGGGGCACTGGACGCTGCAGACCAAAGTGAGTCATAAGGTCGGCGATGTCTTTACAGGTGCTGGTGTCCGGGTGGCCGATGTGCTGGTAGGCGTCGGCGATCATGGACAAGTACCCCCTGATGGTGATGGGTGCCAATCATTGGTCTCCAAAGAGCCAGAGGAAGAAGTCCGCGAGCTGGGGATCAGTAAAGTCGGTGGGGGCGAGGCGCTGGTCGTTGCACCAGGAGCACAGTACTCGCCATTTTCCCTCGTAGACGCGTCGTGTCGAGGGTTTGCTGCACTCGAGAAGCCACTAGTGGCGAGGGCTTGCCCCACAACCCCCAAGCGTGAAGGAGTAGGCGCTCCGGGCACGGCTGGAACAGCGATTGTCGGGGCTGTTTGAGCATCGTGCGGGGCGCGGGCAGCAGCAGTGGGGGGTCCGTGGCGAGGCTGAGGAGTTGGGTGTTCCAGGACCGGTTCCAAGTAAATGGGGCAACCAGTAGGACATCCTCGAAGCTTGAGGAGTACTTTGGGGGGAAGGACTGTCGGGGGAACGCATACGCGAAAAGACCGTCCCACGGGACGGAAGCGCGTCGACTGCCCAGGCCAAGGGTCTGGGACCTGGGAGATAAAAGGGGAAGCTGGCGATTCCACCTCGTGGCGAACAGGTCAACCATTGGCGTCTCCCATTGCGCGCAGATCATCTGAAAGATGTGCCGGCGTAAGGTCCGCTCCGGGTGTAGCCACTGGCCACGCTGGGAGAGAGAGTCGGCCAACACATTCAGGTGCCCGGGGATGTGTCGAGCACGGAGGGAAATCTTGCGGTCCTCGCACCTGCGCATCAGACGGTAGAGAAGCATGCCAAGGTCGGGTGAGAAAGTCCCGCCCTGCTTCTGGATGTAAGCCACCACTGTCGTGTTGTCGGAGAGGATTTGCAGCACCTGGTGACTGAGTTGTTCCTCCTACGCGATGAGGGCTTGCCAGACTGTTTGCAGCTCCCACCAGTTGATGTGCTTGTCCGCGAATTCCAAAAGGCCTGGACATCGTGAGGATCTGCGGTAGCAGGTGGGCTACCCAACCAGCCAGACTTGCCTCGATACCCAGGGAGCGTCGAGGAGCGCAGCGGTCAGGGGGACTCCCGAAGTAAGCCACGATGCGTCCGTCCAGCATAGCTGCTGGGGGCAAAGCAACGGAGACACGGGTACCAGCGCGGCCAATCGCCGGAGGAAGGATGCCAGAGAAGCAGGAGGAGCAGCTGTAGCGGCCGGGCGTAGAGACGACCGAGGGGGAGTAGATCCGCCGCCGCATTCATCAAACCAAGGAGCTGAAGCCAGACTTGGCGGAGGCTGCGTCCTGCTGGGCTACCTGGCCGACTAGGGCGGCTAACTTCAGGATCCGATGCTCCAGAAATGCACCCTGTTGAGGTCGGTGGTGAACCCCATGACGAGGAGGACGAAGCGACACGATGGAGTGAGGCCCGACTTACCTGCGTAGCCCAGGAACCCCAACCGCGACAACAGTCGCATCAGCGCGTCCCTGTCCGAAGTCAGGTGGGCCTCTGATGGTCGTGCAGAAGGAGGTCTTCGGGTCAGTTCGACGTCGGACTGGAAGAAGACTGTCGCGCCTTGGCAGGGTCCATGCAGAAAAGCATGGACGCAGTTCACAAACTTTTCATAAATGTTTCATAAACCCAAACTAAAGCCTGAAGGTTTACATACTTTAATTAGATCACTCTGTGTCAGCATTTCATTTGAAGCTTTCGTGCCTAATGCATGACTTACTTACTTACGCCTGTCACCCCTACCCGGGTATAGGCCGTCAACGAGAGACCTCCAGCAACTCCTGTCCTGTGCTTCTCCTTCGATTCTACTCCAGGTGGTTCCCAGTCTCTTGATGTCTGCTTGGAGGTCTCGATGCCAGGAGTTTCTCGGCCTACCTCTTTTCCTCTTTCCCTGGGGGTTCCATGACAATGCCTGCCTAGTGATACTGGAAGCTGGCTTTCTCAGACTGTGACCGATCCATCCCCATCTTCTTCGCCCAATTTCATTCTCTGCTGTTATCTGCTCTGTTCTCTACAGAGTCTGACGTTGCTGATCTTCTCTGGCCAGTGGATTTTCAAAATTCTTCTAAGGCAACTGTTCATGAAGGTCTGTACTCTGTTGACTGTGGTTTTTGTCAATCTCCAAGTCTCTGCTCCATATAGGAGAACTGCTTTTACATTGGAGTTGAAAATCCGGACTTTGGTGTGTTGTGACAGCTCTCTGGAACTCCACACTTTTTTCAACTGGAGAAAGGCTGCTCTGGCTTTACCGATTCGTGCTCTGACATCTGCATCAGTGCCGCCTTTATTGTCTATGATGCTCCCGAGATAGGTGAAGGACTCCACCTCCTCCAACGGGGTGCCAGCAAGCAAGACTGGTTCCTCCCTGGTTGCGTTCAGCCTCATTGTCTTTGTTTTCTGTTTGTGAATGGTGAGGCCCACTTGGGACGAGATGTCAGCAAGCCTCGTGGTCTTGTCCTGCATTTGTTGATGAGTGTGGGACAGTAATGCCAAGTCGTCTGCAAAATCGAGGTCGTCAAGCTGTGTCCACAGTGTCCACTGTATTCTACTTCGCCTGTGCTCTGTGGTCATCTTCATGACCTAGTCTATGGCCAGTAGGAAGAGGAACGGAGACAGCAGACACCCCTGCCTGACACCAGTTCTGACCTGGAGCTCCCTGGTGAACTGCCCTTCGTGGATCACGCGACATGTCATGCCATCGTAGCTGCTCTTGATCAGGCGGACGAGCTTTGTGGGTACACCGTAGTGTCGTAGGAGTTTCCACAGAGTCTCTCGGTCCACACTGTCAAATACTTACTTACTTACGCCTGTCACCCCTACCCGGGTATAGGCCGTCGACGAGAGACCTCCAGCAACTCCTGTCCTGTGCTTCTCCTTCGATTCTACTCCAGGTGGTTCCCAGTCTCTTGATGTCTGCTTGGAGGTCTCGACGCCAGGAGTTTCTCGGCCTACCTCTTTTCCTCTTTCCCTGGGGGTTCCATGACAATGCCTGCCTAGTGATACTGGAAGCTGGCTTTCTCAGACTGTGACCGATCCATCCCCATCTTCTTCGCCCAATTTCATTCTCTGCTGTTATCTGCTCTGTTCTCTCCCAGAGTCTGACGTTGCTGATCTTCTCTGGCCAGTGGATTTTCAAAATTCTTCTAAGGCAACTGTTCATGAAGGTCTGTACTCTGTTGACTGTGGTTTTTGTCAATCTCCATGTCTCTGCTCCATATAGGAGAACTGCTTTTACATTGGAGTTGAAAATCCGGACTTTGGTGTGTTGTGACAGCTCTCTGGAACTCCACACTTTTTTCAACTGGAGAAAGGCTGCTCTGGCTTTACCGATTCGTGCTCTGACATCTGCATCAGTGCCGCCTTTTTTGTCTATGATGCTCCCGAGATAGGTGAAGGACTCCACCTCCTCCAACGGGGTGCCAGCAAGCAAGACTGGTTCTTCCCTGGTTGCGTTCAGCCTCATTGTCTTTGTTTTCTGTTTGTGAATGGTGAGGCCCACTTGGGACGAGATGTCAGCAAGCCTCGTGGTCTTGTCCTGCATTTGTTGATGAGTGTGGGACAGTAATGCCAAGTCGTCTGCAAAATCGAGGTCGTCAAGCTGTGTCCACAGTGTCCACTGTATTCCACTTCGTCTGTGCTCTGTGGTCATCTTCATGACCCAGTCTATGGCCAGTAGGAAGAGGAACGGAGACAGCAGACACCCCTGCCTGACACCAGTTCTGACCTGGAGCTCTCTGGTGAACTGCCCTTCGTGGATCACGCGACATGTCACGCCATCATAGCTGCTCTTGATCAGGCGGACGAGCTTTGTGGGTACACCGTAGTGTCGTAGGAGTTTCCACAGAGTCTCTCGGTCCACGCTGTCAAATGCTTTCTCATAATCCACAAAGTTGACGTACAGCGGGGAGCTCCACTCCAGAGACTGTTCCACGATGATGCGGAGAGTGGCGATCTGGTCTGTACATGATCGGTTCTTCCTGAATCCTGCTTGCTGGTCTCTCAGCTGGGGGTCAACGGAGCTCTTCATTCTCTCTAGGATGATCCTGTTGAAGACCTTTCCTGGTACTGACAGCAAGGTGATTCCTCTGTAGTTGGAACACTTGCTGAGATCGCCTTTCTTGGGAAGCTTGATTAGGTACCCCTCCTTCCAGTCAGCTGGCATCACCTCCTCTTCCCAGATCTTTCCAAACAGTGGGTACAGCATCTCCACTGTTGTCTCTAGGTCTGCTTTCAGAGACTCCGCTGGGATGCCATCTGGGCCTGCTGCTTTGCCATTCTTCAAAAATGCCACTGCTCTTCTGATCTCTTCCCGGCTGGGTCTATCACAGCTGATGGGTAGGTCGGTCTCTGCCGGCTGGATGTCTGGGGGGTCGGGTGGGCTAGGTCTGTTCAGTAACTCTTCAAAATACTCGGCCCATCTGTCGAGTTGGTCTGCTCTGTCTGCAATAGGCTTGCCTTCTTTGTCTTTTACTGGTCTTTCTGTATGGCCATACTTGCCTGACAATCTTCTGGTAATGTCGTAGAGCTGTTTCATATTGCCGCTGCCTGCTGCCTTTTCTGCCTCTGCTGCCAGGCTGTCTGTGTAGGCCCTCTTGTCTGCCCTGATACTCCTCTTCACCTCGCGGTTGGCTTCTGAGTATTCCCCCTGTGCCCTTACTTTGGCTGCTCTCGTGCGACTGTTGTTGACAACTGCTTTCTTCTGCTTCCTCACTTCTATCTTCTTCAAGGTCTGTGCCGACAGCCAGTCCTTGTGATGGTGTTTCCTGAACCCTACAGTGTCTTTGCAGGTTGAGTTCGCGCCTCTCTAACTGCCTTCCACTGCTGCTCTGTGGTGACCTCCTCCTCTTCATTTACTAGCTCCTGTAGCGCTTGAAACCGGTTGGACAGCACCAGTTTGAACTCTTCTCTAACTCCAGTTTCTCTCAGGAGGCCTACATTATAGCGCTGTCTTCTTGTTGTCTCTGTGCGGCTTTTCTTTAGCTTGAGCTTCATTCTTAAGGTAAGCAGATGGTGGTCGGAGGCGACATCTGCTCCCCTCCTCACTCGAACATCTTGAAGGGATCTTCTAAATTTCTTGCTAATGCAGATATGGTCTATTTGGTTCTCTGTTGTATGGTCAGGTGAGACCCAAGTTGCTTTGTGTATCCTTCTGTGTGGGAAGATGCTGCCTCCAATGACAAGTCGGTTTAGAGCACAAAAGTCTACAAACCTCTCCCCGTTCTCACTCATCTCCGAGCCTAGTCCCTGTCTCCCCATCACCTCTTCGTATCCGGTGTTGTCCTCCCCTATTTTGGCATTAAAATCGCCTATGACGATGGTGATGTCTCGCTCCGCACATTTGTCCAAGGCACTCTGGAGTCGGTCGTAGAACTCTTGTTTCTCTTCCTCGTCCCTGTCATTAGTGGGCGCATAACACTGGATGACGTTCAGCTTGAGCTTTTTCTTGGTTCTAAAGGCTGCTGTGATGATTCTTGGCCCAAGAGGTTCCCAGCCCATCAGCGCTCTCTGTGCCACTGGTGACAGCATGAATGCTACGCCTTCTGTATGGGGGGCATCTCCTCTTCATGACCTGAATACAGAATCATCTCCCCAATTAACAGCCTTTTCTGGCCAGACTGCGTCCATCTGGCTTCACTGATACCTAGCAGGGAAAGGTTGTACTTTTGCATTTCCGCTGCTATCTGGGCGGCCTTGCCGCTCTGGTACATGGTCTTGATGTTCCATGTGCCCATGGTTGTATCCCTGGATAGAGAGAGGCGGCTCGGTCCTGTGGCTTCCGAAGACTTCCGGCTTTCACCACAGGACGTCATAAGTCTTCTGGTAGAAGAACCTTCCTCCTCCAGGAAAGGAATTACTGTTAGTCTTTTCATCGGCGTTTTTGTAGCTATTTCCTTTTTTGCAGGGTGGGGAAGCAACCCCCACGCCCAACCCCCTTACTAGGAGGACCAGGGGTTTTCTGTCGGGGTCACCTTCCCTTAGACCATGTTGGTTCACGGCACCTTATTTCATTCGGTGCACCCCTCTCACGAGGGACCCCCTATCCACCACCCAGGGGACGCGCCTCAACGCCATATGGTCCCAGCGTGAGGCTAATGCATGAAGAGATACCAAAATAAAAGAACGCTTAGCGAATGGCGGAGCTCGGTAGAAGCGTAAACAACCAATCAGAATGTTCGGCAGAAAGGCCATGCAGTCACTTTATGACCAGAGCTAAATATCGATCACTTGCAACAAGTGTCAGCATGATCGTTCGCAATGGAATAGTCACAAATTGGGGGAGAAAAAAAAAGAAGTAGACAAAAAGTTTGCCAGCACTTTGTCATTTTTTACAAACTTTCACAGACTTTAGGGAAAAGGACTGAAATTGACAGACTTTCCAGGGCCCTGAAAAAGCCTTGTCATTTTTTTAACTTTCACAAATGTTCACAGAACGTATGGACCCTGCTTGGCCACTACTGCGTCCAAGATGAGGGTAAAAACCAGGCTGAGGTTGAAAGCGAACGGCATCGCCCGAACTGGTAACTATTCTGTCGCAGGCGGTGGAGATACCCCCTGGAGGCCGGGTGCATGTGGACATGGAGATAAGCCTCGGAAGCCTAGACTGACCGCGTAGTCCATGGGCTGTACAGAAGCTCTGAGGGCCCGGGCAGTCTCCAAGCGAATAAGGGGCAGCGCCAGGTGGCCCGCCCGCACCCTGGGCGACGGGCAGGAAGGGGCAGGTGGAGGTAGGGGCGCTAACAGGTCCGGGGCGGCCGAAGGTGGGGCGGTGACGAGGGGCCCGCTGAGATGCGGGGGCGGAAAAAGCGGCAGGTCCGGTGTCCGCAGGGCAAGACCCACGGCCTTGCGGGCGGCCTGAAGCCATGTGGAGGTGTCTTGCGAGGCCAACAGTCCGAGTTTGTATCCTTCGGTCTGCCCGATCTCACCAAAGAGCAGTGGCCACCCAGGGGAGCACGGCGCAGCTGAGTCCTCAGATCGGGGGGCATTCCACGGCAGGCCAGCAACACGGCATCCTGACGCTGCCCGGACGGCCGCTTCCGCGAGAGCGAGTAGGATTCTGAGGAGGGGAGCCAAGTAGGTGAGCGAGGCGTCCTCGAAGCGGCGCACGAGGGCTTGGGTCAGAAACTCCAGAAATCCAACGCAGGCTAGGGTGTTACGGACGAGCGAGGCAGTCTTGTCCAACAGCAGGGCCGAGCGCGGATCCACAGCAGGCAGAGGGCAGTGTCCCCAGTACCAGTCCTGACGAAGGCAATGTTGAGTCCGGCTGGTCACCTACGATCTGAGAAGAATTCGGAGTCCCGGGAACCTGACAGGAGGAGCGCTGAGAAAGGCGTCACGCAGGTCACAAAAGCCGCGAGGCTGCGGCAGGGACTTGAATCTCTTCACCTGTCTTCCAGCGCCCACAAGCGGAGATCCTCCTCTTGAGCGGGGGGAGATGGAGGGCAGTCAACCGCGGGAAGCGTGGTGGCGATGAGATGAGCGCTCCGTCCAGGGCAAGCACAGTGTCCGTACGCGACGAAGAGGCCAGCTTGCGGGAACCGAGGAGTCAGAAGAGGGAGAGCCTGGCGAAGGCGAGCGCTAAGGCCCGCGAGAAGAGCGGAGATGGAATCCTCAGCCAGCAGGCTCCGGGTCTCGTCCTCCACCCGGGGGGGAGGGGGGGGGAAGAGGGGGGGAGGGGTTTGGTGACAAAGACAGGGACTAAGGGCGACGATGTCCAAGCACCGGCGGCCATAGGCGGGAGGCCGGTAGAGGAAAGAACAAGGATGAGCGCGAAGACACCGACGAACAGTGGGGCTAGGGTCCCTGAACGGCGCGAAGAGCGGTCCTTTCTATGCTCGCCAACAGGAGAGCAAGAGCGTCTGGTAGAGCTGGAGTGGCGTGCGGGCTCTGAACTGCCCAAAGTCCTCGGACGCATGGGCAAAGGTCTCTCCGAGCCAGGCTCAAAGAGGCGGGCTCTACGCCGGCGAAGCGACTCCCTGTAAGAGTCAGTGAGCTTTTGGAGACGAGCGAGGACTGACAGCGGACATGGGACGGTGCGAGGCGCGTCTCTCTGAGCCGGGCTCAGTGAGGCGGGCTCTCTGCCTACAAGTAGGCTTTGTCCGGGCGGGCTCCCTCCTGGAAGCAATCGCATTGATAGCAGTCGTGCTCCGAGCGCGAGGCTCCTGCCCGAAGACGTCGGACGCGTGGGTAAAGGTCTCTCCGAGCCGGGCTCAACGAGGTGGGCTCTCTGCCAGCAAAGCGACTCCCCGTAAGAGTCAGCGGGCTTCCTTGGAGACGAACGAGGACTGACAGCGGACATGGGACGGCGCGTGGCGCGTCTCTCCGAGCTGGGCTCAGTGAGGCGGGCTCTCTGCCTGTCAGTAGGCTTTGTCCGGGCGGGCTCCCTAATGGAAGTGATCGCGTTGAAAGCAGTCCTGCTCTGAGCGCTAGGCTCGCGCGTCCGGTGTGGCGTCTTTCCCATAAGGTCGGTGCGGTCTCGTGCGGTCAGTGCGCAGGGCACGGCGCCTCGACTGGATTCAGATCACACACAGGTGCCGGTCGCTCGCATCTGTAAACTCCATAACTGCGACCAGCGCAGCTCAGGCCAGGTGGAGCAGGTGTCGCAAGCGTGGTCGGAGGCGCATCCGGCACAGGGGAGACAGACCTTGTGGTTATCTGATGGCCACTGGAACCCTCCGCATTGCGTGCAGGTCATCAACAGGCCACTGCAACACATAACACACCTGAAGGCACGCGGGCGAGGGCCTGTGGGACCCCGCCCTGGTAAGGAGAGCCTTCGCAACACAAAAAGGCACAAAACAGCAAGGTACAAGCCTGTCAGTAAGCATCTGGGCCTGCAATCTCTATCCCCGTAAAGCTAGTGGGCGCGGGCACGTGGGGCTCCCGCCAAGCTAAGGCGAGCATACGACGCATCAAATACAACGAAACTCAAGCGTCACAACAGGTACAGGCATGAAGCAAGCGTCTGGTACAGCAACATTAACCAACGTAATGGTGACAGGGCGCAGGCACGAGGAGCCCCGCCAAGCTAAGCGAGCCATGGACGCAGAACGTACCCCCACAAAACCCAACAAGGTACAAGCCAGCAGGTAAGCGCCAAATCTTGCAACGCCAATAAGCTGAAAGGCGAGTGAGCACGGGCACGTGCGGCCCTGCCAAGCTAAGGGGGAATTTTGGCGCGAAAAAGTTACAGCGAAGATGAAGACTGTCTTCATCCCTGCTCGAACCGGCACCCAGCCCGGGAGCCGGCCGAGAGCCGATACCGCTACCTTACCTCTCTGCTGGAGCCGGAACAGTGGAAGAAACATCCATAACACCCCCAGCGCGAACACGGGCGACGTCCCAGCAAGCGCACCGAGCCGCCCAAGCAACCCAAGGCGCAGGAGATGGCAGCAGCTAAACGATGAGGGGACCAGCAGATTGATTGATTGTACATTGCTTAACGTCCCGACAGCAACAAGGCTTTCTCAGGACGTGCCTGCACTGCTTGTGAAAAAAAAACAACCAACTAAACAGAACATTGAATGTATGTCGCCAGCCAGTCAAACACATTAAATAAACCTAACACATGGGGCCTAAATAAAGCTAAGACCATTTAGCAACACACATCCAATATCAAGAGCTACAGGCAGTGCAGACAGTAGGGAGAGTTTAAAAAAGGCAAATACAGGTGAATGGACCTCGGGTAGACAGAAACACATGCCCCAGAATAGAGAGAAAACCCCACCCTGTGGGGCTGACCAGGGTGACCCTGGGAACTAAAAAATACCTAACCCCACCCAAGTCCCCCAGGGCAGACCCGGGTGGGGTAGAGGGGACCAGCAGATCCACACAGGGCACAGGCAGGGCCGACGAAGCAGAAGACTAACAAGAAGCCAAGAGTCCGGAAGACCAGCAAAGCAACCGGTCGAAAAGTTTCTAAGTCCGTAGGCTAGAGCAAACACGTCTAAACGGTGTGAGCCTAAGTAGCATGACTGGTTAGTCACCTCGTGACTCGGAACCGGGTGGGCAGGAACGGGAGACAACTCTCGGCCCCTCTGAAGGTTCCCCGAGTGCCTCCCGGGTAGTGTGGTAACACAACGGGTTCTTAGGCTAGAATTGAGTAAGTGTAGTAGACACTTCCATAAAGTCATGTCATCGGTAATGTTTTTGAAGAAACAAAACACTTTATGTGTACTTGATGAACTTGTAGATATGAGTGAGAATCAGATTAAAAGCAAAATCATAGCAACATCATATTTAAACAAGAATGGCAAAGCCCATAAGGCTCACATGTGTGACTGATCCAGTTCTAACATATGTAAAGGGTTGGCTTTTGTACTTGCAAAATCAATGTTTTCTCAAAATAAATTCACTTTTCACACTTTTGTCAATCGCCTATGACCCTTGACCTTTTGTTGCAAGTTGTAAAACAAAATAGTATGTATAGAAAGGTCTTGTCAGCTACCTTTCTGCCAGATTTGTCATTATACAGAATTCTACTTCCGCTCCCCTCCTTCTTTGTTCACCCAGCCTGTGTCTGAGGTGATCGCCAGTAAAGGATGTGAACATCACAAATATGCCGATGACACACAGCTGAAGAAAGACGCTCCTCTCAAACAGTTCCCGTCTCTTCAGCATGACATGGAACAATGTATAGAAGCTGCTAAGGACTGGATGACAGACAACAAGCTAGAGCTCAATGAAGGAAAAACAGATGCCACTGTGGTAGGCACTCGCTCCAGCGTGAATGTCTCCCACGACGAGTCCTTGATCGTTTGTGGACAGGACATCCCTCTAAAAAAAATGTGTGAAAAACCTAGGTGTTCACATTGACAATGTTCTGTCCATGAATGATCATGTGTCTCACCTGTCCCGCTGCTGTTATCTTGAGCTCAGGAGGCTTAGCTCTGTTAGACAGTACCTTACTGACGATGCCTGTAAGCAAATTGCATGTTCACAGATTTTGTCAAGGCTTGACTACTGTAACTCTGTAATGTCAGGTATGTCGAATGATCTGCTCTACAGGCTCCAGAAGACTCAAAACCATGCAGCAAGACTTGTACTGACAAAATCGAAGCATGACCACATCACCCCCTTGCGTAAGCAGTTACGCTGGCTTCCTGTGAAGTTCAGAATTGAATACAAAATTGCTTCCCTTGTTTTTCAGACCTTTGACAAGACACTCCCGGCATACTTGTCCTCCAGTCTCCTTGTCTATACACCAGGCAGAGTATTGCACTCCAGCACTGACGACAGAATACTGACTATCCCCAGAGTGTCCTTAAAAACCTTTGGACAGCGGTCCTTTTCTTTCCAAGCTCCCAAAGTGTGGAATAGTCTTCCCCATGATATTCACCATGCACCATCTTTGGCCATTTTCAGGGCTAGATTGAAAACATATTTTTTTCAATCTGACCTTTGAAAGGGATTGATCAAACCTATGTTTTCCCATCAACATGTATATGACTAAGTGCCAAAAGGTGAGCAAAAAGTGAGTGATCTCTTTTGCGGGAAACTAAAATCTGTTTAAAAAAGACATGTGTTGACTTTAACAGGTGCAATGTGTGTGTGAATGATTAAAGATATACTGGCAATAATTTCTGCACCTAACGTAAAGCCATTTGTTGAGTATACTGTAAAACGCCAGAATTCACCAATAAAAATCAGCCCGGGAAAGTGGACAATGATTTGCCGTCCGTCTGTTTTGATCTCGCATGTAAAAGCAACAATAACAAACCTGGTGCTAACCATGCCCATATGTTCAGGGAAGATTGATCTTATAATCTGTGTATTTCCCAGATTTGAAGGTAAGCCATGCTTTTGTTTATTGCTCTTGAAAGTAGCCACTGTCGGACGTCAGATTTGTCGCAACAGCAGCATCTTAATTTCCGCAAACTTGTGCTGGCGAAAGGCACGCTGACCCAAACCGGAAATGGCGTCATTGCATTGTTTCGCTTTCGTTGAATATTTTATATGCTTCAAATTTACTTTTCCGTCACAGTTTTCTAAGCTGGCAAAAAAATTGTGAGCGGCCAGTTTTTGTCGCAAGATCTGACGTTCAACTATTTGACAAGTTTAACGAAGTTGTTTTTGTTTTTTTTGGTCTACGATTGTCCAGTTATGATAGATGCATTATGGGCCACATTCCAGCGTGGTTGTTTTGAATGTCCGGTTTGTCAATGGAGAGCTACAACTCGTGACGTTTTGTCGCAACCGTTTTCATAAATCTGACGTTCGATCACTTCTGACTTTCGATTGTAATTACAGACAAAATAAAGAGCGAAATGTTTATTGTATAAATATTGTAAGGGACCATTTTCAAGAGTTTGAATCGCCCGACACTCCAGCACTGATTTTAGGCAGTAGGTTAGAGAATGAAGATGATTTTCTTGTGATAACAAATTTTATTGCTGTAGCAACCTGACGTTCGATCGTGAACACATGTCGCAAATCTGACCTCCGATCGATGCAAGTTGGTAAATGAGTTATTTCAATGAACACGGTCACCGATGTATTTTTGTCGTTTGATGGAGACGTGCAGTTGTTGTAACGCAAAAGTAAGATAATGAGATCAAGGAACAGGTGAGTTTCATAACATAATAATGCAATGATAAAAAATTGATCGGACGTCAGACTTGTGCCAACATTTGTTGCTGCTATTCTGACGTTCAACACATATGGATTGTAGAACTTTTGGGGGCAAAGGCACTGTTAAAATGAGCCATTTTGGACAACCAGTTGAATAGCCATTAGGACCATCTAAATCTGAGGGTCAGAGTTAAAATAGTGCATCAGCCTGTACACAGATAAAACTTATTTGAATATTTGTTTTATTTTTACAGGCGCAGACTGTTTAGCACGTCATGTTTCATCATGTATATTACATCAGAAAGCTGTATGCAGTTTGTTCTTCATATCTGTTTTGTTTGTTAAATATTGTGCTTGAAACTGGGGGAAAGGCTTTGTGTTTGTGGCTTCTGATAACTATTCCGGGGATATCTGCTGCAATCCTGATGTTCGACATAAGTTACAAATTCTGGTCCTGACTGCCAATAAATATATTTGGGCAGCAAAGATGACTCTCATTGTGCTCTTCTGTGTGCATGTATTCCTGTGAGTGGTATACATAACATGACAAAGTGTGTTTTTCTTGCTTGTAGGATATTTTAAAACTTGAATATGGTCGGATGTCAGGTATTGCAACACAAATCATGTTCG
Source organism: Semisulcospira habei (assembly GCA_036245525.1). NCBI lineage: Eukaryota > Metazoa > Mollusca > Gastropoda > Semisulcospiridae > Semisulcospira > Semisulcospira habei. The sequence continues at coordinate 161,135,893 of BTPG01000005.1, forward strand.
GGGATTAGAACATTCTAAGCCAAAAAGCAGTAATTGTTTGGATAGGTCAATTGTGACCACTACTTATTATTTTAACTGTTTAGAAACTGATTTGTGTTTTTTATCCCACTAATTTAAAGGCACTATGTCACAATACCTGATGTCCGACATATCCAGACTTACAAATCTTAACAGCCATTTTCTCAAAAACCATTTCAGATATTATCTTTTTCTTTTACAAACACATTGCCAATACAGTGTACATCACTTAATACATTTTCTGGTACTTTATGTCACACTTTGATCTTCAACCCAGTTGTCCTCTTTGTGAGAGCACCTTTTGGCACTTAGTCATATATCTGATCAGGCTCTTGACATGTTATGTTTATTATTTTAGCATTGTGTCAGTGTGCATGAATGATTGTGTTTTTGTACGTTGTCAGTACTTTAGTTAGTTAATTTCAATTAGTTAGATTATCTAGATGTAAAGCGCTCTGAGCCTTTCTTTGTGGGGATATTGCGCTACAGAAGAGTTATATATTATTATTATTTGATTGAAAAGTTTTGCCAAGTGCTGACAAAGCTAAAAATTCTACTTTTTTTTTCACATCATTTGCTGATCACTTGACCCTTGACCTTTTTGAGGGGGTCATCTAAATTAGCATGCATATGAAGGTCTCACCATCAGGTATCTCTGGACCAAGTCTGGGTTTAAATTTGTAAATAGTAATCCAGTGAAAAAAAACTAGTTCTGTCAAGAAATATCTCCTTGTGACCGATTTCCAATCTCTTGTGACCCTTGACCTTTCTGAGGCTCATTCAAATTAGTATGCATAGAAAGGTCTTACCATCAGGTATCTCTGTACCAAGATTGGGTCTAAAGTTGTGAATAGTATTTTTAGAAAAAAATAATTTTTGTCAAAATATGACTATTTTGACCCCCCAGTGACCTTTATCTTTGAGAGATGTCAATGAAACAGGTATGTTCCTTGGGCCAAGTTTGAAGACTGGCTTGAATAGTCTGAGAAAATGCCAACGTTAAAGTTTACCATGGACACTGGCAGACAGATGACCACTGGCCCAGAGCATAGACTCACTTTTGCTTCGCATGTGAGCCAACGAAATGATCAAACACTAAAACACAATGTGAAAACTGCTGGTATAGGTGCAAGAGAAAACAAGAGCACAGACAGTTGAAAAGTAGAGTGCCACTTGACCTGGATGTGTAGGATGGGCATTTCGGAATGTCATCTTTGGGAATGGCCCCTCCCCATCAACTTTTTTTTCTCGCTGAGACACAAAACTGATGTTTCCCTGTAAACTGCCTTATGCTCCACTTGGAGTCAAGAGTACAGCTGAGTAAATTTGAGATACAACACATTATTGTTTACAGATGGAAACACTCACAAGCATTGTAGCGCTGATGGTTAGAGCGCTGCTGGGAGACGGGCGTTGACAAACCAGCAGAAGTGGCAGCATAAGGGCTGCTCTGGTGTCCGAATGAGCCACTCTGGTTTGGATACATGGGAGCAGAACTGGACTGTATCCTGCAAACCAATGTAAGTTTTACTTTACTGGTGAGAGAATAACCAGACAAAAAAAAAACAACAACAAACAAACTGAAGTAACACAGGATTTGGTACAAAACATGCATAACAGGATCTGGCATAAGGCATACATGAAAAGATGTGCCTACGGTATGTCATGTGTGTGCAAGCATGGTTTTATATTCCCTTTATCTGCACAATCAACACGTGTCACAAAAGGTGGCGAGAAAAAACACATACAACAAACAAAATGCAACACAGATGCACACCGAGAACAATACAATCTGTTTTGTCTGCTGACCTTGGTGAATTGTTCTGGGGGTAGACATGAGGGGATGTGGCATGGGGCCCTGTTGGTGTGTGCATGCCATGAAGAGAGCCATGACCTTGCTGTTGCTGAACTCCCGCTAGAAAGAAATGAAAATAAGAATAAACCCCTTGTGCATGCAGCCATTACTGGCTGCATGTACAATGTGGCTAACCCTTTGACAGTCAGTAGCTTGTTTGTCATGATTCCTGCAGTAACCCTTTGGCTGTCGGTAGTGCTTGTTGTCAAGATGATTACTGCACGAATCATCGTGACTAAAAAACACTACTGACAGCCAAAGGGTTACACTCTCTTTATTCTGAGCAATGCCATACTAATTACTATGCAAGTCAGTAAGGACCATCATCAGCCAATTGCAAATGAAAAGAAATTCCTGATAAAATTTAACATTTAGATCATACTCACATAATGCAAACTCTGGATCAATATATATTCACCTATTGCCAGAAAGATTGGATCTCAACACATCTTCGAATTTTTAAACTATCAAGGACTGCATACTGTAAGTGGCAAAGCTATTTGGGTTTATAAATTTTAACTTATTCAGTAAGTCGATCTGGTCAGATGAGTTTAAGTTTCTCATTAAAATATACCTTCATATGTTGCCCTTGTTCTAAAAGCATTTGGATCTTTTCTCAGGATACATCTCAATAGTTGCGGCAACTCTCCTTCCAGGGATTCAGTTGTCAAGTTGTCCTGCAGTTCACTTGAGAAAAAAAAAAAAAAAACCCCACTTTGTTAAATAATGTAAAAAAAATAGACCTAGTCTGAAAAAAGAACAAAAAACAACAAAGAATGGCAATATGTACTGTTAAGCATTTTTGTAATTGTACATCAGACAAGGCTAATTTCTCTTCTGTTTGTATCATATAGCAAACAATCAATTTACGTATGAAAACCACTTACCGCTTTGAGGAATGAAACCTATCAACAATTTGAACAACTAAATATAGAAATTTCAAATATAACACACCAGCGAGTAAAATTAATCAATGTGGTGTTTAGACGAGGGAGGAGTGATAAACATATTTTAAACGGAGGGAAAGAGGACTGAATGCGTGGGTGGGGGGCGGTGTCCGGTAGCGGAAGTACTGAGTAGGTGGGGGAATTTCCCGACTGTGGAATGCTATGATGAGAGATGGAGATAGAGAGAGAGAGAGAGGGAGGGTGGGAAAGCCTGTAGGGGGTGAGTGCGTAGGCGTGTATGAGGCGAGAAAAATGTGTGTGGGAGGTGAATGCGTGGGCGGTTACAGGAGTGATAAGGGAACGGTCCCGACCGTAACGCCAGTCAGCAGCAGCAGTCAGGCGACAGCTAGAAATTGAAATGGCTCCCAAATCAGCGAGAAAGAAGGCTTTACTAGAAAATAGTGAGATGGACCATATTTTCCATGACTGGGGCCTCGACGAAGAGGTGCAGAGTGCCATGATCAGGGAAAAATTCATCTCTAGGCAAGCACTACTGCTAATGTCTGACGAAGACATTGACGCTCTGGCGCTGAAACGGGGGGACAGAGCAGTGCTCCGTGCAGCGGTGGCCAAATTCCAGGTGGACAACGGCGGTGGCCCACTGTGCGGCGGACTGGGAGGAGTAGCGGACAACAGCGGCAGTAGGGTGCCACAGACCTTGCAGGACGCCCTATACAGTACACACCACAGCGGGGCCGGACTGGATGAACTGTTGCGCGACGGCCTGTGCGTCAGTGGCAACAGTAGCGGGGGTATTGCGGCAGCAAAAGGTGGGCCCCACTTACGTATAGTAGACTTTCTGTCTTCAGCAGCAGTGGCAGAGGAAGAAGTGGCACTTGGGGGTGGTGTCACTATAAAGGTGAACAGCAAACCGAAGTTGGACAAGGTTTCCCCCGCACACTGGATAGTGGCAAATAGCCGTATTATGGCGGCCCTTATGGACAAACCCACACCGGGTTTCACGCCGTATGCCTACCTCAAGTACTCGGCGATGGTGGGGGAGCTGGCGGCCAGATACACCTGGCAAAGTGTCCTGCTGTTCGACGATGAGTATCGTCAGCGGCAAGCGGCCGAAGCATTCCAGTGGGGCACGGACGCCCCACACCTGTCCATGGTGGTGCTGCGCGACCGTACTGCGCAATCTGCGATGCCCGCTGGCTCACCTGCTCGCAGAACAGGAGGAGGGACGGCCGGACCGCGCCCACAACGCCCCATCGGCCCCTCTGGGAGGGAAGTGTGCCTGCAGTACAACAGAGGGTACTGCACCTACGGCGCACGCTGCCAGCTGGACCATGTGTGTGCCACCTGCGGGAGAGATCATCCGGCGCGGGAACATCGTGACACACCTGCAGCAGCGGCAGGGGGCAAACACGGGACAGCCTAGGACACAGCGCAGCAGGTTGCACAAGGCGAGGTAGGCCCCACCCAGTCTAGCACTTTTTATCATAGCCCTTATCCTGCACTAAGTCCATACAACTGTCAATTGTTAGGTTCTGGAGCGTCCATTAGTTCAAAGCTTTTAGTGTGGCAAGACGAATTAGCTTCTGATAAAGACAAAGAGTTTCTCCTTGAAGGGATCGAACATGGGTTTTATATCACTGACAAACATCAGACTGTTAGATCTGTAGAGCAGAAAAATCACACCTCTGCCTTAAAAAACAGAGTAGCGGTAGAAAAGGAGCTCATCGATCAGATAAACAAAGGTCATTATATCGTAGCATCTCAAAAACCAACCGTAATTAGCGCTTTGGCTGCGATCCCAAAGGACGACAATAGCATACGCCTGATACATGACGGCAGCAAGCCTGTAGGACATGCAATGAACGATTACTCAGTACCTGAGACAGTAAAATTCCAGACTCTAGCTGACGCGTGCGCACTAGCCAAGTCCGGCTACTGGTGCGCGAAAGTTGACCTTAAGGCGGCATACCGATCTGTGTGTATCCATCCAGATAATTACCAAGTCACAGGCCTAAAATGGATTTTTACGGGCGAGCAGAAGCCCACATACCTGTTCGATAGTAGGCTCCCTTTTGGTAGTAATGTGGGCCCTTCGCACTTTCACAGACTCTCGCAGGCAGTTCGCAGATGTATGTTACGGCGCGGCATGACAGGGATAGTAGCGTATATTGACGATTTCTTCATAGCAGCTAAGTCCAAAGAGGAATGCACTCAAATGATGATGACGCTCATTGCCCTTTTACGTAGATTAGGGTTCAATATTAGCTGGCCTAAGGTGGTGGGGCCTACACAAACCATTACTTTTCTCGGGATCCAAATCTGCACCAGCACAAGCACCTTGTCATTGGGCGATGACAAGTTACAGCAACTTCACAAACGCTTGCAGCAGTTTCAAGGCAAAACACGCGCGACAAAGCAAAGCTTGCAGTCACTAGCAGGTTCCCTAAACTGGGCGTGTCAAGCCGTCAAGGGAGGAAAATTTGTTCTCAGGCGGATTCTTGATACGATTAAACCCCTTCAGCAGCAAAGGCATAAAGCGAGACTCGCACGAGAGTTTCACGCAGACTTACAGTGGTGGCTATCTTACATGCATGTTTTTAATGGCACTGTGTATTATGACTCACAAAGCAAGGAACATGTCCATGTTGATGCATGCAACCTGGCGGCAGGCGCGTTCTGGAAAGGAGATTGGAATTATACACTGTTCTCTTCAGACATGCCGGCAGCCAAGGACTTGCATATTAATTATAAAGAGGTGTGCGCGGTGATGCAGGCAGTCAACCGGTGGGCCCCCTCATGGCGAGGGAAACAGGTGGTCATTCATACGGACAGCACGGTGACAAAGGCTATCATTAACAAAGGGCGCTCAAAAGACCGCTATGTCAATAGTCTGTTGAGGAAGATGGCATGGGAGTGTGTGAGAACGAATTGCAGCGTGTCAGCGATGCACGTGGCTGGCAGTGTGAATGTGTTTGCCGATACTATTTCCCGCCTACACGAAGGACGGCTGCCCATGCTAGGACAATTGCTAACGAATTGGCACCGGGGGCCGACCGCCTGACACCTACCTTCTGAATCACATGTCACAGTCAGCTCTTGCTTTTGTGCTGTCTAGGTGCCAGGTCTAGGCTCAGACACCAGCTACTGCAGGAGGTGGCGGGATATCGTGCCAGTGTATTTTGCCGACAACACCAAGAAAACTTATCAGACTCACTTGCGCTTTTATCTCAGATTTTGTGACCAAATGAACATCCAGCCGGTACCGGTGTGTGAGAGAACAGTGGCGCAGTACGCAGCCTTTTTGGCCAGGACACTTCAGCCCAGTTCCGTGGCACAATACCTCAACATTGTTCGCCTATTGCATTTAGAATGCGGGGAACCGCACCCATACCAGGATTCGTGGATGGTGAAAAGCACATTGCGGGGAATTGAGCGAACAAAAGGCTGCCCTCCTAACCGCAAGACGCCGATGAGCCCGCAACTTCTTCTTCAGATTAAACAAAAACTTGATTTGTGCAGCTCTAAGGACTGTGTCTTCTGGGCAGCGATTGTGGTTATGTTCTTCGGACTGCTTCGGCGATCCAATCTTTTCCAAGATGGTGCAGGATTCGATCCTGGGAAACAACTCACTAGAGACTGCTTTGTTGTGAATGACAACAGTAGTGTCAAGATACTGGTTAGGTGGAGTAAGACAATTCAGAAACGCAAAAAAAACTCTAGTGATCGCGTTACCGGTCATGTTGCGTCACCCTCTGTGCCCCGTGACGGCAGTGATCAGTATGTTTAGAGCGCTAGGCCCAGCGCCTCCTAAGGCACCGGCCTTCCCCATTCGGGGATCAGAGTTCAACAAACGGTTGCGAGAACTGACCTCTGCTGCTGAAGGGATTTATACAAGCCACAGCTTGCGGCGTGGTGGGGCTACCTGGGCCCTGGCTTGTGGGGTGCCCGGCGAGGTGGTGAAGTGTTTGGGGGACTGGAAAAGCACTGCATACCTATCATACTTGGACCAAATACCTCAAAATATTCAAGATTTCTACAGAAGTGTACTTATTCAGAAAATACCGACACCTTGAACACTCGACTTTTCTCTCAATTGGGTGAAAAAAAACCTGGCGTTTTTCCCGTTAGGTTTGGGCAGGAAACAACCAGTAAACCTACTGGTTGGGTTAGATGTTGTCTTACATGTTTGACAAGTGAGAGTCACGGGAATAAAACGCCTCCGTTGTTTTTGCCCAACTGACAGAAAAGTGTTGCCGCCGCGTGTATAAGCGTGAGGAAGTAGTGTGGAGTTGAGCGTGAGACTGAGGTGTGATAGAGTGTGTGGTCGTGTGCGCTGTTCTGACAAAACCTCGCCCCAGTTCTGGTCGGGAACTCTGGCCAGCCATTTATTGGCCGAGAGGGGCGATGATGTCAGAACAGGGGCGCACTGAAGGGAAGGAGAGATTGAGATTGGGGAAAGGGGAGAGGCATGAGAGTGACTGGAGTTTAAGTGGTGTTTAGACGAGGGAGGAGTGATAAACATATTTTAAACGGAGGGAAAGAGGACTGAATGCGTGGGTGGGGGGCGGTGTCCGGTAGCGGAAGTACTGAGTAGGTGGGGGAATTTCCCGACTGTGGAATGCTATGATGAGAGATGGAGATAGAGAGAGAGGGAGGGTGGGAAAGCCTGTAGGGGGTGAGTGTGTAGGCGTGTATGAGAGGCGAGAAAAATGTGTGTGGGAGGTGAATGCGTGGGCGGTTACAGGAGTGATAAGGGAACGGTCCCGACCGTAACGCCAGTCAGCAGCAGCAGTCAGGCGACAGCTAGAAATTGAAAACCCACCATCCAACCCCAAGCAACCACCTTTGTAATCTGCTGCATATAAAGTGTCCATAATTTTTTTTCCTTTGTTTTTGATAAGCATGTTCTATGTAGCACATGATAAGTCTGGCAACTACCTTATTTTTTCTTTGTTGGTTGTTGTGTTTATTATGAGATAGTACTATTTTGAACTGAATTGCCTCGGCTCAGTTGTACGCAGGGTGTTTTTATGGAGGTCCTTTTTGTGTTCGGATTTGTTGTTTTGTTTTTTAGGGTGTGTGTATTGTTGCAGGGAGGGGGGGGGGGGGGTGCAGGAAACAACCAGTAAACCTACTGGTTGGGTTAGATGTTGTCTTACATGTTTGACAAGTGAGAGTCACAGGAATAAAACGCCTCCATTGTTTTTGCCCAACTGACAGAAAAGTGTTGCCGCCGCGTGTATAAGCGTGAGGAAGTAGTGTGGAGTTGAGCGTGAGACTGAGGTGTGATAGAGCGTGTGGTCGTGTGCGCTGTTCCGACAAAACCTCGCCCCAGTTCTGGTCCGGAACTCTGGCCAGCCATTTATTGGCCGAGAGGGGCGATGATGTCAGAACAGGGGCGCACTGAAAGGAAGGAGAGATTGAGATCGGGGAAAGGGGAGGGAGGGGGGAGGCATGAGAGTGACTGGAGTTTAAACATACATCATGATCCTTTTAATATGCATTTCCAACAGCAAAGCTGCCAATAACATACACAAGCTGTTAATATTTAATTTATTTAAAAAAGAAAACAATATGTCATGCATTTTAAAAAACATCATGATTGATTGTACTAGTTTCACACACATGTGAGAGGTAGATGTCTGGTGTAGTGCATGGGCCAGCTGTTGTGCCAATGTTTCATCCCCTGAACTCAGAAGGCGGTGAGCATCTTCACTAATCTTCTGGTTGAATAGCAGGCTCTTGTTGTTAACTGTGTGTGGCAATGGCGTTGGCAGTGGAAGCTGGGGCAACACTGATGGAGATAATACACATAAGTGACAAATCCTGAGATAAAATTTCAGAAACACTCCTTACCTTAACCTCTTTGCACATGAAGCCACCAGTACACGTTCTGCATGCATAAGTGGGTTACCTTAGTTTTCTCAAACTTTAGAAAAAATTCATTAAAATTGAAATTAGACACAGGAAGCTAGGAGTAGGAATTCTCAAACATAAAAACCACTACAAACTGAATCATGTTACGCAATATTAAGATGAAAACTTTTCAGAAAAGTTTGGTACCTGGTGCTATCAGTATCCAGACCTGCCTACCTACCCTATAAGCAAAAGCATAATTCAAGGGCCTAAAAACAGGAATTTGTATCTCAAAAGAGGAATATTAATCACGGCACACGACAACTTAAACAAAACAGAAACCTTAATATTATTATTAATTTCAATAATCAAAATTGACACTTATGGCACAACACCTACATACAGAAACACAAATTTTGATCACTGGAGAGAGAGAAAAAAATTTTGATCGTAAATTCAGTCTTTAGACTTCAAACTGTTGGAGTAGGCAGACTTAATGTCCGACAGTTCTTACTTACTTACTTACGCCTGTCACCCCTACCCGGGTATAGGCCATCGACGAGAGACCTCCAGCAACTCCTGTCCTGTGCTTCTCCTTCGATTCTACTCCAGGTGGTTCCCAGTCTCTTGATGTCTGCTTGGAGGTCTCGACGCCAGGAGTTTCTCGGCCTACCTCTTTTCCTCTTTCCCTGGGGGTTCCATGACAATGCCTGCCTAGTGATACTGGAAGCTGGCTTTCTCAGACTGTGACCGATCCATCCCCATCTTCTTCGCCCAATTTCATTCTCTGCTGTTATCTGCTCTGTTCTCTCCCAGAGTCTGACGTTGCTGATCTTCTCTGGCCAGTGGATTTTCAAAATTCTTCTAAGGCAACTGTTCATGAAGGTCTGTACTCTGTTGACTGTGGTTTTTGTCAATCTCCATGTCTCTGCTCCATATAGGAGAACTGCTTTTACATTGGAGTTGAAAATCCGGACTTTGGTGTGTTGTGACAGCTCTCTGGAACTCCACACTTTTTCAACTGGAGAAAGGCTGCTCTGGCTTTACCGATTCGTGCTCTGACATCTGCATCAGTGCCGCCTTTTTTGTCTATGATGCTCCCGAGATAGGTGAAGGACTCCACCTCCTCCAACGGGGTGCCAGCAAGCAAGACTGGTTCTTCCCTGGTTGCGTTCAGCCTCATTGTCTTTGTTTTCTGTTTGTGAATGGTGAGGCCCACTTGGGACGAGATGTCAGCAAGCCTCGTGGTCTTGTCCTGCATTTGTTGATGAGTGTGGGACAGTAATGCCAAGTCGTCTGCAAAATCGAGGTCGTCAAGCTGTGTCCACTGTATTCCACTTCGTCTGTGCTCTGTGGTCATCTTCATGACCCAGTCTATGGCCAGTAGGAAGAGGAACGGAGACAGCAGACACCCCTGCCTGACACCAGTTCTGACCTGGAGCTCTCTGGTGAACTGCCCTTCGTGGATCACGCGACATGTCATGCCATCATAGCTGCTCTTGATCAGGCGGACGAGCTTTGTGGGTACACCATAGTGTCGTAGGAGTTTCCACAGAGTCTCTCGGTCCACGCTGTCAAATGCTTTCTCATAATCCACAAAGTTGACGTACAGCGGGGAGCTCCACTCCAGAGACTGTTCCACGATGATGCGGAGAGTGGCGATCTGGTCTGTACATGATCGGTTCTTCCTGAATCCTGCTTGCTGGTCTCTCAGCTGGGGGTCAACGGAGCTCTTCATTCTCTCTAGGATGATCCTGTTGAAGACCTTTCCTGGTACTGACAGCAAGGTGATTCCTCTGTAGTTGGAACACTTGCTGAGGTCGCCTTTCTTGGGAAGCTTGATTAGGTACCCCTCCTTCCAGTCAGCTGGCATCACCTCCTCTTCCCAGATCTTTCCAAACAGTGGGTACAGCATCTCCACTGTTGTCTCTAGGTCTGCTTTCAGAGACTCCGCTGGGATGCCATCTGGCCCTGCTGCTTTGCCATTCTTCAAAAATGCCACTGCTTTTCTGATCTCTTCCCGGCTGGGTCTGTCACAGCTGATGGGTAGGTCGGTCTCTGCCGGCTGGATGTCGGGGGGGTCGGGTGGGCTAGGTCTGTTCAGTAACTCTTCAAAATACTCGGCCCATCTGTCGAGTTGGTCTGCTCTGTCTGCAATAGGCTTGCCGTCTTTGTCTTTTACTGGTCTTTCTGTATGGCCATATCCGACAGTTCTGCTGCAGAGTAATGCCTTTCGCCAAATGCCCCTGGCCTAGATTTCATGTGTGGAGGAGCCAGAACAGGGCAGGCAGACTGCATGCTCGTCACTAGGCCACTAAAAGTCACCACAGGGCATGCAGTTGCAATGTGTCACTCGCAATCATAGGCACCGCCGTGTTTGATTGAAATATGGCGGTCACATATTTTACAGTAAACCATGCCATCTCCTTTCGTAGAAGGCTTTAAAAAAGGCCAATTTTGAAAATATTCATCACAGCACTTTTGAAAGACCGGCTTCTTCTTAATCTTGGCTCTCTTTTCATCACCAGTAACACGAACTTCACTATCTTCATCGGTTTCATCACTTTCATGATCACAATCAGTCACACGTGGCTTCTTCGATGTTGACGCCATGTTTGAAATGGAAAAAGAGTGAGACCGGAAACCGTGCTGAGCAATGATGTCGTTTCGTCATTGTCACAAAAGGATTTATGATTTTTTTTTAAAAATCATCACGAAAAGCGTAATTTGGACGCTTAAGGCGGAATAGCATAATGAAGCGTGAAATAGCGTAATAAATTATGCGAACGTGTAAGGGTAGGCAGGTCTGAGTATCAATAGAACATAATACCTGCAAGAGCTCTTGCTTGCACTTGCGATACATCATATTGAGCCAAAAGGTCGTTCCCTTGAATTAAATTAAAAAATACATATAAAAAAAGGATAATAAAAAATAATAAAACAACTCTTTAGAAATGCAGATTTTCCTCAAAACCATTATTACGAATGGGATGGTTTCATTTTACTTACAGTCTGTCAGGCTTGCAACCCCAGCCAAGGTGGTGATTGGGATGCTGGGAATTTCTCCGTTCATTGCAGATGTTCTACATGACACCTTCTATAAAATATTTTTAAAAATAGTATTATACACAAAAGAACACACTGCATATTAAAAAAAAGGGTTGATTTCAGCAATTTTACTTGGTTTCAATCTACACAGTGGAGTAATAATTTTTTTTTTTTTTTTTTAAAGCCGCACTAACAAACCTCTCATCTTGCTGGGTGACCCTGGGTGTGTTTAGCCTAGAAAATCAACCACCAAAAAGCCCCAATTTGAAACAGGAAAATGGGAACAGTCACCTGCCAGTTGATTGCTGTAAGTTTAAAATGAAAACAGTGGGGTTTTGTTGATCAATCAATTAATCTAAACATTTTAGTGACACTGGTCTAAGACAAAAACAAGTTTCCTACAGTAATCTAATCTATGGAAAACGTTAAATTGAAAAGAAAAAAATGCTGATATGTTTTCTTATGAACATTATAGTTTTATACTAATGGTAGCAATTACTGCATTTTAAATAAGCATTTTTGGGAAATGATTGTGTACACGCACACATCTTTGAGATGATCTTTATTATCATGATCGGTTTTTAGAGTGTACCACAGGTAAGGCATGCCCCGGTGATTATTCTAGAAATTACTGAAAGCAGAGGGGGTAATGAAACATCATTTTTTTATGCTGATCTTTTTGTATCAATTGAGTTTTTCTAACTTTTCATCTCGGTTATACTGTGTTATGATGTGTTCACTTAGAATATAATGTGTATGTTCCATACATATTTTCACCTACCCACTCCATACACAAAACTAAAAACAATAGCGCAACATCTGATCATACTGAAAATAATAAAACACCAGAATGTATGGCACATACAACAGGTAATCTACCCAAAAATTATACAAACTAAATCAATCCTGTAACCCAAACCGAATACTACGATTTCAACAGTGAATGTGTAACTTCTAGCTGTGGTCAAAGAAAGCAGGTCATTTTTGATCTAGGAAGAGTGAACGGGTTGTTTCCCTTGGATCAACAAAAAGGCAAATGGCTGCCATTTGGAGGATACACAAACCAAACAATTTGCACTTGCATTATTTAGACAACAGTCAAATTTAAGGACAATATACAAAGTACAAAAACGACGATGCACACCAAAAAGTGTGGTAACTAACAATCCATTGTCAAAAATGGTCGATTTGTAGCCAAATAACAATTACAAAGCGTCCATAACAAAAAATGATGGATCAACCGCTGGATTCGTTTCACCAGATAGAGTGACTTTTTAACGAGAAACAGCTTTCCACCCCGCATCCTACTACGTTATGCTGTAAATTATTATGTCTAAGAAACAAAAAAAAATTCATATGCTTTAATCTTTGTGTTGATATCTCGATTGGCGATTAACTTGTTCGAGTTGACCTGCGTGCGATCACAAGAATCAATGAACAAGAACGAAACGGATGTGAAAATGCTTCCCCGCTTCGGACGCCTGCTGATTTTTCCCTAAAACTAGTACAATAATATTCTAACCTCATTACAGTCACTATATCGTTGAGAAAAATATTATATTTGACCAAAAGCATGAAAATTTCACATTCGGAGGCATTGGCCACCAATCACTGAGAACCAAAACACTCACCTCCGTTAACTCCAAATATTGAGACCGGTTGTTCACCTGACGGGCCAAAAATGGGCTTGGTGGTATCCTAAGAGCCCATTAAATCCGACAAGTGCCCATTTTTGAAGATCCGATGCGTCTAATCATCAAAATTTTGCCAATTAATCCACAATTCTGACAATAACCCGCGCCAAAATTACATTGACCTAATAACCGCCATCTTTGTCCGAGAGCTGTGCTAAGTAGTTCTATTGATCAAATATGTTTTCACGATAAACAGTCACATATGATAAAAATGATACATTGATTTGTTTATTTCTGACCTTCTGTTTGTAGCTGTTGTGTTTAATACCAACGTAGTATAGACTGTTAACACGTTCTGAGATTCTGTAGCGCATTAATATATCTATGTAATTTTTTCCCCGTTCCGTCAGTGTAAGTAGTGCGCTTTCGGGTTGTGATCTTCGGACACATGCACGTCTCGGTCCGAGAGGTAAACAGAAGCAGCACGCTGTAACAGCTAAGGCCCCTGTCGACGTCTGCAACCATGGCTTCACCCAGGAAGGTTTATGTTATCGGCGTCGGCATGACTAAGGTACCACACAGAAAGACACCTTGCACCTTCTTATAAGCTACGTGCACTTCCAGATCAAAACAGTGTCACCTGTAGAAAATGAACTTTGACCTGGTCAGGACATTTAACTAGTTTCTCTGTCATGCCTCCCCAACAGAGTGCAGAAAATATTTGTTCAGTAGTCATTGATAATATCGTGCCCTTGTTGATTTCAGTGAACGATAAATAATGTTTACTTGCGTTTCAACACAAACTCCAGTATCAGAACATCAGACAGTGTAGGCGGCATAGAAACAGTTTTGTAATGTGTAAAAGTGTGTAAATATAAAACTTTTATAAACATGCTCTTGACGTAATTCATGTGAAAGGTTAGTTAGACCTGCAAGAGGGACCACTGAGATGTTATGAGTGAAATATTTCATTTCTAAGGTACTAGAGAAAGTTGTCTTACAACAGCTCCTGGAACACTTAGAGATAATTGTTCTGTTGGAAGTGTATCAATCCGCCTATAGGAAAGGTCACAGCACGGAGACAGCAGTACTGAGTGTTCTAAATGACTTGCTTTGTAATGCAGATGAGAGACTTGTGGCCCTGTTGGATCTCAGCGCTGCTTTGATACGTTGGACCATTCCATTCTCATGAAGAGGTTTGAAATCACTTTTGGCCTGCGTGAAGGGGTTCTCTCTTGGTTTGAATCTTACGTTTCCGATCGGTACCAGTTTGTAGGTGTAAAAGACAGTGTCTCTAGACCTTCCATTCTGGAGTTTGGAGTGCCTCAGCGTTCTGTCTGAGGCCTATATTGTTTACGTTGTATTCACAACCGCTGTCAGATCTGTTATTTCCACCCATCAGTGTTCTTTCATAAGTATACAGATGACACCGAAATCTCTCAGAGTAGTCCACCTGGGAAATTTCAGTTTGTTGAAACTAGCATCAAGTCTTGTGTTGACAATGTCATGACATGGATGGACAGTAACAAACTTATGTTAAACCCAGAAAACACAGAGTTACTGCCCGTTGGCTCAGCATCCCAGCTTCAACAAATTCACACTGAGTCTTTACGTAAAGATGACACTGATATTCTATTTCAGTCTTCGGTCGAATATCTTGGTGTCAAGCTCGATAAGACTTTGAGTATGCAGGATCACATCGGTGAAATCTGTTGTGGTGCTTCATACTGTCCGACACAGTCTTTCTGAATCTGCCAGTGCAAAGTTATTAAATGCTTTAGTCACCAGCCGTCTTGACTACTGAAATTCTCTGCTTTTTGGTCTTCCATCTGAGCAGATTAACCGCCTTCAGCGAGTTCAAAATAATGCCGCAAGGCTTGTGAAGCGCAGGCAAAAATGAGTCCACGCAACCCCTATACTGAAAGACCTTCATTGGCTTCCAATCCAATCCCGCATACAGTTTAAGATTGCGACCCTTGCATACTGCCACTTTGATGGCAGTCTTCCATCATACCTTTCCTCCAGTCTAATTACTTACCAGCCCTCTCGCTCACTGCGTTCATCGGGAGAGAAACTTCTCAAAGTTCCAAAGTACATGTACCATCTCAAATCTGCCAGTGAACGCTCTTTCAGATGTACTGCTCCTTTAATTTGGAATGACTTACCCCGCAGACTCTGTGTGTGTGTGTGTCATTTTCACCTGCGCATTGAGTTATATTATAAATATGAGAAATGCGCCATATAAATACCATGTATTCTTTAAATAAAAATGTTAAATTCAAGACTAATGGTCCAGGCTAAGCTTTGAATGTATTTATTCATTCCCATCCAAAAAGTTAATCACAACAATTAATATCGCCCACATGATTTGCGACTTGAGGACTTAAAGTGGCTGTCATTGAATGTAAGATCACGTTCAGTCAGATAACAAAAGCTCCCATGAATTGGATGCATCACACACACACACACACACACACATACACACACACACACACACATACATATATATACATATATATATATATATATATATATATATATATATATATATATATATATATATATATATATATATATATATATATATATATGCTGTAATGCATTATAGAGTTTCCACAGGTGAACCGTTGTGGTACAGACTTTGTGTAGAAGAGTGGAAACTGTCAGAAAGTTATTCTGCATGCTGTACAACATGATTCATATTTTGAAGAACAGAGCACTTACGCATTTGGGAAGATAACTAATTTTTGAGGGCCGCAGCACATTGTCATCACAGACTGTCTTCTCATACCCATCATAAAGGCAAAGATCCTTATGTTCCAAGTCTCAAATTTCAATATCCCTAGAGACTGTCTCCTATGTGTTTTTCTTGGAAAAAAAAAAAAAAAAAACATCCTAAAATTTCAAGCTTGTAGTTGTACATCATAAAAAATGAGATATTCATATTTACTTTTACTACTATGGTTATTATTTTGATATGGAGATGATAACCCCTTCCCCCTTCAAGTTGTTACCCCACCCGGGTCTGCCCTGGGGGACTTGGGTGGGGTTAGGTACTTTTTAGTTCCCAGGGTCACCCTGGTCAGCCCACAGGGTGAGTTTTTCTCTCTATTCTGGGGCATGTGTTTCTGTCTACCCGAGGTCCATTCACCTGTATTTGCCTTTTTAAAACTCTCCCTACTGTCTGCGCTGCCTGTAGCTCTTGATATTGGATGTGTGTTGCTAAATGGTCTTAGCTTTATTTAGGCCCCATGTGTTAGGTTTATTTAATGTATTTGACCGGCTGGCGACATACATTCAATGTTCTGTTTAGTTGTTTTTTTCACAAGCAGTGCAGGCACGTCCTGAGAAAGCCTTGTTGCTGTCGGGACGTTAAGCAATGTACAATCAATCAATCAAACCCTTCAAGTTGTTTTTGCTGATATGACAATGGAAATTTTTAAAACTCTGAACACAGAGCAGGAATGAGATTAATTTCCAAATGATTGACATTGAAGCCAGAATGGAATCTCAGTGTTAGTGCACTAGATGAGGCTTATTGGGAATGTTTCATGTAAAAACAGAGTTACCCCAAAATCATGAGGTTAAAAAGAGGCATGAGGATGTGTACTGTTTGCTAGCAGAAGTCAGCTGCATAGACATCCTCAGATTGAAGAAGATCAGCCAGGCTGAGTTTAGAACTATTTAACCCCCTTTTAGGCACTCTTTGCATTACTACTGGCTTTAAACACATGGGGTTAAAGCAACACCAGTGCAAGCTTGATTGTGTCAGTGTCCTTGATTGCACACTGTTTTATGGGGCACCGTCTACTACACGCCTCAACTTTGTGCCTTTCTGGTCTAATTCTGACAGAGGGATAACCTCCGTTTTCTATACTGGGCTCTTTTTCAGTTTGAGAAGCCTGGCAAGAGACAGAACTTTGACTTTCCAGACATGGCCAAAGAAGCAGGTAGGTGTTGCAGGCTTTTAGAAATTAAACAGAAAATTCTCCATATTTGACAGACACGTTTTTTTTACAGGGACGGAAAAAACAGAAGGCCGTCTGTCACCGGGATAGACACATGTTGAAAAAGAAGTGTTCAGTCATTAATGTTTTACACTGTTGTGATTTTTGAAAGGTAAGATTCACCTCACCCCACCACACCCCTGTTTACTGTTGGTGTACTAGTACTCATGCAGCTTTGCAATCAGTACTAATGTGCTTATCCCGGCCATGTTTTTAAGTATGCAACCAACTATAGAATGCCTGCGACATATTTATGACTCGCATGTGAGACACAAGTGAGTCTGTGTTCTGGGCCAGTGGCTAGCATCCATATTAAGTGTTAACGTTGTCATTTTCTCAGACACTATTCAGGCCACAGTCTTCAAACTTGGCCCAAGGATATTTTGCAACAAGATCTTTCTAAGCATACCAGTTTCAGTGCCCTCTCTCAAAGGTCAAGGTCACAGGGGATCAGGGAATATGTCAAGAATATCCCCATTTTGGCCACCCAAAAAATTTCTCAAATACTTTTCACACATTCAAACTCCGTACAAAATGCCTGATGGTAAGACCCATCTATGCATATTAATTTGGATGACCCCTTGGAAGGTCAAGGGTCACAATAGATCAGGAAATAGGTTAAAAAATAGCCATATTTTGACAAGAATTTTTTTTTTTTTTTTCAAATACTATCCTTAACTTCAAACTTGGTACAAAAAACATCCTATGCATACTAATTTGAATGACTGCTTGCAAAGGTCACAAGAGAGATAGAGGAAATGAGATTTGAAAGACCCCTACCTAATTTCACCAAGCCCATGTCTAAATCATGGCTATCATGAACATCACCAAGTCAACTCTCACAAAACCTTGTCCCAAGTCACAACAAGTGTTTTAATTTTCACTGCTCTGATGTATAAAATTCTGGATTTTAAAATATCACACCCACAACTCTGCCTCTACTCACACCATAAGTGTAGTTTGAGAGATTATTTATAGCTTTAAAAAGAATCAATACCGCTACATGCTAAAAAAAAGAAGTAGTAAATTACACGTGCTTGATAAGGTAACCTATAAGTTACCTACAACTTGCAAGTAACTTCAAAGTTACCTCAAATTTACCTATAAGTGAGTTTAAATACTTGAATAAGTGACCTGACTTAAGTTCTTACAAGTTCTTGTCTCAAGTCATCAGGTTACTTGGACAAATTTGTCAAGTTACATGGACAGCAAAATAACTTTTTTTCCTCAGTAATATTCTGGCGGTGGAGCTGATGGTGTTAAATAGTCAAGACTTCTCTCTTTGAATTGTGTGACAAAAATAAAGAATGACTACCAAAACTAATCTTATTTGTTTAGAAGACCTTGTACTTTTTCTATGGTCTCTTTCATTCCTATCTTCTTCTAAGAAAGCTGTTTTCAACATTCACGGGTTGACTACGCATCTTATTTTAAATTTCAGACTTCTGCCGTTTGTAATTGTCTAAATCATCCTGCGTTCTCCTAAACTCATCATTTTTTTTTTTGTCCTCTAAAGCTTTACTAATAATACGTTTCATACTACTCAGCTTTGCTTTAGCAAGAGTACTTAATGCGTCATACTTTTGCAACTTCTTATGAAATATTTTGTTAAGGGCTTCCAAACCAAAGCATGTTAAGCATGTGAAAACACTGACACCTTCAAGAGCAATGTCAATGACACTCCCAACTCCTGTTGCAAACAGAGCAACACCACCAACAGAACAACCGGCAAAAACAACACCGACAGTCATAGTTGTGTTGTGGACAGAATTAAAAGCCGTTTTGTACCTTCTTTTACACCTGGAGTATTTTACCTCTTCACCTTCTAAATACTTAACACTTCTGTAATATTTATTAAACGAAATGAATCAGCACTTTCAACCTGTAATCTTTCATCAGCTATTTGCGGATACAAGTTTACCATTTTTATGATAAATATTTTTATATTTCAAAATAAAGTTAATCAGCAATTACATTTTGCAACTCCTTGGGAGTATATAATTTGCTAGCGTAATAAAATGAAACAAGATTATGTGAGATAGTTCTATGTAATTTAATTAAACTAAACTTGTTTTATCGACTACTACTTTAACAGCTGTGTTACTAATCAATACTTGTAC
>BTPG01000005.1:161182984-161605310 GCA_036245525.1 Semisulcospira habei
TGAGATAATTCTTTTAGAGACACTATCCTAAAATTGCAAGCTTTTCCATCCTCAAACGCGGGCTCTAGTCACTGTGACATATACACATACAGCACTTTGACGCCAAAAAGACATTCTCTAGCAAGGTTTGCATAGCTAGACGTGACATCTTTTTTATCTTGTTACTTCTTTGCCAGAATTTCTGCCCCACATCCAAAAACGTCATGTGCATGCTCCACAATGCGCTCTGACCAGCCCCATTTCAAAGTCTACCGTATTTTAAATACAGTAGACAATAAGAGGTAGAGAAGCATGTTGGTTGCATTGCCACACTTTCTTCTGAGATCATCCGAATGATACTAACAAGAATAGTGTGTATCAACTCCAAGCTCGCATGGTGGAAAATATAATATCCAATTAACAGTCTTTTGCATTGACTGTACATGTTGCAGCCTTTTAAATCCAATCTTCACGGCCAGCTGGAATTAATTTTTTCAGCTCATGTGCGAAGCAAATGTGAGTCTTGTGTTCTGGGCCAGCAGTTGTCCATGGTAAACTTTAACATTTTATCAGAGACTATTCCAGCCACTGTCTTCAAACTTGCCCCAAGAATATTTTGTGGCAAGACCTTTCTAAACATACCAATTTGAGTGACCTCTCACAAAGGTCAAGGTCACATTGGGATCAGGAAATAGGACAAAAATAGATGTATTTTGACATAATTTCTTGGTACAAAGATACTTAATGGTAAGGCCTTTCTATGCATACTGATTAGGTTGATCCCTCTGAATGGTCAAGGTTCACAAGAGCTTAGGAAATGTGTTTTAAAAAAATAGCCATATTTTGATAAGACATTTTTTTTCTCAAATACTATTGACGAAAGACTTTTTTTCTCAAATACTATCACAACTTAAAACCCAGGAGGTCAGCAAATGTGGGTAGAATTGTAGTTATTGTCAACAGTTTTGCAAACTTTTCAATCAAATTTGGCACAATGGTAGCTGATGATGATAAAAAACTTCCTATCCATACTAATTCAGTCGACTCGTCACAAAGGTCAAGAGTCACAAGGGTGTGACAGATGTGTGAAAACCAATTCAATTTTGAGAAAACATGGACTTTGCTTGTGCAGAAGCCATCCCTTTACTTATTGTCACAAAGGTCACACATGTAGATCAGTCATACACATGAACCATAAGAGCTTTGTCTTTCTTGTTTTAATTTTAAAAAAAGCATATGATGGCTTATAGAATTAAGACAAAACATTTCCACCAGTTTAAAGCAAATTTGCTTGCACTGTGATCTTGTCCTTTTGCTGTGGTTTTCACACACAAAAAAACTTTTTTTTACATGATACATGAAACTGTACAAAGAAAATACCTGTAGTTTGAATTGCACAGATGGAACTCAGAAGGATCAGCACTGTTCGACATCTGCTGACTGTTGAAGTTACCAAAAAACTTGTTACCTCCCTTGTGCTGTCCCGAATAGACTATTGCAATTCTCTTTTGTCCGGTGTTCCACAAAATCTTCTTGACCAAATCCAGAGAGTCATGAACTGTGCTGAACGTCTGATTTTTCGTGTACCGAAACGTGAACACATTATGCCTCTACTAGCTGATTTGCACTGGCTGCCAGTTTCATATAGAATTCAGTATAAAGTCTGTGTGATTTGTTTCAACATAATCTTTGGTTCGGCCCCTCCATACTTACCTGATCTTGTCCAGCTGTATACACCGTCCCGCTCACTACGCTCTGCTTCAGACACACTCGTGTTTTCCGTATCCCTAGACGCAATAAGGTCACTCAAGGTCATCGTGCATTTTCGTATTTTGGTCCCATTACATGGAATGCTCTCCCAGCTGATGTGCGTCACTCATCATCTCTTTCCATTTTCAAATCCAAGCTTAAAACACACCTTTTCTCAGTCGCATATACGTAAAGACCATTTTGTCTGCCAGCTCATCGTGTGTGTGTGTGTGTGCACGTGTGTGTGTGTGTGTTTCTGCTGCTTGTAAATCAATGTATATTTTGGGTTGTATGTGCATGTTTTTGTATTTTGCTTCACTGTTTCATTACTGTGATTGTAAAGCGCCTAGAGCACCTTGGTGATTAGGCGCTATACAAATTACCTTTATTATTATTATTAAAAGTTTTTTTCCAAACAGTTGATGATTTGATCCTTCCAATGCTAGTGTGCAGCTGGTGCAGATCATATGGAGTTTTGTGTATATTTCAGAAAATCAAGATTTTTTTTTTTTTTTAAATATGTCATGCAGACCCACCCCAATTTTACTACTTTTTGATGTTAAACTAAAAGTGACTGCATTCTCATAGGAGCAACTTTCATCAGCCCCTTGTCACTAGAATTTGTTACATTTTTTTTTTTTTTTTTTTTCAGGAACAAAAGCTTTGGAAGATGCGGGTCTCACGTATGATCAGATACAACAAGCATGTGTTGGCTATGTGTATGGTGAGTAAATCCCACTTTAACCATGTCACTGCCAACAAGCATCTGTTGGATATGTGTATGGTCAGTAAACCCCACTTTAACCATTTCACTGCCAAGAAAAACTGAACACCACCCAGCTACAAGAAGTACCGGTATTGATCATTCTGAGCCCCTCAGGTGTGCGGGCTTATGAGGATCTGTGCCTCTTAGGTGTGGCTTTTGGTTGTTGAATGAACACAGATTTCAATAAGCCAAATATGCTTCATTTGACAGGGAATGGGTTAATTAAGAGATGCACTGAAGTTCTGAAGAAATGAGTGTATATGAATCGAAGATGACTTCGGAGTTGCTTTTGTCAATTTTTTAATCACTTTTGATCAAGGAATATAGTTCCAGGGGTGCGCCTACATTGTTGTGTAGAAATAATGTGGAAGGTATAAATCAGCAGAGCAGAGACTTGGAGATTGACAAAAACCACAGTCAACAGAGTACAGACCTTCATGAACAGTTGCCTTAGAAGAATTTTGAAAATCCACTGGCCAGAGAAGATCAGCAACGGCAGTCTCTGGGAGAGAACAGAGCAGATAACAGCAGAGAATGAAATTGGGCGAAGAAGATGGGGATGGATCGGTCACAGTCTGAGAAAGCCAGCTTCCAGTATCACTAGGCAGGCATTGTCATGGAACCCCCAGGGAAAGAGGAAAAGAGGTAGGCCGAGAAACTCCTGGCGTCGAGACCTCCAAGCAGACATCAAGAGACTGGGAACCACCTGGAGTAGAATCAAAGGAGAAGCACAGGACAGGAGTTGCTGGAGGTCTCTCGTCGACGGCCTATACCCGGGTAGGGGTGACAGGCATAAGTAAGTAATAAATCAGATATTGTTTTTTTGTTGTTGTTGTTGTTGACCACTTTAGGTCAAGGCATAATTTAGATGTGTGCCTGTGATATCCGTTTTATATCACTCATATGTCTGATTGCATATATACTGTGAAGCACAAGTCCAATCACTGTGCTCAGGGGTCGCACTCTTCTAAAACTGCATGTGTCAAATGCAATGCTGTCTAAAAATTGCATATGATGTAACCATAATAATAATAATGTATTTTTAGGGCGCCTATACTTTAGATAAAAAAGCTCTGGCCAATGTCGGGCCAGTCTGAGATCGACATCTCCCCTGAGAGTTTGCTTTGTTAGGTTACTATGTCTGTGTCTGAAAGTATCAGTCCTTTCTCCCTACGATTTTGCCTGTAACAGTTTCCCACCAAAATCCAGCTTATGTTGTCTGCCACGAAATGGTCTTAGTCAACTACTCTGCGTTAAACCGAAATAACTAACTTATGTTCTGTTGTAGCCATACATCTAGAAAATCTTGCATAGTTTTGGGCAAGGTATAATCATTTCAAATTTGAGAGGATACTGTTGTTTTTTTATTTACTGAAATTACTGTGCTGGCTTAAAAAAATATGAACAGCTTTCCTGGTGAAATTTCTCTCATAAGTTTTGATTTCCAGTTCAGTGTTAAATGTACATCATTAGGTTGACCCATGGAAGCACAAGCAGGTACACACTAGGAGAGTTACCACAGATAATGACCTCTGAATGAACAAATGCCGGTTTCAGGAAGGGCAGTTGTCACTTAAGTTCATTGACCCCCAAAGATGGACTGAAGATTTGCAACTGTGTTATTTAGCACTTAGCACACACACACACACACACTGATTGTTGAATTGCTGATTTGTACCCAAACTTTGTCAAGTGTTTGCAAAACTTTATCAAAAATCAACTTGATCTAATCAACAGATGTGTTTATTTAGTGCTGGAACAAAAGGGCAGACAATGATAATAATAGCAGTTACTGTAAAAGTCTCTGCCTTTATTAAATGTCAGTAGGTTACGAATGCTATACCCCACTTTTTTGTCATGGATTTTCGCCGTTTTGAACAATGTTCCCGAACAATTTCGTGTTGATCAACTTTCATGGAAACTAGTCATCATTACAGCCAGATACTGTAGTAATGCCAAACGCATTTCGTTCTAACTAAAGACACCTTTTTGCACACAGTGAACACATACCTCTCAGAAAACTGCATGTGGGCAGACTTTTGGCATATAATATGCAGTTGTTTTCTTTGTGTAAGTGCAACCCCTGCGTGTTATCAGCTGATGCAGACTAATAATGCTTGTATACAAATTTGTGTTTTTTGTAGGTGACACAACCTGTGGACAGAGAGCACTGTATGAGTTGGGAATGACTGGAATTCCTATTTACAATGTATGTTTTTATGTTTGTGTTCATGTTGTATGTTTTTGTGTGTGTGTGTCCCCGTGGCCCCACCCCCCCCCCCCCCCCCCCCCCCCCTCTCCCCAACCGTCTACTAAACGGTGTTGACCGCTCACTGCAAGTGAATGATTGATGCAGTTTATAAGCAATGTTAAATATACATAGAATGCTTGCCCACATTGTGCAAGATGCTATTTTTGTTTACATATAATACAATGACTTTGTGGGTCATTAATTAATTCCCCCCACCCGGGTCTGCCCTGGGGGACTTGGGTGGGGTTAGGTATTTTTTAGTTCCCAGGGTCACCCTGGTCCGCCCCACAGGGTGGGTTTTTCTCTCTATTCTGGGGCATGTGTTTCTGTCTACCCTTTGTCCATTCACCTGTATTTGCCATTTTAAAACTCTCCCTACTGCCTGTAGCTCTTGATATTGGATGTTTGTTGCTAAATGGTCTTAGCTTTATTTAGGCCCCATGTGTTAGGTTTATTTAATGTATTTGACCGGCTGGCGACATACATTCAATGTTCTGTTCATTTTTTTTTTTTTTTTTTTTTTTTTTTCACAAGCAGTGCAGGCACGTCTTGAGAAAGCCTTGTTGCTGTCGGGACGTTAAGCAATGTACAATCAATCAATCAATCATTAATTAATTCAGATGACACAAATGAAGTGAAAACAATTTTATTCTCTTGTGTTTTGGCTCAAGTATTATACTAATTATAGTAAAAGTGATTCTATGGGTTGTCCATCGTTCATCTGTCGTTCATGGTAAACTTTAACGCTGGCTTTTTCTCAGAAACTATTCAAGCCATCTTCATCAAACTTGGCCACGGCTACTTTGTGACAAGACCTTTCTAAACATACCAATTTCAATGACCTGTCTCAAAGATGTAGGTCACATGGGTCCAGAAAAAAGTCAAAACTGGCCATGGTGTCACTTTTTTGGCTCAAGTGCGAAGTAAAAGTGAGTCTATGTTCTGGGCCAGTGGTCGTCCGTGGGTTGTCTGTCGTCCGTGATGAGCTTTAACGTTGGCATTTTCTCGGAGACTATTCAAGCTACAGTCTTCAAACTTGGCCCAAGGATACTTTGTGGCAAGACCTTTCTGAACATAACCAATTTCAGTGACCTCTCACAAAGGTGAAGGCCACAGGGGATCAGGAAATATATCAAAAATAGCTATTTTGGGACATAATTTATTTTTTCTCAAATACTATTTGCAACTTCAAACCCAAATTTGGTACAAAGATAGGTTTGGTTAGTTCGGGTTTAACGCCCACAGCACCGAGGTGATCATGGACGGCCCTGACGGGCGTGTTATGGGGAACAGGAAAATCTATTGCCTATGGAGTACGACCTGAACACTGATCAACTCAGGCGCACTCCAACTGTGCCACTTTGATTTACCATGACCTTTCAACGGACATGCTATTAAACAAATCCGCTTTTTTCCCCTGGATTATACAAAGATATTAAGGTCTTACCATAAGGTACAAAGATACCTTATGGTAAGACCTTTATACGCACACTAATTTGGTTGATCCCTTGGAAAGGTCAAGGGTCACAGGAAATAGGTCCAAAATAATTTGACAAAAGATTTTTTTGGCTCACGTTCAAAGCAAAAGTGAGTTTGTGTTTGGGCCAGTGGCCGTCCGTCTGTCATCCGTGGTAAACTTTCATTGGCATTTTCTCTGAGAATATTCAAACTACATTCTTCAAACTTGGCCCAATGATACTTTATAGTAAGACCTTTCTAAACATACCAATTTGAGTGACCTCTCACAAAGGTCAAGGTCACAAGGGATCAGGAAATGTATCAAGAATAGCTATATATTTTGACAGAATTTATTTTTTCTCAAATACTATTCACAACTTCAAACCCAAACTTGGTACAAAGATACCTGATGGTAAGACCTTTCTATACATACTAATTTGGTTGATCCCTCGAAAAGGTCAAGGGTCACAAGAGCTCAGGAAATAGGTGAAAAATAGCCATATTTTGACAAAAGATGTTTGTTTACTCAAAACTCTTACCGATGGCATTACTGATAGCAAGGGATACTTAGCCTACCCAATTTCAGCCTAAGCTTCCGTTGTGTACACTACGCAACCTGGAAGGCCACTTAGAGAGTTGTTACCAAGGACTCCGGGTGGCCTCCCCTGTCTCCCATCCGGTCATGCGCATAGCTTTCCCGCCAGTTTTTTATACTTAGCTGGTAAAGTACGGACGTGTTTCAGCCTACGCTACGCTTCGACTGTGTACAGGATTTTCTTCGGTGGTTTTGAGTATTGGTGGTTTCTAGGAAAGTTCAAATTGTTTGTATCGGTGTGGGTGATGGCAAGGTAAGGCCTCGATTAATGCCTATCAGCCGGTAAATTGGCAGGCTACGGCATCAACCTGGTACGCGACCGGCTTTCGGTTGGGCGCACGTGGCAGATATTACGTTTCGTTTAGGCATAGAATCTTCCGCTTTCCTAGACTAGCGGTTTTTTGGTGAATGTATCGCCTCGCTTGATGCCTCTCAATCGGTGATTTCACTGGGCGGTGGCATTGACCGAGTAGCACAAAGCCGCCGGTCGTGATCGTGGCGTCTTCCACAGGCCTCATACACGTACGGCGACAGCTCTTGCTGTCTATTGCAGTTACACCCATCATCTTCCAGAAACACGACAGCATTTTTATTATTATCGTTTTTTTACTTCCGATTATGCACGGCAGCATT
Organism: Semisulcospira habei; assembly: GCA_036245525.1. Classification (NCBI taxonomy): domain Eukaryota; kingdom Metazoa; phylum Mollusca; class Gastropoda; family Semisulcospiridae; genus Semisulcospira; species Semisulcospira habei. The sequence continues at coordinate 161,190,416 of BTPG01000005.1, forward strand.
ATTTTTATTTGCTCAGCTTTCGGTCTATTGCTTTGTAGACCATCGTGAACACGTGGCCTTTTCCACAGGCCTCGCGCAAACACGGCAGCCACATTGTTTTCTGTTACGCACGACAGCACTATTTTTGCTTTCTGTTACAGCGCACACATCATGACCTGCACCAACTGTGGCCAATTCAAGTGGCCTACGGATACCCACACGGTTTGCCTTCCGTGTGCGGGCTGCTCCTCAGGGCACACATGCGTTATCTGCGCTACTTGGGTTGAAGAACTATGGTCACAGCTTTGGGCCTTCTACAATAGAGAAAGGCCAGGCCAGGTCAAAGACCCACTTTTCCCAGCCTCTGCCGTCCTCGGACCACAGAGAGGAGTTGCCTCAGATATTATGAACCCGCCTCCACGCCACATCTTGCCAGTGTTTTGTACAGTGGGGAAAAAACTGCGTGACCACCAAAGACACAGCCGGGACTTGGCCCCCCCGTCATGACCAGGCACGAGGAGCCCACAAACACCTTACGGTGAGTCATTTTTCTGGCAGCGGCCGAAGGGACGTGCTCCCTAGTCGCATTCGGAGGGAATAGCCTGTCGGCCTCCGACCGGACGAGCGTCGAGTCCAGGCATTTAGTTCCCGAGATCATCCCACGGAGACCGGGAGGCCTGTCGGCCACCGACCGGACAAGCGTCATGTCCAGGCTCCCGAAATACGACTTCCTTACAAGGAAAGACCTGTCGGCCGCCGACCGGACGAGCGTCGAGTCCAGGTCTCACGATCTCGGGACCACTATAAAGAAAAATCTCTGCCTGTCTGCCTCCGACCGGACGAGCGTCGTGTCCAGGCCTCGGCTTCTACTACGAGAACATTTGTCCGCCCCTCTCGCGGAGACCGAGTTAGATTCGGGTCACGACACGAACACTCATCTTCCCGTTCCAGCTCTTCTACCTACTGACCCAGAGGTATGCAACATTTGCAAAGCCTTTCTCCTCCTACGGACCGACACTCCTTATTAACTTTCCCACACAGCCGATCTTCCCGACGGATCTCCAGACACTGTTCGGATTCTCGGACTTGGTCGCCTCAACCCAGGCTTCGGAACTCCCGCTCTTCGGATTCCTCTGATAGAAACCTCCCCTCTCCAGTCTCCTCACGTCACTCCTCCCGTAAGGCTCGATACTCTCCCCCACCCTTTTCATGGGACGACGACGAGGCTTTAAGTCTCCACCCTGAGGACTCTTTGTCGGCCATCGGCATGGATTTTCGTCGCTCCGCGTCCCCCAGTGGGAGATCTTTTTCACCTGCTTCGATAATCATGGCTCCGACGGCTCAGACTCTCCGCTCCCTCTCGGAGGCATCTAAGCTCATTGCATCCTTCCTTCCCCCAGATGCCTGCCCCCCCGTCTCCTCCCCTAAAGAGAAAGGCTGCGGCCATGGTAGACACACCACGGCAATCTAAGCGCCTCAAAACCCTCCCTCGGCCCACGGGTTTTCGAGACCTTGCGGAGTCATTTTCGGCACATCTCCTACAGGACACCTTCGGAGATCAGGGCTTCTTTTCGGACACAAGGTGGCCAGCCGGGATGGATATCCATTTTCGCCAACAATGGTACGCAGGACACTCACAGACTTTCTCCTGTTCCCTACCGGCAATAGACAGAGCAGCAATGTCACAGGTAGGAGCCCAGGCAGGACAATGGGCACGGGGCCCCCGTGGACTGGAAAAGATAGCGACTCTGGTTCGTAATTCCTTGGCCAGCGCAGGTTTCCTCGAGTTGGCTACACAATCACTGATTAGATCTCTCGAAGACACCGGGGACCTTTCGGTCTCGCCTCTCCTGCGCAACATTCATACGGTTCTAGTAGCGGCCAATCGGGCGGCTTTTCATTCTTCGGCCAACTCCATGGCAGCAGCTGCCAATTGTGATTTGATGCGTCGGGACGCCATTCTATCTCTCTGCACCTCCTTACCGCCTTCAATGAAAACCCAGCTACGCCAGGCTCCTTTTGGGGGACCCCTTCTCTTCGGACCGACCTGGCAGACCGTTAAGGAGTCTTCTAAGGATCTTTGGCCCAGCTCTGCAGTCCATTCTTCCTCTCGCTTTCTTTCGGCCTGCAGGGCCGTGGGTCGCGCCCTGCGGTCCTTCAGACCCCCTCCCACCCGTCGTCCTCGGGGACGTGGCACCGCTCATCTCCCCCCCTCGCAGTTGCGCACCTTCCCCACCCCCACTCCCCCCCCCCCCCCCCCAGCCTGGTCCAGAGGTGCTCGAAAACCCGGGTGCAGGCCGGGCTCGCTGACTTTCCCCTCTTGCCCCCGCCGATCCCTACAGGGTCTCCAGTCGGCGGGCGGCTAGCACATCACAGTGCCGCGTGGCACCGGATGTTCCAGGATGACCCTTGGATTCTCTCAACCGTAACGGAGGGCGTACGGATCTCCTTCCAATCTCCCCCGCCTTTACGACTCTCTCCCATCTGGACACGTGTCCCAGACGATCAGCACAAAGCACAAGCCCTCTACGGCGAAATCATTTCCCTACTCCAAAAGGAGGCCACAGAAGTGGTGGCATGTCACGATTCCCCGGCCTTTTACAACCAGCTCTTCGTTGTACTCAAGCCCGATGGAAGGTGGCGCCCTATCATAGACCTGTCGGCGCTAAACCTTTACATTTCAGCTCCTCACTTCCGAATGGAAACAACCAGAGCTCTGAGAGCGGCTGTACAGCCCCAGGACCTCGCGATAAGCCTCGACCTTGCGGACGCATATCTACATGTTCCTGTCTACCCGGCCTCACGCCGGTTCCTACGTTCCGCCTTCCGAGGAGTGGTGTACCAATTCCGGACGCTCCCCTTCGGCCTCAACCTCAGCCCGTGGGTTTTTACCAGGATCGTCGATGGGGTGATTGCCAGGTTCAGGCAGACGGCCTCGAGTCCGACCTCCAACTACTTGGACGACTTACTCCTCCGGAACCAAGTTGCGGCAGCCCTAGAGAAGGACAGGAACTCGTTACTGTCCCTTCTCCACCAACTAGGTTTTCTCATCAACTCGGGCAAGTCGGACCTCACGCCTTCTCGCAGATTCACTCACCTGGGCATGCTTTTCATTACCGACCTCAACCAGGTGCGGCTTCCAGAGGATCGGATTCAGAAGATAGCAGACCTGGCTCTCAACATAGTTCGCTCGGACACAGTACCCGCCCTGGTATGGCTGCAACTGCTGGGACTCATGAGCGCAGCGGCGGACCTTCTGCCCCTTGGCAGGCTTTACTGTCGACCGATCCAATTACATCTACTCCTCAACTGGCGCCTGTCCTCCGGCGATCTGACAGCCCTGATCCCAGTATCCCCCTTGGTCAGGCCTCACCTCCAACGGTGGACAGACCGGTCCTGGCTAGCATTGGGGATTCCGCTTTACTCCCCTCCGCCCCAACTCTCCATATGCACGGACGCAAGCCTCTCCGGCTGGGGAGCACACCTGCTACCTGACTTCGTCACGGCCTCGGGCACCTGGCCAAGGGATCACGCAGACAAACACATCAACTGGCTAGAGTTGAAGGCAGTCAGACTAGCACTCGCTGCATGGGAAGACCGCATTGTTCACCAGGAGATCCTCGTGCTATCCGACAATTCGATGGTCGTAGCCTACATACAGAACCAGGGCGGGACACGCTCCCCCTCCCTCTGCATGCTCCTGTACCAGATCCTCCTGTGGTGCAGGGATCGCGGCATCACACTTCGGGCACGGCACATCCCGGGACACCTCAATGTTCTCGCGGACTCCCTCTCTCGCCGTGGTCAACTTCTCCACACGGAGTGGACCCTACGCCCAGACATATTCAATCTCATCTGCGCACACTGGGAGACTCCCATGATCGACCTCTTTGCCACGAGGTGGAACAGACAACTTCCACTCTTCGTCTCTCCCGTTCCGGACCCTATGGCCTGGGCGGTGGATGCACTCTCCATTCCTTGGGAGGGCCTGATAGCGTATGCCTTTCCCCCGTCAGTTCTAGTACCCAAGATACTCCAGAAGCTCAGGGGCACACACACGATTCTACTGCTTGTGGCATCGTTCAGTTGGACCAAGTCTTGGACCACAGATCTCCTGAGCCTTGCCACGGATCCCCCCCTGCCACTCCCTACTCCGCGCACGATGCTCAAGCAGCCACGACAACAGCTCTTTCATCCGTGCCCGGAGCGGTTTTGTCTACATGCTTGGAGGTTGTCCGGCATGCCCTCGCAGCTAGAGGTTTCTCGCTTACAGCAGTGGAAGCAATCGCTACGGCTCGCAGACCCTCTACCAGAAACGTCTACGAGGGGAAATGGAGGGTCTTCCAGACCTGGTGCGTAGAGGCACGGCTTCCCCCTACGGACCTGACCACCCCGCAACTGGCCGAGTTCTTTCTGTGGCTCTTCACCCATCAGAATCTGGCCCCCATCACCATCAGAGGCTACCTCGCAATGATAGCAGACACCTATCGACACTAGGGAAGACCAGACCCGGGGGCTAACAGGGACTTTGCAGACCTTATGGCCCACTTTGACCTGCAGCGACCAGTTTCCCGCTCGCTCATTCCTCGCTGGGACTTGTCTTGGGTATTAACCTGGCTCAACTCTAACCGCTTCGAGCCCCTGCCCCTGGCACGGCTCGCAGACCTGTCTAGAAAGACTTGCTTCCTCCTCGCCCTCGCCACAGCTTCCAGGGTCAGCTAATTACATGCCCTCTCAATACGACCGTCTTGTCTCCAGTTCAGGACCGATGGTTCAGTACAGCTCCTAACCGACCCTACCTTCTTGGCCAAAAATAGGCTCCCCTCATCTGCACCCCAGGTGCTGACCGTACGCCCTCTTAAAGGAATAGACCAGTCCAGGGAGTCCCGTCAACAGGAGCCCGTTCGGGCACTAAGAATTTACCTGCGCAGAACTAAACCTCTCGGACAAGGGCGCTCGCGCCTATTCCTGCCTTTGGCTCCGGGCAAAAGTGATATCTCGGCACAGACGATCTCATCTTGGCTCCGATGGGTCATTCGATCGGCGTACAAGGATCTCTCCAGAGGGTGCAAAAAAGATGCGAATTCGGGCCCACGAGGTGCTTGCAGTGGCAGCTAGCATTGCCTTTGACCGCAACTGTGCTGTCAAGGACATTGTGGAGGCTGTGGGCTGGCGGGCCAAGTCTACCCTCGCCCGCTTCTACCTACGGGACATGGCAGGGCAGCGAAACAACCTGGCCCTGGTTGGGGACATCTCGGCGGCACAACACTCCCTCTAGGCGCCTCTGGCGCACTAGGTATTACTTAGCTGAAATTGTCGGGAGCGAGCGCTTGGGGGGGGGGGGGGACCTCGATGGCGTCTTGTACGAGACGCCGTTTTCGTTGATTTACGCTACAGCAGATTTAGGGGGTGGCTCCCTCCTCCTATTCGGTATTCTTGCTATCAGTAATGCCATCGGTAAGAGTTTTGAGTAAACAAATATATTTTTCTCTAAAATGTATTTTTTCGAAAAATACTTACCGATGGCATTACTCAAAGGTCCCTCCCTCCTGCCCCGCTTGCCGCCTGTCAGCTAAGTTAAAAACTGGCGGGAAAGCTATGCGCATGACCGGATGGGAGACAGGGGAGGCCACCCGGAGTCCTTGGTAACGACTCTTTAAGTGGCCTTCCAGGTTGCGTAGCGTACACAACGGAAGCTTAGGCTGAAATTGGGTAGGCTAAGTATCCCTTGCTATCAGTAATGCCATCGGTAAGTATTTTTCGAAAAAATACATTTTAGAGAAAAATATATTTTTTCTCAAAATATTCACAACTTTAAACCCAAACTTGGTACGGAGATATCTGATGGTAAGACCTATCTATGCATACTAATTTGGATGACCCCTCAGTAAGGTCAAGGGTCACGAGCTCAGAAAATAGGTCCCAAATAGCCATATTTTGACAAAAGATGTTTTTTCTCAAATACTCTTCACAACTTTAAACCCAAACTTGTTATAGAGATGCCTGATTGGAAGACCTTTTTATGCACACTAATTTGGTTGATCCCTCGGAAAGGTCAAGGGTCACAAGAGCTTAGGAAATAGGTCTAAAATAGACATATTTTGACAAAAGATGTTTTTTCTCAAATACTATTCACAACTTAAAACCCAAATTTGGTACAGAGATACCTGATGGTAAGACCTATCTATGCATACTAATTTGATGACCCCCATGGAAAGGTCAAGGGTCACAAGAGGCTGGCAAATGTGTTTAAAATGCTGATTTTTTTTAAAATTGTAGGTATTACCAACATTTTTGCAAATTTTTCAGCCAAATTTGGTACAAAGATAGCTGATGATAAGACCTTCCTATGCATACTAATTTAGTCGACTCATCACGAAGGTCAAGGGTCACAGGGGGTTGACAGATATGTGAAAAATGCTTACATTTTCAGAAAACATGCATTTTGCTGCTGCAGAAGCCAGCCCTTGTCACAAAGGTCACACATATGTAAATCGGTCATACATGTGAGCCATAATGGCTTTGCCTTGTTTCTCTATTACTATTCACAACTTCAAACCCAAAATTGTTACAGAGATACCTGATGGTAAGACTTTTCTATGCATACTAATTTGGTTGATCCCTCGGAAAGGTCAAGAGTCACAAGAGTTCAAGAAATAGGTTTGAAATCTCCATATTTTGACAAAAGATATTTTTTCTCAATTAATATTCGCAACTCCAAAACCCAAACTTGCTACAGAGATACCTGATGGTAAGACCTATCTATGCATACTAATTTGGATGACACCTCGGAAAAGGTCAAAGGTCGCAAGAGGTCGACAAATGTGTATAAAATGCCAATAATTGTGGTTATTAACATTTTTGCAAACTTTTCAGTCAAATTTGGCACAGAGGTAGCTGATGATAAGACTTTCCTATGTATCCTAATTTAGTCGACTCATCACAAAGTTACAGAGATACCTGATGGTAAGACCAACTTTTCTATGCTTACTAATTTGGATGACCATTCAGAAAGGTCAAGGATCACAATAGAACAGTGAATATGTGAAAACATGTCAACTATTCAATGCAAACTTTTGAGTTTGGCACAAATTAAAGTAGCTGACCTTTGTATGCATACTAATTAAGTTGACTCCTCACAAGGGTCATGGGGAGTTGACAAATGTGTGAAATTCACTGGGACAGAAGCCAACCTTTATGTTAGGACACTTCAAAGCTTTTCAGTGACCTGTCAGAAAGGCCATAGACTTATTATATGGATCAGTCATACACATGGGCCATTAGGGCTTTGCCATTCTTGTTTCAGTATGAGGCCATTTCACACATGTGCATTTTGCCAAGATAATACACTGCTTCTTCCAGAATACCTCATTTTGTACTTAAGTACCTTGTTGCTTCAGGTAAACAATGCCTGCTCAACTGGTTCTACTGCACTCTTCATGGCTAAACAGTTGGTGGAGGGAGGTTGGTAGAATTTACTTCCTTGATAGCAGGCTTTTGATGTACTGCTAATTTTGTTTTCTTCACTTGCAGAGTGTTGGGTTGTATTGGGTAAGAGATGTAAAATTTACCTGTTTGCGCCAGTTATCATCTGTTTGACGTCTGTCCACCGTCCTCTGTTAACATCCTGTGGTAAACTTTAACGTTGGCATTTTCTCAGACTATTCTAGCAACTTGAGCCAAGGATACTTTGTGGCAAGACCATTCTAAACACACCAATTTCAACATAATTTTCTTTAAAGGTCAGGGTCACAGGAGGTCCATAAATAGGTCAGGTATAGCCATATTTTGACAGAAATTGTTTTTTCTCAAATACTGTTTTCAACTTCAAACTTCAAACCCAAACTTGGTACAGAGACACCTGATGATCAGACTTTCCTCAGCATACTAATTCTGATGATTTCTTGGAAACATCAAGGGTCACAAGAGGTTGGTAAATTTGTGGAAAAAATGCCATTTTGGGTAGAATTTTAATTTTCATCAGTATTTTTGACACAGCGATATCTGATAAACACCCTGCATACTTATTTATTTCACCCTTCATGAAAGTAAAGGGTCAAGGGGGTGGAGGGGGGGTTGACGAATGTGAACTTTCAGAAGACATGGATTTTGCTGGTACAAAAGCCTACTTTTTGCTTATGTAAAGACACTTAAGCACTTGTTAATTTCAGTTACCAACCAGAAAGGTCACAAAGGTCGGACTGATTACTTTATTTGAATCGGTTATACATGTGAGCCATCGGGGGGGGGGGGGGGGGGGGGGGGGGGGGGGGGTGGGGGGACAAGTATGAAAAATGCTTACATTTTCAGCAAACATGGATTTTGCTGCTACATCCAGCCTCTTTCCAGTGTAATTGAGAGATTCTCGGTTTCCCACCATGGCTTTGCCGATGACGCCCAGCTGTACGAACTCTCTACTCCCGACCAAGTCCCTAGCGCCATCCTAAGCCTTCAGAACTGTATCTGTGATGTCAAAGAGTGGATGTCATCAAACAAACTTCAACTTAATGATGATAAAACTGAGTCTCTTGTAATCAAACCCCCCAGATTGACCAGTTCACTTTCCATCCCCACGTCCATGGCCATAGGAACCAGCATCATCAATTTCTCACACACCGCCAAGAATTTTGGAGTAACTCTGGACGAAACACTGTCCATGAACAGCACAGCCTACATGGAACTCTGTCGCATTTCTTCTATCAGACACTATTTGACCATCGAAGCCACAAAAACCCTTACCTGTGCATTTGTTCTTTCCAAGCTGGACTATTGTAATTCACTGTATGCAGGTCGTCCCAAATATCAGATTGACAGGCTTCAAAAAGTTCAGAATTCTGCTGCGAGGCTCATCACCAAAAAGCGCAAAACTGATCATATTACACCTGTAATTAAATCCCTCCACTGGTTCCCTGTGGCTGCAAGAATTCAGTATAAACTTTCTTCTGCCTGCTTCAGCTGCATTTCCACATCAAGGCCTCCCCCCCCCCCCCCGTACCTGTCCTCTCTCCTGCAGCTGTACACTCCCTCAAGACAACTCGGATCCTCTGCTGACGGCCGTATTTTGCGTGTACCTTTTGTCCGTACCAAGTCTTTTGGCCAGCGGTCCTTTTCATATCTTGGGCCACTGTACTGGAACGAACTCCCCTTCCATGTCCGCCACACTGCTTCAAAAGACATTGTTTAATCTGCGCTAAAAACACACCTTTTCCAACTCCATTACCCCATTGATTAATCATTGATTGATGAGGATTCTGTTGTAGTTTTGCTGTGGTGCCTGGAGTGTGTGTGTGTGTGTGTGTGCGTGCGTGTAATATTGTGTACAGTTTTTGTAATTGTATTTGAAAATTTTTTAAGGCGCCTAGAGGACCTGAGGTTAGGCGCCATAGAAATCATCATCATTATTATTTTTATTTTATTTATTTATTTCTTTATTTTTTTATTTTTATTTATTTTATTTTTTTTTTGGGGGGGGGATAGGAGATGCTACGATCATTAATATTCTTGTGTTACAGGAATGGCTGACTGTGTCATGGCTCTTGGTTTTGAGAAAATGGAACGAGGTCCTCTACAGATGAAGGTACAAGTCTTTGTTGATTTTGTCAAATGCAACCTTGAATGTGCAGATCTGATTTAGAAATTATTTTAATGTATTTTTTTTAATTACATTTGCATTTTTTTCTGATCTTTACAGTCCTATAGATCATTTTGGCTTACAAATTAAATCCAAGATCACCTACTTGTGAAAAAAGCTAGTCTAAAGTTAAAGGCCCACTACTGCCGAACTGTTCAAACTGTAACAATGGTTACGAAACGCTACGCACAGGTCTAGTTATGGCTCATTTGGACACAGGAGAATCCAGTTCAGCAAACGTCGTCTTAATATCAAGTAACCTGACAATGACTCCACTTTCTATAAATATAGTGCTATCAGTTCGCGAAACCGCTAAAAATAGTCTGAAACGCTAACGGCTGCACAGAATAAATAAGTGCGATTACACATGTGCTGTTGCTGCCTGTCCAAACGGCTGTTATTAGGTCTGTCAACAAGACATAACAAACACAAATGGTGCAGAAAAGTGTCTTCGGATTTATGCGTAATGATACTTTAAAGATGGGGTTCTTTGGGTCAAGCATCTCCACACAGTTGGAAATGGTTGACAACAGATACTACTGACATTGTGTGTATGGGTCATTGGCATTCTATCTTAGAGATACAGAGCCAGCACACTAGCAGATGTCACCAATTATCGTATGAAGCTGTACTCTATGGTCAGTACATGCCAAGTCACGTCAGCCATAACTTTGGCAAACCCATCAGATGGTATGTTAATGGCATCTCATTGTATGGATAGCCATATCTATAAAAAGTAAATAAATATTACCTGTTCTGTATCAATAGTACATGTACTTACTATAGCAATCAATCTGAGTTCACATATTGACCCACTTGAACAAGTGAGTACATCTGCTATTTCAGTTAGTAGGTGTTTCTGCACCTACTCGGTCAACCAGTCAGAGCAGTGCTTACAAAGCGATCCTGTCCACCTTACTTCATCCAAAGTGATTATACAATCAAGATATTGGCGAGTGGATGCAGACAGCAGAGAATTGCCTTAGAGCTAAATTTGCCCTATCACATTAGCTATTTATTTACTCCTTATAACAATGGCCATCGATAACGCTCCTCGCGCTGGGACCATATGGCGTTGAGGCGCGTCCCCTGGGTGGTGGATAGGGGGTCCCTCGTGAGAGGGGTGCACCGAATGAAATAAGGTGCCGTGAACCGACATGGTCTAAGGGAAGGTGACCCTGACAGAAAATCCCTGGTCTTCCTAGTAAGGGGGTTGGGCGTGGGGGTAGCTTCCCCACCCTGCAAATAAGGAAATAGCTACTAAACGCCGACAAAAAGACAAACAGCAATTCCTTTCCTGGAGGAGGAAGGTTCTTCTACCAGAAGATATATGACGTCCTGTGGTGAAAGCCGGAAGTCTTCGGAAGCCACAGGACCGAGCCGCCTCTCTCTATCCAGGGACACGACCATGGGCACATGGAATGTCAAGACCATGTACCAGAGCGGCAAGGCCGCCCAGATAGCAGCGGAAATGCAAAGGTACAACCTTTCCCTGCTAGGTATCGGTAAAGCCAGATGGACGCAGTCTGGCCAGAAAAGGCTGTTAAGTGGGGAGATGATTCTGTATTCAGGTCATGAAGAGGAGAATGCCCCCCATACAGAAGGAGTAGCAGTCATGCTGTCACCAGTGGCACAGAGAGCGCTGATGGGCTGGGAACCTCTTGGGCCAAGAATTATCACAGCAGCCTTTAGAACCAAGAAAAAGCTCAAGCTGAACGTCATCCAGTGTTATGCGCCCACTAATGACAGTGACGAGGAAGAGAAACAAGAGTTCTATGACCGACTCGGAGTGCTGTGGACAAATGTGTGGAGCGAGACATCACCATCGTCATGGGCGATTTTAATACCAAAATAGGGGAGGACAACACCGGATATGAAGAGGTGATGGGGAGACCGGGACTAGGGGAGATGAGTGAGAACGGGGAGAGGTTTGTAGACTTTTGTGCTCTAAACAGACTTGTCATTGGAGGCAGCATCTTCCCACACAGAAGAATACACAAAGCAACTTGGGTCTCACCTGACCATACTACAGAGAACCAAATAGACCATATCTGCATTAGCAAGAAATTTAGAAGATCCCTTCAAGATGTTCGAGTGAGGAGGGGAGCAGATGTCGCCTCAGACCACCATCTGCTTACCTTAAGAATAAAGCTCAAGTTAAAGAAAAGCCGCTCAGAGACAACAAGAAGACAGCGTAATAATGTAGGCCTGCTGAGAGAGACTGGAGTGAGAGAAGAGTTTAAACTGGTGCTGTCCAACCGGTTTCAAGCGCTACAGGAGCTAGTAAAGAAGAGGAGGCGGTCACCACAGAGCAGCAGTGGAAGGCAGAGAGGCGCTGAACTCAACCTGCAAAGACACTGTAGGGTTCAGAAAACACCATCACAAGGATTGGCTGTCGGCACAGACCTTGAAGAAGATAGAAGTGAGGAAGCAGAAGAAAGCATTTGTCAACAACAGTCGCAACAGAGCAGCCAAAGCAAGGGCACAGGAGGAATACTCGGAAGCCAACCACGAGGTGAAGAGGAGTATTAGGGCAGACAAGAGGGCCTACACAGACAGCCTGGCAGCAGAGGCAGAAAAGGCAGCAGGCAGCGGCAACATGAAACAGCTCTACGACATTACCAGAAGATTGTCGGGCAAGTATGGCCATACAGAAAGACCAGTAAAAGACAAAGAAGGCAAGCCTATTGCAGACAGAGCAGACCAACTCGACAGATGGGCCGAGTATTTTGAAGAGTTAGTGAACATACCCAGCCCACCCGACCCCCCACACATCCAGCCAGCAGAGACCGACCTACCCATCAGCTGTGACAGACCCAGCCGGGAAGAGATCAGAAGAGCAGTGGCATTTTTGAAGAACGGCAAAGCAGCAGGGCCAGATGGCATCCTAGTGGAGTCTCTGAAAGCAGACCTAGAGACAACAGTAGAGCTGCTGTACCCACTGTTTGGAAAGATCTGGGAAGAGGAGGTGATGCCAGCTGACTGGAAGGAGGGGTACCTAATCAAGCTTCCCAAGAAAGGCGACCTCAGCAAGTGTTCCAACTACAGAGGAATCACCTTGCTGTCAGTACCAGGAAAGGTCTTCAACAGGATCATCCTAGAGAGAATGAAGAGCTCCGTTGACCCCCAGCTGAGAGACCAGCAAGCAGGATTCAGGAAAAACCGATCATGTACAGACCAGATTGCCACTCTCCGCATCATCGTGGAACAGTCTTTGGAGTGGAGCTCCCCGCTGTACGTCAACTTTGTGGATTATGAGAAAGCATTTGACAGCGTGGACCGAGAGACTCTGTGGAAACTCCTACGACACTACGGTGTACCCACAAAGCTCTTTCACCTGATCAAGAGCAGCTACGATGGCATGACATGTCGCGTGATCCAGGAAGGGCAGTTCACCAGGGAGCTCCAGGTCAGAAACGGTGTCAGGCAGGGGTGTTTGCTGTCTCCGTTCCTCTTCCTACTGGCCATAGACTGAGTCATGAAGAGGACCACAGAGCACAGATGAAGTGGAATACAGTGGACACTGTGGACACATCTTGACGACCTCGATTTTGCAGACAACTTGGCTTTACTGTCCCACACTCAACAAATGCAGGACAAGACCACAAGGCTTGCTGACTTCTCGTCCCAACTGGGCCTTACCATCCACAAACAGAAAACAAAGACAATGAGGCTGAACGCAACCAGGGAAGAACCAGTCTTGCTTGCTGGCACCCCGTTGGAGGAGGTGGAGTCCTTCACCTACCTTGGGAGCATCAAAGACAAAAAAGGCAGCACTGATGCAGATGTCAGAGCACGAATCGGTAAAGCCAGAGCAGCCTTTCTCCAGTTGAAAAAAATGTGGAGTTCTAGAGAGCTGTCACAACACAAAGTCCGGATTTTCAACTCCAACATAAAAGCAGTTCTCCTATATAGAGCAGAAACTTGGAAGTTGACAAAAACCACAGTCAACAGAGTACAGATCTTCATAAACAGTTGCCTTAGAAAAATTTTGAAAATCCATTGGCCAGAGAAGATCAGCAACGTCAGACTCTGGGAGAGAACAGAGCAGATAACAGCAGAGAAAAGGTCACAGTCTGAGAAAGCCAGCTTCCAGTATCACTAGGCAGGCATTGTCATGGAATCCCCAGGGAAAGAGGAAAAGAAGCAGGCCGAGAAACACCTGGCGTCGAGACCTCCAAGCAGACATCAAGAGACTGGGAACCACCTGGAGTAAAATCGAAGGAGAAGCACAGGACAGGAGTCGCTGGAGGTCTCTCGTGGACGGCCTATACCCGGGGAGGGGTGACAGGCGTAAGTAAGTAAGCGATATCGCTGTTTCTGACTGGATTTCTCGCAATGAGACACATGCTTGCTGCTGACTTACCAGACCATGTTGATAGTCAACACTCTATTGTGTAATGTATATGGAGAATAGTGTGTTGCAGATCAACTTGATCCCCCTGTCTGTGTCTGTTCAGGCACCAGCTGGTTCATGTCAAACAGGGTTATGTTGCAAAACAAAACAAAAATGTTGGGTTTTCTTTAAGTCATATGGACAAAAGAAAACATTTTGGGGACAGTGAGGCAGTCATTATCTAAGTGGGTATTTATCCTAAATCCTGAGAAAAGCTTGAAAATCTTGAGGTTTGGCCCTTTAAACATTCTTGTTCACTTAAACCCCCATGTGCATGCGGCCAACAATACTATAAACAATACCATAGGCTGCATGAACAAGGGGGTTAATAATTGCCATTTTTTTCCAGTATGCAGACAGAACAAGTCCAATGGGCAAACATGTGGAGGTGATGATAGACCAGCGTGGGTTTGAATCTGGTCCTGTCACTGCCCAGCTTTTTGGCAACGCGGCCAAGGAGCACATGGAGAAATTTGGTAAGTGCTTTCACTGTGCTCTCGCTTACATGCTGTCTTCTATGCACATTGGGTTTAACACTAATCTGCATTAGAACAATCATGATTTGTCACCTCAAGCTGTAACCCATTGAGCCCTGACACTACAATGAGGCATGGATCAACCATGGTAGTTTAAGGGTGCTGCCATGAAAGCTTGGCACATATTTGTCATAGCTGTTCTGGCACCACACTTGTTCTACCATGGTCAATCATGCTATTGAACTATTATGTAGTTTGTAGAGAGCAAGTCCCAAATATTGGGAATTTTGATCTTTCAGAGTGAAATTTCAATTTTACTGTTCAGCTTTCGATTTTTGGCTCATGTGCGAAGCAAATGCAAGTCTATGTTCTGGGCCAGTGCTTGTCCACCATTCACCATTGCTCGTGGTAAACTTTAACTTTGGCATTTTCTCGGAGATTATTCAAACTTAGTCTTTGAACTTTGCCCAAAGATACTTTGCAGCAAGACCTTTCTAAACATAATTTGAGTGACCTGGCTAAAAGGTCAAGGGATCAGGAAATAGTTAAAAAATAGCCATGTTTTGACAACTTCAAACCTTAACTTGCTACAAAGATACCTGATGATAAGACCTGTCTATGCATACTAATTTGGATGACCCCTCAGAAAGGTCATTGGTCACAAGAGGTCAGCAAATGTGTGTAAAATGGCTTATGTGAGAAGCAAAAGTGAGTATGTTTTGGGCCAGTGGTTGTCCATCGTCCGTGGTAAACTTTAACGTTGGCATTTTCTTGGAAACTATTCAAGCCACAGTCCTCAAACTTGGCCCAAGGATACTTTGTGGCAAGACCTGTCTAAACATACCAACTTGAATGACCTCTCTCAAAGGTCAGGGTCACAGGGGATCAGGAAATTTTTAAAATATAATATTTTGATAAAATTTATGTTTTCTCAAATACTATTCACAACTTCAAACCCAAACTTGGTACAAAGATACCTTTCAATGCATACTAATTTGGTTGACCCCTCGGAAAGGTCAAGGGTCACAAGAGATCGGGAGATAGGTAAAAAATAGCCATATTTTGACAAAAGATGTTTTTTCTCAAATACTATTGACAACTTTAAACCCAAACTTGGTACAGAGATACCTGACGGTAAGACCTTCCTATGCATACTAATTTGGATGCCCCCCCCCCCCCCCCCCCTTCAAAAGGTCAAGGGCCACGAGCTCAGGAAATGGGTCCAAAATAGCCATATCTTGGATGTTTTTTCTCAAATAATATTCTTATGTTTTCTCACACAAGGGTCACAACAGATCAGGAAATAGGTCACAATTAGCCTTTTTGGGACACAAATTGTTTTTTCTCAAATACTATTTATATTTCCATCCAAAACCTTGTACAAAGATATGTATGCCTGTATCTGAAGGAATTGTGTACAAGGTTTCTGTTATTTGTTACAATGCTATTACCGGTTCTGCTCCCCCATATTTGTCCAACCTGGGTCATATTTACATGCCTTCAAGATCCCTCCGTTCAGCATCAGACATGCAATTTTCAGGGTTCCTAGGTGAAAGAAGTCTAGCCAGAAGTCTATTTCGGTCCAGTCACCTGGAACGACCTTCCAGCTCATGTCGGACATGCTCCAATTCTGTCTGCTTTCAAATCACTGCTCAAAACCTATCTGTTTTCTTATGCGTATAGCTAGATGCTTTTTCCAGGAATTTTGCAAACTTTTCAACCAAAGTTGATGATAAGACCTTTCTATGCATACTACTTTGGTTCACTACTCATAAAGGTCAAGGGTCACAAGAGGTTGACAAAAGTGAAAAATGCATACATTTTGAGAAAATATGACTGTGACCTGTCAGAAAGGTCAAAGTCACAAAGGTTAGATTAAGTATGTTGATCGGTCATGTACATGAGCCTTGTCATTCTTGTTATCAAAGTATTTGCAATTTTTGGCTCACGTGCGAAGCAAAAGTGAGTATATTTTGGGCTAGGTTGTCCGTGGTAAACTTTAACGTTGGCATTTTCTCGGAGACTATACAAGCCACAGTCTTCAAACTTGGCCCAAGGATACTTTGTGGTAAGACCTTTCTAAACGTACCAATTTGAGTGACCTCTCACAAAGGTCAAGGTCACAGGGAATCAGGAAATAAGTCAAAAATAGCTCTATTTTGACATTTTTTTTTTTTTTCAAATACTATTCACAAGTTAAAACCCAAACTTGGTACAAAGATACCTCATGATAAGACTTTCTATGAATACTAATTTGGTTTTTCCCTCGGAAAGGTCAAGGGTCACAAAAGCTCAGGAAATAGGTCCCAAATAGCCATATTTTGACAAAAGATGTTTTTTCTCAAATACTATTAACAACTTCAAATCCGAACTTGGTACAGAGATACCTGATGGTAAAACCTATCTATGCATACTAATTTGGATGACCCCTCGGAAAGGTCAAGGATCACAAGAGCTATATGTCCAAAATAGCCATATTTTGACAAAAGATGTTTTTTTTTTATAATTTTTTTATCAAATACTGTTCACAACTTATGTTTTCTCAAATACTATTCGCAACTTCAAACCCAAACTTGCTACAGAGATACCTGATAGGAAGACCTTTCTATGCATACTAATTTGGTTGATCCCCCTGAAAGGTCAAGGGTCACAAGAGCTCAGACCTCAAACCCAAACTTAGTACAGAGATACCTGATGGTAAGACCAAACTTAGTACAGAGATACCTGATGGTAACACCTATCTATGCATACTAATTTGGATGACCCCTTGGGAAGGTCAAGAGTCACAAGAGACCAGAATGTGTGTAAAATGCCAATTATTTTAATAAAATTGTAGGTATCGTCAACATTTTTTCAATCAAATTTGGCACAAAGGCAGCTGAAGACCTTCCTACGTTTACTAATTTAATCAACTCATCACAAAAGTCAAGGGTCATGGTGGCTTGACAGGTGTGTGAAAAATGCTTACATTTTGAGAGAACATGTATTTTGCAGGTACAGAAGCCAGGCCTTTACTTATTGTCACAAAAGTCACACAGATGTAAATCAGTCATGCATGTGAGCCATAACGGTTTGCCTTTCTTGTTTCAATCAAGTTTGGCATAAAGATGGCTGATGGCAAGACATTTCTATGCATATAATATAGTCAACCCATCGCAAAGAACAATGGTCAGGGGGGTTGACAGTGACGTGTAAACAATGCTCAAATTTTTAGAAAACATAGATTTCGCTGGTTCATAAGCTAGCTCATTACTTACTGTCACAAAGGTCACACATGTGGATCATGAGCCATAAGGGCTTTGCCTTTCTTGTTTTTGAGTTTAGAAAATAGGTGGCAAGTTGACTCACTGGTGGAATGATTGTTATAATTGGTTTTGTCCAAGGTCTCTTTACTACTTCATGATCATTTTTTGGGCTCACTTGCGATAGCAAAAGTTAGTCTGTGTACTGGGCCATTTGTCCCTTGTCTGTCATTCATGGTAAACTTTAACACTGACATTTTCTCCGAGTCTGTTCAAGCCACAGCTTTCAAACTTGACCCAACTATACTTTGTGGCATGACCTTTCTAAACATACCAATTTGACAGTCCTCAAAGGTCAAGGTCACAGATGGTCAATTAATAGGTAAAACAATGTTCTGCTTTGACCAAAATTGTGTTTTTATCAATACACTTTTAACTTTAGAGTCTTACTGACAAAGATACCTGATTATAAGTCCTTCCTATGCAAACTAATTTGAGTGACCCCTCTCAAAGGTCAGCAAATGTGTGAATATTTTAATTTAGTTTTATATTTTTATTGGCCCTTTGCAAATGTGTTAATCAAAATAGGCACATAGATACTTGATGGTGAAACATTCGTACGAATACTGATTTGATTGATTCGGGTCAAGGGAGGTCAAATAAACATGTGAAAATGCACATTTGTGGGCAAAACATGCAATTTCTATAGCCAACTCTGTAATTATGCTAATACACGAAACTTGATAATTTGAGTGACCTTTTGGAAAGGTCAAGGTCCCAAAAGTCAGAAATTATGCAGCTTGGTTATGCACATGAGCAATAAGTTCTTTGCCATTCTTGTTTTACATTATGTTTTATTTCAGGGAGTACCAAGGATCATCTGATCAAGATTGCTCAGAAGAACCACAAGCATTCCACAAACAACCCGTAAATACATTTTGTTTCCTCAAAAAACATTACCGATGGCATTACTGTATGGAAGTAGCACTTCGCCTAACAATTTGAGCCCAGGGATCGTTGTGTACAACAACGCCATCGGGGAACCCCCAAGTGAGCTGTACCAACGTCCCTGAATAGCTTCCCTTTACTGAGTAGCCTCCCTTACCATATACGGCACATGCGCAGCCGTTACCAGTTTTCGCGCTTAGCCTCCGGTTTGTCAGTTGTGTCAGCCCAAACGGCTCCCTTCTTTGGATTCTTTTTCGGCCTTTCTATGTGTGTAGCAGTACGATCTTGGGTACTGTCATAGCCCGGAGTCCCGGAGTTTTCCGGACAGGCGGCATTGATCTGTGGATCTTTGTTTGCTTCGTATTCGAAAGAAAATTATCGGCATGTTTCGTGTTCCGACAACGTGACCGTTGGATCTGTGGATAATTGTTTGCGTCGTATTCGAACGAAAATTCTCAGCGCGTTTCGTGTTTCGACAACGTGACCGTTGTGTTTTTTTATGCCGTACCTTTGTTCTGTTTGTTGCAGAATGCAAGTTCAGACGTGCCGGCGTTGTAAGGATTTTCAGTGGCCCGTGTTCTGGATGCTCCTCTTCTCGGACGTGCAACGTGTGTGCCTCGTGGCGGGAACTTCAATGGTCGCAGTTATGGGGCTTTTACCGCAGGGAACGACCCGCTAACCCCCAGGATCCACGCTTGCAGCCAGGTAGTCTGTCCGTCAGGAACACCCTTACTGCTGCTACGCCTTCTGCCATCACTGGCCCACGGCGTGCGTTGTCGGATATCGTGGTGTCCTTGAGCCGCTCGGAACAGCCACTTGCTCTGCGCCCGATCTTCTCACCGTTGGCGGGACGTCATGACCGAGGTGAGAGGCGCCCTTGTACACAGCGGCCACGCGACCGTCCCCCCTTAGCGAGCACACACGTGAGTACAAACCATTTATTGTCTTCCTTCACTCAACCTTCCGCGGCGGTTACGAGTACCACGCCTTGGCGTCTTCGGTCGCCCTCTCCCCCGGACACTCGCCGTTTTCGTTTTTCCACCTCAGCCCCGCGGCGGCCTTACGGCCCCCTTCCTTGGACCGTACTTTGGCTTCCTCAGTTCGGCGCTCTTCCTCTCGGGACCGTTTGTCCCGCCCGCGCCACCGACTTTCCACGTCTCGTCGTTCTCGGAAGAATTCCTCTTCCCGCTTTGTCCCATCTTCACGTATATCTTCGGGGACCATCGTCGTTCTCGCTCGCATCTTGCGCATTCTGCGGTGGGCTCTTCTCCCCCTCCTGTTGTTCAGTTGACTAGAGGGGGGCTCGCGTCCTTCCGGACCCGATCCCTCTCTACGTCGCCGACCTCCGTCGGCTTTCTCTCCTTCCCGCGCCTCCTCTTTGCTTGCCTACCGCTCCCCTTCCCCGCGCTCGAGCGTTCATCCGAATGTGGCCTCCCCTGATGACGTTCTTAGCTTGCACCCGGAAGACTCCGCTTCAGCCGTGTGGTCTCTTGGCGATCGCTCTTACTCTTCTGAACATGAGGGAGCGGCCCTTTCACTTTTCACCCCTGGCGCTCTGGGGTCCAATGTGTGTGCAGCCTTAGACTCGGCTTCTGGACTGATTTCCAGCTTCCTTCCTCGGGACATATGCCCTTCGTCCCCTCCCATCAAGTGGAAGTCTTCGGCTCTCGTGGATGCCCACCTTCAGCCCAAACGTTTTAAGTCGCTCCCTCAACCACCCGGTTTTGCGACATTACGGAGCCCTTTAATACGCATCTCGGACAGGGACGTCTTGGTGCCAAGCATTTTTTCTCGGACTTTCGCTGGTTGGAGAACTTCGATCTTACCTTTCGGCAACGCTGGTATAATGGACACTCGCCCTACTTCCTCTGTCCCCTTCCGTCCGTGGATTTGGACGCGGAAGCCTTTGTGGTTGGCAGGGCGGTGGTTCAGCGTATCTTGCCTCCCGGCCTGGATACTACGGCGGTTCGAATTCGAAATACACTCGCGTGTACCGGTTTTCTGGAACTGGCGACATAGGCTATTGTTTGTTGCACTGAGGAGTCTGGGCGCTCCAGCATTTCCCAGTTGGAGGATATTCGCTCCATTGCTACAGTGGCCAATCGGGCAGCTTACCACGCCTCTTCTAACGCATTAACAGGCGCGGTTAATTGTGATTTGATGCATCGCGACAGCCTTCTTCGTTCTTGCCCCGGCTTACCCCCCCCCCCCCCCCCCCCCCCCCCCCCCCCTGTTAAGACGCAGCTCCGCCAAGCCCCCATTGGTAAGTCGCACCTCTTTGGCCCGACTTGGCAGCGGGTGGGGGAATCCTCAAAGGACCTGTGGCCCAGTGCTCCTAGAAATGACCGCCGTCGCTTTCCTCCAACCTGCAGGTCAGGGGGTCACACCCTGCAGTTTCCCAGACCCACCTTCCGTCCCCCCGCAGGACCCTCGTCTCGTTTGGTCGATAGCCCCAGTTCGGTCGACCTCTCGCGGCCCCGTCCTCTTCCGCCTACGCCTGGCCCCGGCGTTCTCGGCGGCCCGGGCGTGGCCGGATCCAATGACGCTCCCCCGTCTCCGCCCCCGCCGACACCTTTTGGGTCGCCAGTCGGCGGGAGGTTAGCTCTGCACAGCACCGAGTGGCGGTCGCTGCTGCCAGATGACCCTTGGATACATTCTGTCGTTTCGGACGGTCTGCGCCTGACTTCTGACGCTCGCCCTTGTGGACTCGGGCACCGGCAGACCCGCTCAAGGTGGCCGCTCTTTGGCTGGAGATTGCGGATCTCCTCCGGAAAGCTGCAACGGAACTGGTGACACGTCACGACTCGCCTACGTTCTACAGACGCCTTTTCATCGTGCCCAAACCAGCGGCCGGTGGCATCCAATCATCGACTTGTCGGCGCTCAACAAGTTTATTTCGGCCCCCCTTCCGCATGGAGACGGTGCGGGTGCTTCGGACCGCCGTCCAACCTCTTGACTTTGCTATCAGTCTCGATCTCACGGATGCTTACTTCCATGTCCCCATCCACTCATCGTCACAGCGCTTTCTCCACTTCGCCTTCGAAGGACAAATTTTTCAGTTCCATGCACTACCCTTCGGACTCAAATTCAGCCCCTGGGTATTCACGAGACTTATGGATGCCATATTGGCCAGGGCCCGTCGGTCAGCCTCCAGCCCCTCGTCCAACTACCTGGATGACCTCCTGCTTCGGAATCAGGACTCCATCGCCCTCGCGACAGAGAGAGACACGCTGCGGGATCTCCTTCAACACCTAGGCTTCCAGGTCAACGAGGGAAAGTCGAACCTCTTGCCGTCTCGTCGGTTTATACATCTGGGCATGGAATTTCTGACCGACCTCAACACCGTGCGTTTGCCTGAGCCTCGCGTCCACAAGTTGATGGAGCTTTCTCGGATAGTGTACATTGCCGACGCGGTGTAAGCCCGGACCTGGCTCCAGCTGCTCGGTCTCCTGAATGCGGCGTCGGATCTCTTGCCCCTCTGCAGACTGTTTACGCAACCTCTCCAGCTTCATCTGCTATTACACTGGCGCCCCTCCTCAGGCGACGTCCATGCCTTGGTGCCAGTCCCCCCCCCCCTTAATCAGGTCCCACCTCCTCCGTTGGATGGACCCTGAGTGGCTTCGGACGGGTGTTCCTCTTTCCTCCCCCCCTGCTCGGCTTTCCCTTTGCACCGACGCCAGCCGCTCAGGTTGGGGGCGCGCATCTCCTGCCAAGCTTTGCTTCCATTTCGGGACAGTGGCCGCCGAGCCTCTCGGACAAGCACATAAATTGGCTGGAGCTGCAGGCTGTCTGGTTGGCGCTCCATCATTGGGAACTTCGTCTCCAGGGCAAGGACGTGTTAGTGCTGTCCGACAACTCGACGGTAGTCTCTTACATCCAGAAGTTGGGAGTTGCACGATCTCCTCCTCTCTGCATGCTCCTGTACCAGATGATGCTTTGGTGTCGGGATCGCGGGATTTCTATCAAGGCTCGCCACATTCCTGGACATCTAAATGTGTTAGCGGACTCCTTGTCCCATCGGGGCCAACCTCTCCACACCGAATGGTCCCTCAGTCTGGAGATTTTCAAGATATGTGCCCGCTGGGAGACTCCCTCCATCGATCTCTTCGCGACGAGGTGGAACAGACAACTGCCAGTCTTTGTGTCTCCCATTCCAGACCCCCTCGCGTGGGGAGTGGATGCCCTGTCTCTTCCTTGGGATGGCCTCGAGGCCTACGCCTATCCCCCCACGGTTCTGATTCCCAAGATCATTCAGAAGCTCCGGGGGTGCAACGCGGTCCTCCTCCTGGTCGCCTCGTTCCACTGGACCAAGAGCTGGACGACCGACCTGTTGAGCCTCGCCACGGAGCCCCCCCCCGTGACGCTACCGACGCCTCGCACGATGTTGAAACAGCCCTGACAGGCCCTTTTCCACCCGTGCTCAGAGAGGCTAGCCTTACACGCCTGGTGGTTGTGCGGGCGGCCCTCGCAGCACGAGGTTACTCGCATGCAGCGGTGGAAGCTATCGCTGCAGGCCGCAGACCCTCCACCCGCAGGGTGCACGAAGGGAAGTGGCTCGTCTACCAGTCCTGGTGCGTGGCTTGACGCCTTTCCCCCCACGACATTGACTATTCCACTCCTCGCCGATTTTTTCTTATGGCTTTTTGAGGACCAACACTTGGCGCCCATTAGCATACGGGGATACTTGGCTATGATTGCCGACACTTACAGACATTTGGGGCGTGAGGACCCAGGCGCGTGTAAAGATCTTTCAGACCTGACGGCCCATTTTGAGCTCCGTCGTCTGGTTCCGTGCTCGCTGGTGCCCCGCTGGGACCTTCCCTGGGTACTAACGTGGCTCAATTCCGCACGCTTTGAGCCCCTCCCTCTGGCCTCTCTGGCCGACCTTACCAGGAAAACTTGTTTTCTCCTTGCTCTCGCCACCGCAGCGCGGGTTAACGAGCTCCATGCCTTTTCCACAGAGCCCGCTTGCCTTCAGTTCCGGGCGGATGGCACAGTGTGTGTCCTCACTAACCTGGCCTTTCTCACCAAGAACAGGCTACCCTCCGCCCGGGCACAAGTGATCACCATCCGGCCGCTGCAGGATGCTTCCCAGTCCCAGGACTCCCGCCAACAGGACCCTGTTCGGGCCTTGAAGATATACCTCCGACGAACAAAACCTTTCCGGAGAAGTCGCTCCCGCCTTTTTCTGCCCTTATATCGTGGCAAGATGGACATTACTGCGCAGACTATCTCTTCTTGGTTGCAGTGGGTCATACGCTCCGCTTGCGCGGACCTTTCCCCTGTAGGGGCCAAGCAGATGCGAATTTGGGCGCACCAAATCAGAGCTGTATCGACCAGCCTCGCCTTTGACCGCAACTGCGCAGTCCGGGACATTATTGCCGCAGTCGGCTGGAGAGCTGAATCCACCTTTGCACGTTTCTATCTACGCAACCTCTCCAGCCAGCGGGACAACCTGGCCCTGGTGGGTGACGTCTCAGCGGCTCAACACTCCCTGCCGGCGCGCAATGCGCATTAGGTACGCTTAGCTGAAATTGTGAGGTGTTCATCCCAGCCTTTTTCACTAATGCGTCTGCAGTCGCGGGGTAGTTGGCGGCGCCCTCCTCCTTTTCGACATTTTACCATACAGTAATGCCATCGGTAATGTTTTTTGAGGAAACAAATGTATTTTTCTCTAAAATATATTTTTTCGAGAAAATACTTACCGATCGCATTACTCGGAGGACCCTCCCACCTGCCCCGCTCGCCGTCAGTAAGCTAAGAGCGAAACTGGTAACGGCTGCGCATGTGCCCTATATGGTAAGGGAGGCTACTCAGTAAAGGGAAGCTATTCAGGGACGTTGGTACAGCTCACTTGGGGGTTCCCCGATGGCGTTGCTGTACACGATTCCTGGGTTGAAATTGTTAGGCTAAGTGCTACTTCCATACAGTAATGCCATCGGTAAGTATTTTCTCGATAAAATATATTTTAGAGAAAAATACATTTTACTTTGGGGTAGCACTGTCTTTTTCCAGACAACATTATGTACTGTTTAAAGGCCCCAAGCACTCCTGGAGCAATCTCAACGTTGTATAAAGCTAACGAATGTCAACACCTGACATATAAATGATGGATGGTGTTATGATGCCTCCTTACAAGTGGCTATGGTTGTTCACAACTGGGTGATAATTTTTGTCCGTTTTTACTGATGAAGCTTATGTGCCGTTTAACCCCATGAAGCGTCGGAGCTGAGGTAATAGCTATTTATAGCTCCAAACTTCAGGTCCTCGAGTAAAACAGAAAGTAGCTGGCGATCTGATAAATGGACTTTGTGGGGCTATATCACAGTCAGGTGCCTTAATTAATCTGTGAGTGAAGCATGCAGTTATGCCTGGAAAATCAATGTAACAGGTTTGTATGGTCACCATGGATGCATATTTAGTTTAACTCTTTGTCTACTAAGTACTTTTGCACCATAATATGCACCATGCCACTAGATAACTTTTCAAGTGGGTTTGGAAAATGTGTAAAGCATGTTTTAAAAATTCATTAAAAAAATCAAATTAAAATAAAATGACTTGAGTAATATTGTATGCTTGATAATGTGAATATAAAATTGACAATGTCAGCACATTGCACATTTGCATACTTTGTTGTCAGTTGGATTGTTCAGTGTTGCTGTGCGCATTTCTTTTCAGAAAAAAAACGCTGTAGCCAGTCTCATAAGAGCTTGTAAAGTAACGAGAGATAAAAGAAGAAATCCTCCCATCAATGTGATGTTAAACTTGTGTCCAAGGCATGCTAAATGTCCATAATGGAAAACATGCATACAAACTACCATAGAAGAAAATTTAAGATAATGCAAAAAAAGCATTTCATCCTCTGATTCTTTGAAACTCTGTGTTCTTGTTTCACTACGCCCTTTGATTACCGATTCAGCAACAGCTTCCTCTCAGTTGTCCTTACAAAAAAAACAGCTAATTCTTTATCATCAGGGCCTACCTTGCAAAAAACTTCTGTAAGAATCACATCCATCTGCCATGCTGCGCAAACCTACAGTGATTGAAAATGCTAACTAAAAAGTGTCTGATTGAAGCAACCCAACTTAGAAACATTACTCAAACACGATACAAACAGGAAGCCCATTCTTTTTGTGACCCAGTACACATTTTGTAACCACTTGCCATTATTGTATAACAGTGTTGCTTCTAGAGCATGGGATTTGTGTAATCAAGCTAAATATTTTATTGGCAGCATAAATTTAAGAGGAGCGTGCCCTTCCGTCCACATAAAATGATTGTAGCGGCATGTTATTTTGTCAAGAGAGATTGCTGGCTTTGTTGTCTACTTCAGAACGAGTACTGCACAAGCACTCTAAGCATTCAAAGTCTCATCTGTATTAATTTTCATGATCAGTCTAGCAGTGTCTAGTTGATAATTTATGACCAGTCATTGCTCTTTTTTGAAACAATTTCACCATGAAGCACGCCATTTGATTTGCCTTCACGAAGAAGTGAAAGGTAAATGAAGATGATGATGGTCAGTCTTTGATTCCCCTTCAGCCTCAGGTTTAAGAGGCATCGATTCAACTTCAGGCTGAGAAGGAATTGCAGGTTGACCATGGGACTGCTTTTTTGGCTCACAAGTGAAGCAAAAAGTATGTTATAGGCCAGTGGTTGTTCATCTGTCATCCGTGGTAAATTTTAACATTGGCATTGTGTTATAGACTATTTAAGCCACCGTCTTCAAACTTGGCCCAAGGGTACTTTGTTGGAAGACATTTCTAAGCATACCAATTTGAGTGACCTCTCTCAAAGTTCTAGGTCACAGGGGATCAGGAAATAGGTAAAAAATAGTCATATTTTGGCTAAATTGTTTTTTTCTCAAATACTACTCACAACTTTAAACCCAAACTTGGCACACAAAGATACCTGAGGGCAAGAACTTGCATAATACTTTGCATGAACCTTCAGAAAGGTCAAGGGTCACAAGAGACCAAGAGGTCATAAGAGGAAATGGCCAATTTTTAACAAAGAATTTTGTTTTCTCAAATACCATTTACAACTTCAAACCAAACTTTGTACATATAGATACCTGATGGTAAGACCTTCCTATAATACTAATTTGAATGACCAGTCGGAAAGGTCAAGGGTCACAAGAGATCAGGAAATGGGTCACAAATAGCCATTATTTGACCAAAATATTTTTTTTTTTAATACTAATGACAAGTTCAAACCCAAACTTGGTCCAGAGATACATGATGGTTAGACCTGCTTATGCGTGCTAACTTGGATGACACCTCGTAAAGGTCAAGGGCCAAAAGAGATCAGCAAGTGATGTGAAAAATGAAAAATGAAGCTCAAGCTAAAGAAAAGCCGCACAGAGACAACAAGAAGACAGCGCTATAATGTAGGCCTCCTGAGAGAAACTGGAGTTAGAGAAGAGTTCAAACTGGTGCTGTCCAACCGGTTTCAAGCGCTACAGGAGCTAGTAAATGAAGAGGAGGCGGTCACCACAGAGCAGCAGTGGAAGGCAGTTAGAGAGGCGCTGAACTCAACCTGCAAAGACACTGTAGGGTTCAGGAAACACCACCACAAGGACTGGCTGTCGGCACAGACCTTGAAGAAGATAGAAGCGAGGAAGCAGAAGAAAGCAGCGGTCAACAACAGTCGCACGAGAGCAGCCAAAGTAAGGGCACAGGGGGAATACTCGGAAGCCAACCGCGAGGTGAAGAGGAGTATCAGGGCAGACAAGAGGGCCTACACAGACAGCCTGGCAGCAGAGGCAGAAAAGGCAGCAGGCAGCGGCAACATGAAACAGCTCTACGACATTACCAGAAGATTGTCGGGTAAGTATGGCCATACAGAAAGACCAGTAAAAGACAAAGAAGGCAAGCCTATTGCAGACAGAGCAGACCAACTCGACAGATGGGCCGAGTATTTTGAAGAGTTACTGAACAGACCTAGCCCACCCGACCCCTCCCGACATCCAGCCGGCAGAGACCGACCTACCCATCAGCTGTGACAGACCCAGCCGGGAAGAGATCAGAAAAGCAGTGGCATTTTTGAAGAATGGAAAAGCAGCAGGGCCAGATGGCATCCCAGCGGAGTCTCTGAAAGCAGACCTAGAGACAACAGTTGAGATGCTGTACCCACTGTTTGGAAAGATCTGGGAAGAGGAGGTGATGCCAGCTGACTGGAAGGAGGGGTACCTAATCAAGCTTCCCAAGAAAGGCGACCTCAGCAAGTGTTCCAACTACAGAGGAATCGCCTTGCTGTCAGTACCAGGAAAGGTCTTCAACAGGATCATCCTAGAGAGAATGAAGAGCTCCGTTGACCCCCAGCTGAGAGACCAGCAAGCAGGATTCAGGAAGAACCGATCATGTACAGACCAGATCGCCACTCTCCGCATCATCGTGGAACAGTCTCTGGAGTGGAGCTCCCCGCTGTACGTCAACTTTGTGGATTATGAGAAAGCATTTGACAGCGTGGACCGAGAGACTCTGTGGAAACTCCTACGACACTACGGTGTACCCACAAAGCTCGTCCACCTGATCAAGAGCAGCTATGATGGCATGACATGTCGCGTGATCCACGAAGGGCAGTTCACCAGAGAGCTCCAGGTCAGAACTGGTGTCAGGCAGGGGTGTCTGCTGTCTCCGTTCCTCTTCCTACTGGCCATAGACTGGGTCATGAAGATGACCACAGAGCACAGACAAAGTGGAATACAGTGGACACTGTGGACACAGCTTGACGACCTTGATTTTGCAGACGACTTGGCATTACTGTCCCACACTCATCAACAAATGCAGGACAAGACCACGAGGCTTGCTGACATCTCGTCCCAAGTGGGCCTCACCATTCACAAACAGAAAACAAAGACAATGAGGCTGAACGCAACCAGGGAAGAACCAGTCTTGCTTGCTGGCACCCCGTTGGAGGAGGTGGAGTCCTTCACCTATCTCGGGAGCATCATAGACAAAAAAGGCGGCACTGATGCAGATGTCAGAGCACGAATCGGTAAAGCCAGAGCAGCCTTTCTCCAGTTGAAAAAAGTGTGGAGTTCCAGAGAGCTGTCACAACACACCAAAGTCCGGATTTTCAACTCCAATGTAAAAGCAGTTCTCCTATATGGAGCAGAGACTTGGAGATTGACAAAAACCACAGTCAACAGAGTACAGACCTTCATGAACAGTTGCCTTAGAAGAATTTTGAAAATCCACTGGCCAGAGAAGATCAGCAACGTCAGACTCTGGGAGAGAACAGAGCAGATAACAGCAGAGAATGAAATTGGGCGAAGAAGATGGGGATGGATCGTTCACAGTCTGAGAAAGCCAGCTTCCAGTATCACTAGGCAGGCATTGTCATGGAACCCCCAGGGAAAGAGGAAAAGAGGTAGGCCGAGAAACTCCTGGCGTCGAGACCTCCAAGCAGACATCAAGAGACTGGGAACCACCTGGAGTAGAATCGAAGGAGAAGCACAGGACAGGAGTTGCTGGAGGTCTCTCGTCGACGGCCTATACCCGGGTAGGGGTGACAGGCGTAAGTAAGTAAGTAAGTGATGTGAAAAATTTTTATCTTTTGTAGAATTTTATTTATCAGCATTATTGTAATTTTTTCCAACCCAGTTTGGTAAAAAGGTAGCTGGTGATAAAACCTTTCTTTCTTACTTACTTATGCCTGTCGCCCCTACCCGGGTATAGGCCGTCGACGAGAGACCTCCAGCAACTCCTGTCCTGTGCTTCTCCTTCGATTCTACTCCAGGTGGTTCCCAGTCTCTTGATGTCTGCTTGGAGGTCTCGACACCAGGAGTTTCTCGGCCTTCCTCTTTCCCTGGGGGTTCCATACATGGTCTTGACGTTCCATGTGCCCATGGTTGTGTCCCTGGATAGAGAGAGGCGGCTCGGTCCTGTGGCTTCCGAAGACTTCCGGCTTTCACCACAGGACGTCATAAGTCTTCTGGTAGAAGAACCTTCCTCCTCCAGGAAAGGAATTACTGTTAGTCTTTTCGTCAGCGTTTTTGTAGCTATTTCCTTTTTTGCAGGGTGGGGAAGCTACCCCCACGCCCAACCCCTTACTAGGAGGACCAGGGGTTTTCTGTCAGGGTCACCTTCCCTTAGACCATGTTGGTTCACGGCACCTTATTTCATTCGGTGCACCCCTCTCACGAGGGACCCCCTATCCACCACCCAGGGGACGCGCCTCAACGCCATATGGTCCCAGCGCGAGGGATAAGACCTTTCTGTGCATACTAAATTGAGTCACTACTCACAAAGGTCACAAGAGGTTGATGGGTGTGAATAGTGCATACATTTTGAGAAAACGTACATATCTCGGGGACAAAAGCCAACCCTCTATTTAAGTTGGAACATTCCAGCACTTGCTCATTTCAGTGACCTGTCAGAAAGGTCAAGGAGTTGGAAAGTTTAAGTCACAAAGATCAGATCAGTTATGTAGAGCGATCATGCACGTGAGCCTTAACCCTTATCATTCGGAATACACCAGTGTTTGAAATAAGTTTGACTAAAATAGTTCAAGGGTAGTGCCAGAATAGCTTGGCACCCTTAGGCGCCAAGCAGGCGCCAAGCTATTCTGGCAGCACCCTTGAACTAAAGCCATTGGTCTATATTTTATCTGTAAGTTCTATAATACCAAGAAAGTGATCAACCAGACTAGCTCCGGCAAGGCTGCAGGCATGGACGGCATCCCCGCAGAGCTCTTCAAAGCAGCTGGACCTGAGACCATTGATGCCTTCCTCAACATTCTGACATGCATCTGGGCAGAGGACAACATGCCACAGGAATTCAGAGATGCTACAATCGTCTCCCTGTTCAAGAAGATGGGCAGCAAAGCAGACTGTGCCAATTACCAAGGGATCTCACTCTTGTCCATCGCTGGCAAGATCTCACAAGAGTCATCCTCAACCGCCTGATCAGCTCTGTATCTGAGGAAGCACTTCCAGAGGCTCAGTGTGGCTTCAGACCCGGCCGCAGCACAGTGATATGGTCTTCTCTGTGAGACAGGTCCAGGAGAAATGCATTGAGCAACACATAGACCTCTACGCCGTCTTCATAGACCTGACCAAAGCATTCGACACCATGAACAGAGAAGCGCTTTGGGTCATCTTCGCAAAGCTCGGCTGCCCCAGGAAGTTCATCAACATCATTCGCCTCTTCCATGATGGAATGGTAGGTGTTGTCCAGTCAAACGGCGACACATCCACACCCTTCGACATTGCCAATGGTGTGAAACAAGGTTGTGTTCTTGCCCCCGTGATGTTCAACCTGTTCTTCACTTGTGTCCTGACCCATGCAGTACACGACCTTGAGAAGGGAGTGTACCTGAAGTACAGACTAGACGGCTCTCTCTTTGACCTCCGTCGACTGAACGCCAGGACTAAGACCATCGAGAGACTGGTCCTTGAGGTGCTGTTTGCCGATGACTGATGGCGCACACAGAGTCTGACCTCCAGACCATCGTCAACAGGTTCACGGAAGCCTCTCGACTGTTTGGCCTCGCCATGAATCTCAACAAGACTGAGGTCCTGCACCAACCAACCCCAGGCACAAGAGCACCCCCACCCAAAGTGTATATTGAAGGCACCGAGCTGAAGACTGTCAACCAGTTCAGATAGCTGGGGAGCATCATCTCGTCTGATGGTACTATCGACAAGGAAATTGCAGCTCGCATCAGCAAAGCCAGCCAAGCCCTGGGTCGTCTGCGCACTCGTGTGTTAAACGTCAAACTCTCCACCAAGATCAAAGTCTACAAGGAAGTAGTCCTCCCCAGTCTCCTCTACGGCTGTGAGTCATGGACGCTGTACAGAAAGCACCTCAAGCGGCTTCAACATTTCCACATGAGGTCCCTGTGCTCACTCATCAAATGGCAAGACGAGGTGACAAACCTGGAAGTCCTGGACAATGCTGGCTTAGTGAGTGTTGAAGCCATGATCTTAAAGAAACAACTTTGCTGGACAGGTCATGTCATACGCATGGATGATTCTTGCATGCCACGCCAACTCCAGTATGGCGCACTCTCAAAAGGCCACAGGAAGGATGGCCAAATAAACACTTCAAAGTCTGCATAAAAGACAGCCTCAAGTACTGCATCTTCCCGGTAAAGGAACTTCTGGTGTGCTGCAACCAGGAAAGCCTGCACGCTCTTTGAACGCAGTCGGCGTGAAAAGATCACCAGTGCCAGAGCTCGCAGAAAGACGGCGTCGACTCGCCCTACAGCTATGTTCCAGTGCCCCCATTGCCGGTGTGGCTCCAGGATTGGCTTGGCCAGCCACACCTGCTCCCACAAATAGAAGTCATGCACAATGACGACATCATCGGCTTTCGATGGTCTACCCATTATAAGTACTGTAATGTAGCTTGCATATGGCAGTGTACAAATTTGAAGCTTTTAGCCTCAGTATGATATGAGTTAATGGCTTTGCCAATCATGTTGTCCACTTAGGGGAGGGTTGTTGGGCCCTTTGGCCCTCTTTTATGAAAGTCTAGAATCAACACTGTCAAATAACAAGAAATAGCCAAACACATGTACTACACTATGGGCGGTGCATCCTGCCGCCAATAGTAGGCAAGGAGCTACAGAATCATTTTCCTGATTAGCTGTCTTTATTATTTTCTGTGTGGTGTGGGTGGAAAGATGCGCTTGCTGTGTGCTGAATTTTTTTTTTTTTTTTTAATAGGTACTCACAGTTTCAGGACGAATACTCATTTGATGAAATCAAAAACTCTCCTAGTATCTTCGATCCTTTGACAAAACTTCAGTGCTGGTATGTATTCGCACCTGAAATAAAAGTGGTATTCTGTGGTTTAGGTTATAGCTCTATCTTTAACACACACACTAAAAGAATTGATTGTTCCTCTGGATGAATTTATGTTCTGCTGCTTATTGATGGCATGCATCTGTATTTATAAAATATTTAAGTGCAAGTACCAATGGCTTTTAAAATTAAAGCATGCATGTGAACCTATTCAGTGCCAGGAAACCTTTACTTTTAGTGCTTATGCACTGAAGGTTTCTGTTTCAAATGAACTTTTGTATAGGTAACTGTGCAAGATTAGTGCTGTGACCTAAACATTGGATGTAATTGAATCTTGGTCAAGAGATTATAGAGAGGGGTGTGATCTAATTATCATACTGAGATTATAGGGGGGGGGGGGGGGGGGGTGTGATCTAATTATTATACTGTTATCTGCATGACATTCAGTGAACTTAAAGAACTGTTCCAGTGCAGTACAGTTGAGCAAGTATACTTCCATGTAAAGTATGGGTTTTGCGTTTAGGACACAGAAAACCTTATGTGGTACAGCATATCCTTTTCACATTGTCCTACTAGTGCCCATTTAGTTCCATCCCAAAATTGACGAGATGTAGATGCTCATGAGCCCTTGCAGGCAAAGATCTGCTTCATTAGCAACCTCAGATTGAGGGAAATCACATAAGTTAACCCTCTTGTACAAGCAGCCACTTGTAATGTTAACATTAACAGTACCAATGGCTGCATGCATAAGAGGGTTAAGCCTATGACATTTATTTGATATGTATATAAATTGTATGTAATAGCCCCACATCTGATGGATCAGCAGCTGTGATTGTTGCGAGTGAGGACTTTGTCCGCAAACACAATCTGCAGGGTCAGGCTGTCGAGATAGTGGGTATGGAGATGGGTACAGATACACCCAGCACCTTTGGACGCAGCTCAATGAGTCTGGTTTGTATGGGGTTTTTTTTTTTTTTTTTTTTTGGGGGGGGTTGGGGGGGGGGGTTGGGGGGGGGTTGGGGGGGGGGGGGGGGGGACACAGTATGTTTTGTGGTTGTTACTCTCCACACATCAACATGCAGCTGGAGGGAGAAGGTGGGGTTGGGAACCGGGTTTTGGAGATGAGCACAGATGCTCCTGAATCTATAAAGGGGCCCTTGATTTGAGTACATATACACCAAACACTGTACATTTGGGTGCATTTCCATGGTCCTGATCAGCATGTGTGTGCTAGAGAAAGAGTATTAGTTCACCTCTGAAATTGAAACTTGATTGAAATGCAGTTATGGATGGCAGTAATGCAAAATGACCACGTACTGTTCCAAAAGTAGTAGACTTTAAAGGTCAGATGGACAGATTTAAAGGTGAGATTTACAATCATCCTTCTATAATGATCTTACTACGCATAATGGTATTCCAGCTGTACTGTGCTCTCCATTGCACTTGTCTGATTTGACTGTATTTTATCAATAGTCATGAGATAATACTGAGTGTTATAATCATGACTCTTCACCCAGGAAAGGAGAGTTAAAGAATGTAGAAGCTGCCATTAACACTAACAGGTTTTCTGTTATTTGTATATCTGTGAACATTATCAGAGCAGTCGCTGATAAACTACCTGAACTGTTTCATATTCAGGTGGGCTATGATATGACCAAGCACACTGCCGACAGGCTCTTTGCCAAGACAGGTAAGGTGTTGCAAATACTCTTACTAGTGTGTGTGTTTGCATGCTTGCATGTTTGTTTTTATTTGGTGGGGGGGGGGGGGGGGTTTGCATTTGTGTTTTTTTGTATAGTTTGTTGTACATGTATGTTTATGTGGACACGTGTAAATCATTTGTTAATAGGTGTGTGGATGAGTGCAAGCATATATCTACAAATATACCAGCATTTGTTTCCTCAAAAACATTACCGATGACATTACTGTCTGGAAGTGTCTACTACTTACTCAATTTCAGCCTAAGAACCTGTTGTGTTCCTACACAACCCGGGAGGCACTCGGGGGAACCCTGACTAGGGCCAAGAGTTGCCTCCCGCCCCTGCCCATCCGGTCACGCACCACGTGGTCCAATCAGTCGTTATACTTAGCTCGTGCTGTTCAGACGTGTGTAGCCTACAGGACCTGGGCCGGTTTTCACCAGTTCTTAAAGGGCCGGTCTCCTTTGGATTACTGTGTTCCTTGGACTTTGTGCGCTTTTTTGTTCCCTTGTGTGCTTGGATTACGGTGCTTTGTGCTTCTGGGGGGCTGTGGTTTCTGGCTCTCCTCTCCGTAGTATTTTCGGTGGTGGAGTGCGGACTTCGAGTCGCGGACCCGCCCGGGACTTCTTCCGCCGACGCTCGCTGTGGGTACCATGGAGGTTCCTTCCCCCGTCCCCGTAACTCAGGAGAGGTAAGGCATCGGTCCCAACCCTTTAGCCGGGTCCTGGACCGGGTGCCTGCTTCGGTTTGAGGCTTTGTTTTCGATTGTACAGCTTTGCGCCAATCTCTCGTTCTCATTGGCGGGGCCTCGCAGTGCCTGCGCCCGGTCGCCTGCTATGTCTGATTTATGTTGCAGTAGCCACGTGCTCACCTGCCAGCGGTGCGGCGACTTCAGTGGCCGAGCGATATCACAAGTTCTGCCTTCCCTGTGCTGGCTGTGCGCGTCTGACCACACCTGTGATTTCTGCATAGCCTTGCTGGAACAACGCTGGCCGCAGCTGTGGGGGTTTTACTGGCGCGAGCTCCCGCAGGGTTCAGCCTGGCAAAAAATGACTATGGGGCATTGGGCCCCTTCCTCCTAATTTCAATGGGCCTCATATTTCGCGGCGTAATTTTATTTACAGCTGATTTGAAATCAAATGTGTTAATAATGATAATGATTAGAAACTTGTTTGTAACCATTGTGGCATTCAAAATTAAGAAATTAAATGCTCACCACAGGAAGGTACAGTCCTCGTTTATTCCATGGCACACAGTAGACACAGGTGTCAGAGTCACAATGTTGTGTAAAATCAGCAGCAAAAAAAAAGGTCACTGTCCTAATAATCCAATTTTCACACTGAAAATTACAGATGTACCATCCTTGCAGCTGCTCAAACATTATCTGGTCAATCTGTTCCAAATGAAATTAATGGGGAAAGATCTGCAAAATGTCCACAGCATCAACTTCAAACCTCTGTGCATTCAGGTACCACAAGTTAGTCCTGCCCAAAAACAGCTCTGTACTTCAAGTTTCTCCATCTCTGCACTGCAGCACCAAAGTCAAAGGAGTCCATGTCTCCTCCTTCAATCCTTATCCTCATCATTTGATCACATTTCTCACTGGACAGCCTGTTTCTCAATGATGTTAATGTCAGATTCTGTGTACTGAATGTCCTCTCACAATCACATGTGTGGACTGGATGTGTCAGAACCAGAGCAGCTAATTTCATCAAGTTTGGACAGTCCAGGCTACCATCCTGTTGAAGGCTGGCCAGAGCACCCCACAGAGAGGAAAGAGTGTGAGTTGGGTAACGGTTGTGTTTCACGATTGTCTTGCACCTCCTCCATTCCTTCAGGACATCACTTGTCTCACACTGCAAATAGGCCTGAGAGACATGCACTGTACCATCAGGCCCTTTGTGCTGCTGAGAGTTGCAGTAGAAGTCAGCAATGTTCTGCATGTCTTCATCACCCCAAGTTTCCAAGTCTTTGTCTGACACAAACTGCAGAGGCTTCATCCCAAAAATAGAGAACTGTGCCATTTTCTCTGTGTCTGGGAACCTGGTCTCTAGGTTGTTGATCATAGCCTGCAGAAAACCGGTTTTGACTGTGTCAAAGTGTGCAGCATTTCTGGTAACTTTGTGATGACCCTTGAATACACCATCCTCTAGGTCACTTGCAAGCTTATCCAGATACCTAGGCTGCCCAAGGTCATTGATGTCATCTCTCATGTTCTCCAGATTCCTCACACAGGTTCTCACATTCACTTTCACGATGCTGATATCAATGTCCTTCTGTTTAAAAAACTGAGAGAGAGTCATGATTGGCTGGAGCCAATCCATCATGCCATAGGCAATACGAAGGAAGAGTTCCTGGCCTATCTTCTTGGCAAGCCCTACTGCCTTGGGGTCTGACCTTCTGTCTCGGGATGCAAGAAATGTCAGGAGACTGTCCAGGGTGCGGTAAATGGTTTCCAGGGCAGAAAAGAATGACAGCCAGCGAATTGCATGCACTTCCTTGTAACGAAGCTGTGGTTCATCCAGCATATTCTGAACATCTTCCAGTCCATCCACTTTCGCAGGAGATTTGTGAAAGTAATAGTAAATGGAGCGGACAGTGTCTCGAAAGGTCTGGACAACTGGTATTTCATCTGCTGCCTGCTCTGACACTAACGCTACCCTATGGGCACTGCAGTGTGTGTTGTGCAAGTGTGGATTTTCCTTCAGAAACTGCCCCGTCAAACCCGTCTTCTCCCAGTCATGGCTGATGCCCCGTCAGTCCCTAGTCCAAATACTTTGCTCACTGGGATCCCTCTTTTATCAAGTTCACTCTTGATGGTATCAAACATACCTTTTCCTGTACCCTCATGCAAGCGCACATCAGTCAAGAACAAAGTGCTGGGATGTAGAGTCAATGGATCAACCACTCGGACGTTGATGGCAAGTTTATGATGAACAATAATATCAGTGCTTTCATCAACAAAGATGGTGATAACTGGCGACTGTTTCGCCCTTTCTGTTATATTGTCATCAATCACATCTGACATCACTTTCAGGAAATCATCAGCTGATGAGTCACTGGTGTAGTTTATGCTCTCCTTGCAACACAAGTGTTCCATATTTGGCACCTTCAGATGCATCAGCAGCTTCATGAGCGATCAAAATTTCAGAAGGGGGAGTCCTTCTTGGCACAACCAAAAC
The DNA here is from genome assembly GCA_036245525.1 of Semisulcospira habei. Classification (NCBI taxonomy): domain Eukaryota; kingdom Metazoa; phylum Mollusca; class Gastropoda; family Semisulcospiridae; genus Semisulcospira; species Semisulcospira habei. The sequence goes on from BTPG01000005.1 coordinate 161,227,723, forward strand.
ATGGCCTTCAATGCTACCACCACAGCCTCTACCTTCTTCCCCAGTGCGGTTTTCTGTCTTTCTTTCATACTGGCCGCTTCAGCAGGTGCGTTAATTATCAGCTGATGATCGCTGCCCTCTGCATGGCGAGTCAGTGTGCTAGTGCGGAAGTTGTCAGTGCCTGCCGCCAAGCTGGGTTTTTTTTTCCATGCTTTCTGCACAGATTGCAGTACATATTGGCCTTGTCTTCGTCATATCTGAGCCACGGATACAGCGTTAACCAAGTTCTCTGAAAAGTTTTTACTTTCTGTTTCCCCTCACCTTGATCACTGACACACGTCGAAGTACTCGGCTGAGGCTGATCGGTACTACGGTCCGGATCGCTCACTTTTTGACTGTGACCCGAGTCGGGTGGAGGCGGTCCAAAGGACAAAATTGCTTGTCCTGGAAGAAGCTTTGGTTTCTTTTTCGGCGGCATTTTTCAGAAGTCTTGGCAGAAAAGTCTAGAACCACTGTGAAACACACGCCGCTAGAACGCAACCAGAGCAACGAACTGGTGAAAGTAAGCCTTCAGTGATTGGACTGAACCGAGCGTTTTCAGCCAATCAGCGGCACGGATGCATCCCAAACTCTGTGGAAAAACGAAACCGCGGTGGCGCACTGGTACTGGATAGCATTGCGCCCTGTAACACTCGTAATTGAGAGCCGATGCGGGATTTTCAAGAACAATGCGGTAATGCCGCAAGCCGCAGGGGTAAACCAAACCCTGCTCCCGACTCCGGCAAGTGACCGTTCGCCCTTCGTGGAGCCTCCCTCCGTGCCCGGCGCTGTACCCAGACACGCTCGCTCTGACCTTAAGGAACGGACGACTTGTCGGACACTTGAGCCCAGCTCTTCCCACGGGACTGCGTCATCCGTGACTCCTTACTTACTTACTTACTTATGCCTGTCACCCCTACCCGGGTATAGGCCGTCGATGAGAGACCTCTAGCAACTCCTGTCCTGTGCTTCTCCTTCGATTTTACTCCAGGTGGTTCCCAGTCTTTTGATGTCTGCTTGGAGGTCTCGACGCCAGGAGTTTCTCGGCCTACCTCTTTTCCTCTTTCCCTGGGGGTTCCATGACAGTGCCTGCCTAGTGATACTGAAAGCTGGCTTTCTCAGACTGTGACCAATCCATCCCCATCTTCTTCACCCAATTTCATTCTCTGCTGTTATCTGCTCTGTTCTCTCCCAGAGTCTGACGTTGCTGATCTTCTCTGGCCAGTGGATTTTCAAAATTCTTCTAAGGTAACTGTTTATGAAGATCTGTACTCTGTTGACTGTGGTTTTTGTCAATCTCCAAGTCTCTGCTCCATATAGGAGAACTGCTTTTACGTTGGAGTTGAAAATCCGGACTTTGGTGTGTTGTGACAGCTCTCTAGAGCTCCACATTTTTTTCAACTGGAGAAAGGCTGCTCTGGCTTTACTGATTCGTGCTCTGACGTCTGCATCAGTGCCGCCTTTTTTGTCTATGATGCTCCCGAGATAGGTGAAGGACTCCACCTCCTCCAACGGGGTGCCAGCAAGCAAGACTGGTTCTTCCCTGGTTGCGTTCAGCCTCATTGTCTTTGTTTTCTGTTTGTGAATGGTGAGGCCCACTTGGGACGAGATGTCAGCAAGCCTCGTGGTCTTGTCCTGCATTTGTTGATGAGTGTGGGACAGTAAAGCCAAGTCGTCTGCAAAATCGAGGTCATCAAGCTGTGTCCACAGTGTCCACTGTATTCCACTTCGTCTGTGCTCTGTGGTCATCTTCATGACCCAGTCTATGGCCATTAGGAAGAGGAACGGAGACAGCAGACACCCTTGCCTGACACCGGTTCTGACCTGGAGCTCCCTGGTGAACTGCCCTTCGTGGATCACGCGACATGTCATGCCATCGTAGCTGCTCTTGATCAGGCGGACGAGCTTTGTGGGTACACAGTAGTGTCGTAGGAGTTTTCAGAGAGGCTCTCGGTCCACGCTGTCAAATGCTTTCTCGTAATCCACAAAGTTGACGTACAGCGGGGAGCTCCACTCCAGAGACTGTTCCATGATGATGCGGAGAGTGGCGATCTGGTCTGTACATGATCGGTTTTTCCTGAATCCACCGGATGTTGCTCCCTGCGCTGGATGAGGAGACTCTTAGTATACTTCCGGAGGATTCGGTTCCGGCTCTGCTCGGCATATGCAGCCACTCCCCATCACCTCGCTCTGCTGTGTCACCTAGGGCCCCTTCGACGTCGCGTGCAGAAAAGCTTCTTGGGATTGATGAAGCAGCTCGTCTGATCGCGGCCACACTGCCTGAGGAAGCGTGCCCCCGTCCTCCCCCGCTCAAGAGGAAGGTGTCCGCCTTTGTCGACTTGGGACGTCCGCAGAAGAAGTTCAAGTCGCTGCCTCAGCCCCCTGGCTTTAAGGATCTGAGGGATTGCTTCTCCACTCATCTCCAGACCAATTCCCAGGAGTACTCCTTTTTCGCGGATCGCAAGTGGCCGGCTCACCTCGACATTGCCTTCCGCCAATCCTGGTATGCGGGCCATTCCCAGTCTTTCTACTGTCCTTTTCCCTCGTTGGACCCTTCGGCGGTAGCGCAGCTTGGCGGCAACACTCTGCTGAGACACGCGCTCCCTCGCGGTTTGGATAAGATGGCGTCGCTAGTGCAAATCGACCTCAGCCCGTGGGTTTTCACTCGCATCATGGACACCGTCGTCACCAAGGCCCGGCAGTCATTGTCCAGTCCGACCTCCAACTACTTAGACGACCTCCTCCTGAGAAATCGGTCAGAATCCGCCATGAGGACGGACAGGGATGCCCTGCTCCTGTTCCTGTCGCATTTGGGGTTCCTGATCCACACGGGCAAGTCGGACCTATCGCCATCTCGCCGGTTTATTCATCTTGGGATGGAATTTGCGACCGACCTCAACAGGGTGAGTTTGCCGGAGCCTCAGATCCAGAAGTTGGCCTCCCTAGCCGCCCAAGTAGCACAGGCGGAGTCAGTCCCCGCCAGAGTTTGGCTGCACCTGCTCAGCTTGATGAATGCAGCAGCGGTTCTACTGCCTCTCGTCATCTTTACTCCCGACCGCTCCAGCTACACCTTCTGCTTCATTGGCGTCCATTTCTGGCGACGTAGATGCCCTGGTGCCTGTGCCTCGGATCCTTCGCCCACATCTGCAGCGCTGGACGGACACCTCCTGGCTTGCTTCGGGAGTTCCTCTCACCTCACCGGCCCCTCAGCTCTCGCTCTGCATGGATGCAAGTCTCTCCGGGTGGGATGCACACCTGCTCCTGAGCTTCCTCTCGACGTCCGGCCTCTGGACTCCGGACCTAGTGGACAGACACATCAACTGGCTAGAGCTGCAAGCGGTTTGGCAAGCCCTCATCAAGTGGGAAGAGCGCCTTCGCCACCAGGAGCTTCTCGTCCTGTCAGACAATGCCACAGTCGTTTCCTACATACAGAAGCAGGGAGGTACTCGCTCTCCTGATCTGTGCATTCTCCTCTACCGACTGATGCGCTGGTGCGAGGACCGCAGCATCTCCCTCTGAGCTCGACACATCCCAGGACACCTGAATGTGTTGGCCGACTCCCTCTCATGGTGCAGCCAGCTACTCCACACGGAATGGACGCTACACCTGGAATCTTTCAGATGATCTGCGCTCACTGGGAGACACCCATGATCGACCTATTTGCCACGAGGTGGAATCACCAGCTCCCCCTCTTCGTCTCCCCGATTCCAGACCCTCTAGCCTGGGCAGTCGATGCGCTCTCCATTCCGTGGGACGGGCTCATTGCGTACGCTTACCCCCCGACGGTTCTCGTTCCCAAAGTCCTACCCAAGCTCAGAGGTTGCAACGTGGTTGTGTTGCTGGTCGCCCCGTTCTCACAGGTCTTGGACCACCGACCTCCTCAGTCTTCGTCTGCCCACCTCGAGGACTATGCTCGAGCAGTCCCGCCAGCCACTATTCCACCCTTGCCTGGAGCGGCTTCTCCTTCACGCCTGGAGATTGTGCGGCAAGCCCTCACCGCAAGAAGCTTCTCAAGTGCAGCAGTGGAAGCTATCGCTTCAGCCCGTAGACCTTCGACCAGGCGCGTTTATGAGGGAAAGTGGTGCAAGGACCAACATCTCTCTCCCACCGAATTGACTACTCCACAGCTCGCGGACTTCTTCCTCTGGCTCTTCGGAGACCTAGGCCTAGCCCCCATCATGATCCAAGGATACCTGTCCATGATTGCTGACACTTACCATCACCTAAGCCACCCAGACCCTGGCGCATGCAAAGACCTAGCAGACCTGATGGCGCACTTTGGCCTGCAGCGTCCGGTTCCCCGCTTACTGATTCCTCGCTGGGACCTACCCTGGGTACTGACGTGGTTTAACTCGGACAGGTTCAAACCGCTTTCCCTGGCTCGGTTCGCTGATGTAATGCGAAAGACCTGCTTCCTTTTGGCCCTAGCCACGGCGGCCAGAGTAAGCGAGCTACACGCGCTGTTGGAAAGTCCTGCCTGCCTCCAGTTCAGGACACATGGCTCCATGCAACTGCTCTCAGACCCTGCCTTCTTCGCCAAGACCAGGTCTCCCCTGACTGTGCCCCAGGTTGATAACCATTCGGCCGCTGAAAGACGCAAGCTTTCCCCAGGAGACCAGGCAGCAAGATCCTTTGCGTGCCCTGCGCGTTTACCTACGCAGATCCAAGCCCGTCCGTGGAGGACGGTCACGCCTCTTTCTGCCTTTGGCCCCAGGCAGAAACGACGTAACAGCCCAGACGATATCTTCCTCGCTACGCTGGGTCATACGGTCGGCCTACCAGGACCTTTCCCAAGACGGTGCAAAGAGGCTCAAGATACGCGCATATGAGGTTCGAGCCATGGCAACGAGCGTCACCTTCGATCGCAACTGTGCTGTTCGAGACATTGTGGCAGCAGTGGGCTGGCAGGCAGAATCCACCTTCGCCCGCTTCTACCTCAGGGATCTGTCAGGCCAGCAAGACAACCTCACCCTGGTGGGGGACATTGCCGCAGCGCAACACTCCCTCCCGGCGCCAGAGGCGCCGTAGGTACGAACTTAGCTGAAATTTTTGGGAGTTTTGTGACTAGGTGGATGGCTCTGTCTTAAGCCCTCTCAGGAAGTAAGTGGGGCGCGGCACCCTCCTCCTTTTCCCAATTCTTCCAGACAGTAATGTCATCGGTAATGTTTTTGAGGAAACAAATTAATTTTTCTCTAAAATGTATTTTTTCGAAAAATACTTGCAGATGACATTATTCAGAGGACCCTCCCACCTGCCCCACTTGCCGCTCATAAGCTAAGTATCACGACTGATTGGGCCACGTGTTGCGTGACCGAATGGGCAGGGGCGGGAGGCAACTCTCGGCCCTAGTCAGGGTTCCCTGAGTGCCTCCCGGGTTATTATTATTATTATTACATGGTATTTATATGGCGCATTTCTCATATTTATAATATAACTCAATGCGCAGAATGTAGCCGCGAACTGAACCCAACAAACACGCTCACGTGAATCACGTGCATTCACTCGCACACTGCACGTAAACACAGAACATTCACGTGGTGCTAAGGGCAAGCTCAAGTGAGCTACTGAAGTGACGGTATTTGGAAATCGTTTTGTATTTAAAATTGTATTAAGTTGGCTGAAACTGACACCAAAGTGGAGGGGGAGGAAGAACCGGAGTACCCGGAGAAAGAACCCCCGACGGTCCGCCCGAATTAATGGTAAAACTTACTAGAGGAGAAAAGTCCGACCCCGGAATCGAACCTCGCACCTTTAGCATTGGTGGCAGGTGCCTTAACCACTGCACCACGGACCGCCCCGGTTCTTAGGCTGAAATTAAGTAGTAGACACTTCCAGACAGTAATGTCATCGGTAAGTTGTTTTTTTTTTTTAAATACATTTTAGAGAAAAATTAATATTTATACCTCTTGTACATGCGCGTTTAGGATTAAAGCGAGAAGACGTCAGTGTTGTGGAATTGCACGATTGCTTTTCGGCCAACGAACTCATCACATACGAAGCACTTGGACTTTGCCCACCAGGTATGAATTTTGTCATCAGGTCTGTTATTTGTTGGAAACATGATGCAGTGTTTTTAATAGAAAAAGATACATTTAAGTTGTTTATGTGTTAGTGTGTACTTGTGTTTAACCCCATGTGCATGCAGCTACCGGTACTGTTTACAGTACCAGTGTACTGCATGCGCAAGGGAGTTCAATTGTTAACCCTTTGGTTGTCAGTAGCATTTTTTTATTGCGATAATTCCTGCTGGAATTATTGCAACAAAAAGCACTACTGACTGCCAAAGGATTATATGTAAGTGCTTTCACATTTTACCATTTGACAACAGGAAAGGCAGGAGAATTCATTGACAAAGGCGATAACACTTACGGTGGAAAGTACGTTGTCAACCCAAGTGGTGGTTTGATCTCCAAGGGACACCCGCTTGGTGCTACAGGTATGCATACACTCTTATCTGGATTGTAATCATATTAGACAAAACTGTTTTTGCAAACAATCAAGGAGATGCATAGCTTTTTAGGGACTCAAGAGAATATTTGCCTTTTTTCACGATTAGATATAGCTGTTTTTCTTATGGAGAAGTCGAATATAGTAATATTTTTTCTAAAGTCACAACCATACTTTTTGTGTGAAAACTACTTCTTGTATATTCACAAAGTGGGTCCTCTGGCAGTTTGTTATAATGGAAGTTTATTGCATGTTTATGAGATCATGTTTGTAAAGGTTATTGATTTTGGACCTTACCTATTGAGGTGTATGTCCCAAATGAAAGACCAGCACACAAAAATAAATATAAAACTGTGTTTTTATATATTGCCCATCCCTGAAAGATGAGCACTTTATCACTGTAGACTTGCCTAGTGTACCAAGCCGACGTGGCAGCAGCCAGGAATTGTTTGTGTGTAGGTCTGTCATTTGTGAGCTGATGTATCATTTTGGATCTTACAAGATCACATAATTTATCCCTCCCATTGCAGGACTTGCACAGTGCACAGAGTTGACGTGGCAACTGCGAGGTATGGCTGGCAAGAGACAGGTGCCGGGAGCCAAGCTGTGTCTGCAGCACAATGTAGGGTTGGGTGGGGCTGTCATCTGCGCCCTCTACAGGCACGGCTTTCCTGAGGAACAGGGGTCAGTGCCAGAGTGTCTGTTCTTCTTTTTCTTTGTGTATACCTTGTACTTCTCAAGGCCTTTAACCATATCTGGATAACCGGTTTTTTTCCGCCATCTTGGCGCCAGGCTGTAGTTGTGCCAATTCCCAAGCCGGGTAAGGATCCTTCCGCCCCGGGCAACTACCAGCCAATAGCTTTGACATCATGTTTATGTAAAACTATGGAACGCTTGGTCAACGCCCGACTGGTGTGGCATCTTGAGTCACAGGGTCTCATCACTGACCTCCAGTGCGGTTTCCGGCGCTTCCGTAGTACAACTGACCATCTAGTTCGCTTTGAGTCTTTTATCCGAGATGCTTTTGTCAACAAGCAGCATGTCTATGCAATTTTCTTTGATCTTGAAGAGGCATATAAATGACACTACCTGGAAGCATGGTATAATGTCTGATTTGTCGGACACGTTTTTATTCACAATTTTTTGTCCAACAGGTCCTTCCATGTCCGTGTGGGCTCCACCCTCTCCGACTCCTTTGAACAGGAGATGGGTGTCCCGCAGGGCAGTATTCTATCTCCTGTTTTATTTAGATTAAAATAAATAACATTGTAAAGGCCGTCAAGGATGATTCTGAATGCTCTTTGTTTGTGGACGACTTTGCTTTGTGTGCACGAGGTCGAGGACTTGCGTCCCTTGAGAGGCGCTTGCAGCTGTGCGTTGATCGCATCCAGGGGTGGGTGTCTCTCAATGGATTCAGGTTCTCGCCCTCCAAGACAGTCTGTGTGCATTTTACTAACCAGACGAAATGTTTTCCAGAACCTAGCCTGAGCATTGCTGGAGTGCCAATTAAGGTGGCCGAAGAGGCAAACTTTTTGGGGGTCATCTTTGACAAAAGATTGACCTTCTGCAACCATGTTAACTACCTTAGAACCTCTTGTCAGAAGGCCCTCGACATTCTTCGTGTCGTTGGTCGTACTGACTGGGGTGCAGACCGCATTGTCTTACTTCGACTGTACCGGGCCCTTGTTCGGTCCAAACTGGATTACGGCTCTGTGGTATATGGCTCGGCTTCCAAGTCTGTTCTACAGCGTCTGAACACAATTCACCATCAAGGTCTGCGCATGTGTCTGGGAGCCTTCAGGACATCTCCAGTTCCTAGTCTGTATGCAGAGGCAGGGGAGCCTTCTCTCAGGCTCCGCCGCATCCGCCTCATGCTCAGCTACGTTCTGGCTACTACCAGTTCCTGACATCTTGCTGGACTTGACCGCCCACAAGAAGGATTGTACTCCACCAGCTATATACCAACAGAGCCTCAATGAACTCCTTTCAATTTTTCCTGGCTATTGTCATCTTTATACGGATGGGTCCAAGTCTGAGGATGGGAGGGTGGCTGCGGCTGCAGTGTCCTCTCGCCATCCTAAACGCCCATTTAAGCTCCGTCTCCCTGACCACTCATCTGTATTTAGTGCAGAACTGCAGGCAATTCTGCTGGCACTTAAGCATGCCTATCAGTCTCGGGAAAGGAACTTCCTGATTCTGTCTGACTCTCTTTCTGCCCTGCAGGCCCTTCAGGGCGCGGAAACAGACCATCCACTGCTGGTGCAGATTAGAGAACTCTACGCAGACTTGATGAAGGAATATTATGACATCATTTTTATTTGGGTCCCGGGCCATGTGGGCATCGAAGGCAACAGAATCGCAGATTCTGCTGCCAACTTTGCCCGCAGTGACCCTGTCCCTGACACACAGACTGTCTATAGTGATTTTAAACCTGTGATTAGTGCGTACATAGCCCGCGAGTGGCAGTCCGAATGGGACAAAGAGGAAGGGAACAAGCTTCATGAAGCTCTTCCTAAGTTGACAGTCTACCTTTCCGCTGCGGCAGCCGCCGTGAGGAGACTGTCCTTGCTCGGCTCCACATCGGGCACACGTATGTTACGCACTCTTACTTACTTAAGGGGAGACACGGTACCGCAAAAACGTCAATTTTGGTGTCCGAAGTGTTTTTGGGTTGACTGGATTTTTGGGTTGTTTGAACGCCCTAGAACCCGGCCACAACCATAAAATATCACAAAATACCTTTTATTTACTGTAAAAAAATAAATAAAGTGAAGCACCTGCTCAATGTTTCATGCATTTGCGACGTCTTTTGCTCGAAAACATCCAATGTTTGGACCCTGACAACACCGCTTTGCGAGCGACGAATGCCGCCATGTTTGGGTCCATTTGAACCGGTTCCGTCTCTACTTTCCCATTCACCAACCAGCTAAAGGTTACAAAGGCTCTATAAATAGCTATTGGCGCAAAACTGACGTCACGAACGACCGGAGATTTCCTGATACGAACGTTATGCTAATGAGATAATACTATTTTCGGAAACCGACCAATGAGCAGAGCACGCCGAGTGTTCTGGATGACTTCGGGTTTTTCCGACCAGGCTCCGAACGGCTTCGGGTCTTTCCGACCGTCCCACAATGCACCATTACGCATGGCGTACAACTCGATCAAAATACGAGAATCGCTCATTCAGATCACGCATTTTCAACGTGTGCATATATCCAAGACTGAGAAACCTTTTGCTTTTCATTTTCTCATGAGAAATATGTTTCTATATGTGGCTATTCAATTTTTTTGTTGTTTTTTTGTTTTGTTTTTTTTATCCCATATGTGTTTGTTATGGCACAGTACTCCGCTTTGCTTGCCCAATCTTTGGGAACCGTTTTCTCAAAATGTGATTTTTCGACCAAATAAAAGGTTGTATCTTTTGAATGGCTTGACCGATCCATTTCATATTTGGATATGATATTTGTAACACGTGTTGCAATATTTTTGTGCATGGAATATGAGTTTAGTGTATTAGTTTGTGTTTGGTGACCATGTGAATTGCTGTTTTCGGTCTCTTGATGACTGCAATTTATAATGATTATTTCTAGTGCTCATTATAAAATTTTGATGTACTGAATGCAATTTCCATGCACAGGTCTATTTAGCACATAAATAGATTTAAAAAACAAAAAGAAGTGAGAGAATATAAGCATTAGTTCAGACACAAGAACATTTTGAAATTAGCTAATTTTGCAAGGTTTTTCCCAGTTTTTGATGCATTAAAGTCACAAAAATATTTTTTTGGACATTTTTCAAAGTCTATATGTAATCCAGCAGTTATTTTACATCATAAAATGACAACAAACAACCAACAGTTTCTGAAACAAAAAAATTCATTATTTGACTACCATGTCTCCCCTTAAACAGGATGAGCGTCCATGGTGTTTTGCCTGTGATGAGCAGTTTTCTGTTCGACACATTTTGCTGTATTGTGCTGACCTAATTGACACCAGATATAAACACTTCACAGCAGACTCTTTGAAGGTTTTGTTCCGGGATGTTCCCCCAGACAAAATCTTCAATTTTTTGAGAGAATATTTTTAACAAGATCTGAGCATTCATAGACTATGTAAAAATTTTTATTTGCCCTTTTTGAGAGTCTGTAGACGTTTCTTTTAAAGACATGTGCGACATTTTAGCCTGAGATTTTTAATCTATATTTACATCTTGTCTTAAGACCTTGCTTTTAGTCTGGCTGACCAGATTTTTACCCATCCCGCCGTGAGATGGCCTTAGTCGCCTGCTCGGCGTTAAACCCAAATAACTAACTAATCTCTCTCGCTCTCTCTCTCTCTGGCCTCATACACACAGGCATTTACTTTTGCTTGCTCCTGCGCGCGCTTACACACACTCTGTCTCTTGTGTTCAGTTTCTCTCTGAGTCTCTCTTATGATTTTTTCGTTGACGTCAGTTTTACTTTTGAAGCACTTCTGTTCCTTTTCTTTTACGTCACCTCCTTCAGTTGCCACATTCCTTCTGCGAATATTAAACCCGTCTTTTCTAAGTGGGTTTCTTTCTCCGTTGGGTACTTCTTTTCAAATTTTATGTAGCCCCATTAACATGGACACTTGTCTTCAGGCTGTAACAGCTCGGGTTACCTTGAAGAAGACCATAACCATATGCAGTATTTACCTGCCACCATTTCTGTGGGTCTGTAGTAATGATTTTTTAACTTAGTAGATCAACTGCCCCCTCCCTTTATTTTCATGGGGGATTTTAACGGTCACGCTCACCTTTGGGGTAGTGACCACTATGATGGCAGAGGTCAGATGTTAGAAGATGTTTTTTCTCAACTTAACCTATGTGTCTTTAACGATGGCTCACCTACATAATCTAACTCGGGTTCAGGATCTAGTTCTGTTCTAGACCTCACTGTGTGTGATCCTCCTCTCATACTGGACTTTAACCTGTGTGGTAGTGATCACTTCCCAGTAGTCCTGTCATCGGTCAGCTGTGAGGAGGATTCGCCGGTGGGGCGCTGGAATCTCAAGAAAGCTAACTGTCCTCTGTTCGCCTCCCTCTGTCAGTCTCATCTTACAGAGGAGGTGGTCATGTCAACTGAAGAACCTGTTTCTTGTTTTACTTCTATTTTGTTGGACGTAGCAGGTGAAACCATCCCTAGAACTTCCACATCACTCCCTTAGAAGCCGAGAGTACCATGGTTCAATGAAGAGTGCCGCAAGGCCCCAAAAAATGCGCAAATCTACTTAGCGATGTGCTTTTCATAATCCTAAATCTTAAATAAATTGTGTTGTCCCCGTCTTTTCTAAGCGTGTTTCTTTATCGTTCGGTACTTCTTTTCTTTTCTTTATCCGTTGCAAGCAAATATTTTAACATTTAAAGACGGCGGGCGAAAGCCCGTTACATTTTTAAACGTGAACGCCATGCTTTATGGAGACGCTTCGTCTCATTATCATTTAAGACTCCATCCCAAAAAGTCTGGAAGGCTGTTTGAAGAATTAGGGGCAGGGGTGGCTTGGCTTCTGTCGGCCATCTTAGAGATGGTGCCAGTTTGGTCACGGATAAAAAGGCTGTGGCCAATTTGCTTCCCTCCACCATTGCCCATAATTCTTCAACAGAGCATTATTCACCTTTCTTCCAGAGAGAAGGAGAAGTGAGAGTCTTGTACTTGTGATTTTATATCGGATAACTCGGAAGACTATAATGCCCCTATTACGTTTTCAGAATTGCAGCAAGCCATGCAGAAATGTACTGACTCTGCTGCTGGATTAGATACCATCCATTATCAGCTCCTAACACATCTGCCTGAGTATTCACTCCTTGTACTTCTCAAGGCCTTTAACCACATCTGGATAACCGTTCATTTTCCGGCGTCTTGGCGCCAGGCTGTGGTTGTGCCAATCCCCAAGCCGGGTAAGGATCCTTCCGCCCCGGGCAACTACCGGCCAATAGCTTTGACGTCATGTTTATGTAAAACTATGGAACGCTTGGTCAACGCCCGACTGGTGTGGCATCTTGAGTCACGGGGTCTCATCACAGACCTCCAGTGCGGTTTCCGGCACTTCCGTAGTACAACTGACCATGTAGTCCACTTTGAGTCTTTTATCCGAGATGCTTTTGTCAACAAGCAGCATGTCATGCAATTTGATTTGATCTTGAAAAGGCATATGACACTACTAGAAGTATGGTATAATGTCTGATTTGTCGGACATGGGTTTTAAAGGGCACCTACCCGTTTTTATTCACAATTTTTTGTCTAACCGGTCGTTCCATGTCCGTGTGGGCTCCACCCTCTCCGACTCCTTTGAACAGGAGATGGGTGTCCCACAGGGCAGCATTCTATCTCCTGTTTTATTTAGCATTCAAATTAATAACATTGTAAAGGCCATCAAGGATGATTCTGAATGCTCTTTGTTTGTGGACGACTTTGCTTTGTGGGCATGAGGCCCTGGGGGACTTGGGTGGGGTTAACTACTTTTTAGTTCCCAGGGTCACCTTGGTCAGCCCCACAGGGTGGGTTTCCCTTCTACTCTGGGGCATGTGTTTCTGTCTACCCTTGGTCCATTCACCTGTATTTTTCTTTTTTAAACTCTCCCTACTGTCTGCGCTGCCTGTAGCTCTTGATATTGGATTTGTGTTGCTAAATGGTCTTAGCTTTATTTAGGCCCCATATTGTAGGTTTGTTTAACGTATTGGACCGGCTGGCGACATACATTCAATATTCTGTTTAGTTTTTTTTTTTTTTTAACAAGCAGTGCAGGCACATCCTGAGAAAGTCTTGTTGCTGTCAGGATGTTAAGCAAAGTACAATCAATCAATCAATCCTTGAAGGTTTTGTTCCAGGATGTTTCCCCGGACAAAATCTTCAATTTCTTGAGAGAATGCAATATTTTTAACAAGATCTGAGCATTCATAGACTATGTGAATTTTTTTATTTGCCCTTATTGAGAGTCTGTAGACGTTTATTTTAAAGATGTGCAACATTTTAGCCTGACATTTTTAAGCTATATTTACATCTCGTCTTAACCCTCTTCTGCATGCAAGTGCATATGCCAGGCGGCTCTTGAAAATATCACCAAAGGGAATCAACTCCGTAATTTTGAATGGGTGACATTTAAAAAAAAATGTTAAAAAATATTTAGACAAATCTTGAGAAAGAGCAATTATTTTTTCTAAAGTGTTAAATCAATAAAGATATAAAATAAACATTTGTGGAGCTGTAAAATGTGTAAGGAAATAAAGGGGAAAAATCTAAAGTTGAATGAACTGCTGTTTTACATACTGTGAATCTCGGTTGCTGATGATCACAAGCTTTATCCTCAGACGATGTTGACTAAAAAAAAACGATCCCCAAGTCATCCCATTCCAAATCTAAGTCAGATTCTTCCCCTCTTCCACCAAGTCTTGCTCTGTAAATCCCTCAAAATCTTCATAGTCACTGCTTTCCCCCACCAATGATCACCACAGTTCGAGGCCAGCCATTCTTACTGACACTCAATTCACACTTGAAACTTCAAAAATTTGTTGCTCCGTAAGGAAACGTCCAAAATGCACATGGCGTGTATTGACAGGAAGTGGAAAGAATCTCGAAAATGAGGCTTGTGGTCTCGCGAGATTTCTATTACCATGGTAAACATGGCAGCCTCCACAGTATACACGTGGTTCAGCGGGCGTTACCGGGCGTTCTATGCACAAACGCTGTGTGTTTTCAGCGGGCGCTGGTGGGCGCTCTATGCAGAAGAGGGTTAAGACCTTGCTTTGAGTCTGGCTGACCAGATTTTTACCCATCCCGCCGTGAGATGGCCTTAGTCGCCTGCTCGGCGTTAAACCCAAATAACTCCCCACGTTGGCACTCGCCCCCCCCCCCCCCCTGGACCCAGCAGGCTCGCCCGCGCAGTCGCTCCCTATGGTTTGGCTCATCGACGCGACGTAGCACAGCCTCTTCGCTGCGTTCTTCGCGGGACTCCTCCTCGGATGTCTCAATTTCCCCCTCTCACCCCTACCCGGGTCTGCCCTGGGGGACTTGGGTGAGGTTAACTACTTTTTAGTTCCCAGGGTCACCCTGGTCAGCCCCACAGGGTGGGTTTTCCTCTCTATTCTGGGGCATGAGTTTCTGTCTACCCGTGGTCCATTCACCTGTATTTTCCTATTTTAAACTCTCCCTACTGTCTGCGCTGCCTGTAGCTCTTGATATTGGATTTGTGTTGCTAAATGGTCTTAGCTTTATTTAGGCCCCATATCGTAGGTTTATTTAACGTATTGGACCGGCTGGCGACATACATTTAATGTTCTGTTTAGTTATTTTTTTTTTTTTTTTTTTTTTTTTGTTTTTTTTTTTCACAAGCAGTGCAGGCACGTCCTGAGAAAGCCTTGTTGCTGTCGGGATGTTAAGCAATGTACAATCAATTGATTTCCCCCTCTTAGCAGAGCCCCCCACCCGGGTCTGCCCTGGGGGACTTGGGTGGGGTTAGGTATTTTTTAGTTCCCAGGGTCACCCTGGTCAGCCCCACAGGGTGGGTTTTTCTCTCTATTCTGGGGCATGTGTTTCTGTCTACCCTTTGTCCATTCACCTGTATTTGCCTTTTTAAAACTCTCCCTACTGTCTGCACTGCCTGTAGCTCTTGATATTGGATGTGTGTTGCTAAATGGTCTTAGCTTTATTTAGGCCCCATGTGTTAGGTTTATTTAATGTATTTGACCGGCTGGCGACATACATTCAATGTTCTGTTTAGTTTTTTTTTTTTCACAAGCAGTGCAGGCACGTCCTGAGAAAGCCTTGTTGCTGTCGGGACGTTAAGCAATGTACAATCAATCAATCTTAGCAGAGCCCCTGAGACGCCCCCCCCCCCCCCCTCTTTAAAGACCTGTGCGACATTTTAGCCTGACATATTTTTAAGGTATATTTACATCATGTCTTAAGACCTTTCTTTTAGTCTGGCTGACCAGATTTTTACCCTTCCCGCCGTGAGATGGCCTTAGTTGCCTGCTCGGCGTTAAACCCAAATAACTAACTAACTACCCCCCCCCCCCCCCCCCCCCCCCCAGCTCCAGTACCGGACGTGATGACAATGCTAGCAAGGCCTCTGCCCCCCCCCTCTCCCCGGCCTCTTCCCACCCCCCTGTCCCTGGCACCTGCCGTCGTTGCTTCGCGGCCCCCCCTGCTGCTTGCCCGTGCCCCCCGACGACGATGACGCCCTCAGCTTACTACCAGAGGACTCCATTTCAGCCCTCCTCAGCCGCTCAGCCTCCCCGCGCTCGACAGAGACCCCTTCGTCGCCGACGGCCCTCCTGGCACCTCAAATGGAGACTCTCCAGTCCCTGGACAAGGCGGCGCGCCTGATCGCTTCTTGTCTTCCCGCAGGGGACTGCCTGCCGTCCCCCCCGCTCAAGAGGAAGGCTTTGGCCTTTGTGGATGCTGACCGGCAGTCCAAAAGGTTCCTGCCCCAACCCCCTGGATTCTGGAAACTTGGCGAGGTGTTTTCCACGCACCTGCAGCAGGGCTTCTTGGGCGACGCGGGCTTCTTCTCCGACTCCGAATGGCCGGCGGACTTGGACATCTCCTTCCGACAAAACTGGTACGCTGGTCACTTGCAGACCTTCTCCTGCCCCCTCCAGCGGTGGATCCCCAGTCACAAGCGGGCGGCCTTCGAGCTTCGCGGCGTCACATTCTCCCCCCCCCCCCCCCCAGATTGGACAGGACAGCGACCCTCATTCGCAACGCCCTGGCCTGTGCGGGATTCCTGGACCTGGTCACGCAAGCTGTCGTCAACGTGTCGAGGACGCTTGGCACCCGTCGATCTTGCCACTGTTAGGGGACATCCTCGCCTTCGCGGTGGCTGCCAACCGGGCTGTGTATCGCACCTCCGCCAACGCCATGTCCGCCGCCGCGAACTGCGACCTGATGTGCCATGATGCCGTCCTCCAGTCCTGCCATGACCTCCCCCCCCCCCCCCCCCCCCCCCCCCCCCGAGATAAGGAAGCAGCTGCGGCAGGCCCCGCTTGGCAGCGCGCACCTCTTCGGTCCTACTTGCGGACGGTGAAGGTCTCCAACAAGGACCTCTGGCCCAGATGCTCCGTCACCTCCCGCTTTCAGGCAGCCCGCAAGGCCGTGGGTCACGCCCTGCAGACCATCAGACCCTCCGCTCGCTGTTTCTCCGGACCCTCCCACCTGCCCTGCTTGCCACTAGTAAGCTAAGCTTCAGACTGGCGTGATGCCAGTGGGCACGTGACCGACGGGAGACTGCTCAGGGTACCTGGTTACGGCGCCCTTGAGTCGCCTTCCTGGTTGTGTAGGTACACAACAGACTTTTATCCCCACTCGGGTCTGCCCTGTGGGGCTTGGGTGGGGTTAACTACTTTTTAGTTCCCCGGGTCACCCTGGTCAGCCCCACAGGGTGGGTTTTCCCTTTTATTCTGGGGCATGTGGTTCTGTCTACCCTTGATCCATTCACTTGTATTTTCCTTTTTTAAACTCTCCCTACTGTCTGCACTACCTGTAGCTATTGATATTGGATGTGTGTTTTTAATTAATGGTCTTGGGTTTATGTAGCGTATTAGACCGGCTGGTGACTGTTATGATTGTGGTTGTGTTGTCCAGTGAGAGCATACATGTGTTAATCATAGGAAACGATCCGATATTTATTTGAGCTATCATGGTTATGATTTACGTATCTTTTTAAGTAACATTTTTTTTTGGGGGGTCGCGCAGAGCGGATTTCACTTTGTTATGATACGCTAAGTTTAGTCCAGAAAGTTCTAGAAAGGTCGCATTGTCTAGTGACCTCGTATGTGTGACGTCGGGTAGTTGGCGACAGTTCGCAACATTTTGTTTTTCTGTGCGTGTGAATTGAGCAGCCTTTTTTTGTTTTGTGGAAGGTCGAGAATCTTATAGAGCAGATATGCAAGGTCATGAAGAAGAGACTTTGTATCAGTGTTAGTGCACTTGGAAATGCATTGTGTGGTGATCGCATCGCTGAATTAAAATATTGTTGGAACTGTTACTCCAGTATTGTCTACATCCTTGAGCCACGTGTGACAGATTGCAGCTGAATGAAGTTTATTTAAAAAGAACCTTACATGCGTGCGTCTGGTGTGTTTATCATACGACGACTACAACTCCACCACGTAACAGTACTTACTTACTTACGCCTGTCACCCCTACCCGGGTATAGGCCGTCGACGAGAGACCTCCAGCAACTCCTGTCCTGTGCTTCTCCTTCGATTCTACTCCAGGTGGTTCCCAGTCTCTTGATGTCTGCTTGGAGGTCTCGACGCCAGGAGTTTCTCGGCCTACCTCTTTTCCTCTTTCCCTGGGGGTTCCATGACAATGCCTGCCTAGTGATACTGGAAGCTGGCTTTCTCAGACTGTGACCGATCCATCCCCATCTTCTTCGCCCAATTTCATTCTCTGCTGTTATCTGCTCTGTTCTCTCCCAGAGTCTGACGTTGCTGATCTTTTCTGTCCAGTGGATTTTCAAAATTCTTCTAAGGCAACTGTTCATGAAGGTCTGTACTCTGACTGTGGTTTTTGTCAATCTCCATGTCTCTGCTCCATATAGGAGAACTGCTTTTACATTGGAGTTGAAAATCCGGACTTTGGTGTGTTGTGACAGCTCTCTGGAACTACACACTTTTTTCAACTGGAGAAAGGCTGCTCTGGCTTTACCGATTCGTGCTCTGACATCTGCATCAGTGCCGCCTTTTTTGTCTATGATGCTCCCGAGATAGGTGAAGGACTCCACCTCCTCCAACGGGGTGCCAGCAAGCAAGACTGGTTCTTCCCTGGTTGCGTTCAGCCTCATTGTCTTTGTTTTCTGTTTGTGAATGGTGAGGCCCACTTGGGACGAGATGTCAGCAAGCCTCGTGGTCTTGTCCTGCATTTGTTGATGAGTTTGGGACAGTAATGCCAGGTCGTCTGCAAAATCGAGGTCGTCAAGCTGTGTCCACAGTGTCCACTGTATTCCACTTCGTCTGTGCTCTGTGGTCATCTTCATGACCCAGTCTATGGCCAGTAGGAAGAGGAACGGAGACAGCAGACACCCCTGCCTGACACCAGTTCTGACCTGGAGCTCTCTGGTGAACTGCCCTTCGTGGATCACGCGACATGTCATGCCATCATAGCTGCTTTTGATCAGGCGGACGAGCTTTGTGGGTACACCGTAGTGTCGTAGGAGTTTCCACAGAGTCTCTCGGTCCACGCTGTCAAATGCTTTCTCATAATCCACAAAGTTGACGTACAGCGGGGAGCTCCACTCCAGAGACTGTTCCACGATGATGCGGAGAGTGGCGATCTGGTCTGTACATGATCGGTTCTTCCTGAATCCTGCTTGCTGGTCTCTCAGCTGGGGGTCAACGGAGCTCTTCATTCTCTCTAGGATGATCCTGTTGAAGACCTTTCCTGGTACTGACAGCAAGGTGATTCCTCTGTAGTTGGAACACTTGCTGAGGTCGCCTTTCTTGGGAAGCTTGATTAGGTACCCCTCCTTCCAGTCAGCTGGCATCACCTCCTCTTCCCAGATCTTTCCAAACAGTGGGTACAGCATCTCAACTGTTGTCTCTAGGTCTGCTTTCAGAGACTCCGCTGGGATGCCATCTGGCCCTGCTGCTTTGCCATTCTTCAAAAATGCCACTGCTTTTCTGATCTCTTCCCGGCTGGGTCTGTCACAGCTGATGGGTAGGTCGGTCTCTGCCGGCTGGATGTCGGGGGGGTCGGGTGGGCTAGGTCTGTTCAGTAACTCTTCAAAATACTCGGCCCATCTGTCGAGTTGGTCTGCTCTGTCTGCAATAGGCTTGCCTTCTTTGTCTTTTACTGGTCTTTCTGTATGGCCATACTTACCCGACAATCTTCTGGTAATGTCGTAGAGCTGTTTCATGTTGCCGCTGCCTGCTGCCTTTTCTGCCTCTGCTGCCAGGCTGTCTGTGTAGGCCCTCTTGTCTGCCCTGATACTCCTCTTCACCTCGCGGTTGGCTTCCGAGTATTCCCCCTGTGCCCTTACTTTGGCTGCTCTCGTGCGACTGTTGTTGACCGCTGCTTTCTTCTGCTTCCTCGCTTCTATCTTCTTCAAGGTCTGTGCCGACAGCCAGTCCTTGTGGTGGTGTTTCCTGAACCCTACAGTGTCTTTGCAGGTTGAGTTCAGCGCCTCTCTAACTGCCTTCCACTGCTGCTCTGTGGTGACCGCCTCCTCTTCATTTACTAGCTCCTGTAGCGCTTGAAACCGGTTGGACAGCACCAGTTTGAACTCTTCTCTAACTCCAGTTTCTCTCAGGAGGCCTACATTATAGCGCTGTCTTCTTGTTGTCTCTGTGCGGCTTTTCTTTAGCTTGAGCTTCATTCTTAAGGTAAGCAGATGGTGGTCTGAGGCGACATCTGCTCCCCTCCTCACTCGAACATCTTGAAGGGATCTTCTAAATTTGAATGAATGAATCAACTTTATTGTTCCAAATACATGTTGCCACGTACAGGAAAATTTGTTTCGCCACCTCAGGTGCAACTCGCAATCACCCACACTCACACAACAGTTTACACACAACACTGAAATGGACAATGGCTCGGGACGGGTGAAGCCCGTCGCCAAGGCGTCTCATGGCCGGCGCCATCGGCCCCAACCCGACCTGAACCTCCCTAACACAAAGCAAACTAAGGACAGCCCTATCATAGTATCTCTTAAACACGTAATATAATGTTTTTAAACTTTCTGCTTGGCTGATACTAGTTACACAAATGAGAGATACGCATCAACAAACAAAAAGACGAATTATACTTTCACAGTTGCTACCTGGGGGCCCGTCGCTATAAGAACAGCGCCGGCTATTAGACAGTCGCTCCGGCATAAACAGTCATCACTATAACCTAACTAATATATAACTTCACACCTACTTATTTTTAAGCAATAATAGTAAAACTACAACATTAACGTAAAAGCGGCAGTCCAAAATTTGTTTCTAAAGCACAGTACACACAAGCACACGCTGTTAAGTCAGTGTTGTAAGAAACACAGTCACTGCGTGTCCGTCATCACGTCTCTCGCCTGGAATGTTGGGGCCCGAAGCCTGCTGGCAATCGCCTCGGCAGTGATGTTGAGCGTGGCGTGGGAACAGCCACTCCCGAGATGCTTGAAGGGGGAGAAAAGCACGTTGTTTTCTTGCCACAGCATAATGCGCGCTGTTCTTCTTGCTAATGCAGATATGGTCTATTTGGTTCTCTGTTGTATGGTCCGGTGAGACCCAAGTTTATGTATTCTTCTGTGTGGGAAGATGCTGCCTCCAATGACAAGTCGGTTTAGAGCACAAAAGTCTACAAACCTCTCCCCGTTCTCACTCATCTCCGAGCCTAGTCCCTGTCTCCCCATCACCTCTTCGTATCCGGTGTTGTCCTCCCCTATTTTGGCATTAAAATCGCCCATGACGATGGTGATGTCTCGCTCTGCACATTTGTCCACGGCACTCTGGAGTCGGTCGTAGAACTCTTGTTTCTCTTCCTCGTCACTGTCATTGGTGGGCGCATAACACTGGATGACGTTCAGCTTGAGCTTTTTCTTGGTTCTAAAGGCTGCTGTTATAATTCTTGGCCCAAGAGGTTCCCAGCCCATCAGCGCTCTCTGTGCCACTGGTGACAGCATGAGTGCTACTCCTTCTGTATGGGGGGCATTCTCCTCTTCATGACCTGAATACAGAACCATCTCCCCACTTAACAGCCTTTTCTGGCCAGACTGCGTCCATTTGGCTTCACTGATGCCTAGCAGGGAAAGGTTGTACTTTTGCATTTCCGCTGCTATCTGGGCGGCCTCCTCCAGGAAAGGAATTACTGTTAGTCTTTTCGTCGGCGTTTTTGTAGCTATTTCCTTTTTTGCAGGGTGGGGAAGCTACCCCCACGCCCAACCCCCTTACTAGGAGGACCAGGGGTTTTCTGTCGGGGTCACCTTCCCTTAGACCATGTTGGTTCACGGCACCTTATTTCATTCGGTGCACCCCTCTCACGAGGGACCCCCTATCCACCACCCAGGGGACGCGCCTCAACGCCGTATGGTCCCAGCGCGAGGACCACGTAACAGTGACATACATTTAATATTCTGTTTAGTTTTTTTTCACAAGCAGTGCAGGCACGTCCTGAGAAAGTCTTGTTGCTGTTGGGACGTTGAGCAATGTACAACCAAAATCAACAACAGACTTTTAGGCTGAAATTGGTAAGCTAAGTGTACGTTTCCTATCAGTAATGTCATGTAAGTATTTTTTTTTTTTAATACATTTTGGATAAAAATTCATTTTTGGGGCCATCAAGGAACCAGACAACTGCACTTGACAAATGGGTAGCACATCATGCATTGTGTAAAGTCATCAGGTAGTAAGAAAATTGTTAGTACAGTAAAACCTGTTTTGAACTGTCGCCGGATTTTACAGTCACCTGCTGTTTAGGTCACTTTTGCTATGTACAGACGATGTTTACTATATAAAGTACCTGTATTATACGGTCACTTGCTGCACGCGACCAATGGTCTGGGTATCGGAGCCAAAAACACAAAATATACCTGGAATTTATGGCCACAGCCAGACTGGCGCGGTAAATCTGCCACGAGCGACAGATTGTTCACTCGACACCTCGCCGCTACACACCTTGACAAAGCCGGGCGCCGTGACGTTACGCAATGATGGGCGCATGCCATCTGCTTCACGCTGGGTTGAGATGCCTCGTGAAAGGGGTGGCATATATCAATGGGATTGACAATTAACTGAGGGAATAGAACACCCATGTCGCAAAACGCACATCTGCAAGAGGCATAGATTTTCACGCGCCTCGGGGTCTGTGAGTGTGTGTATTGAACTCATGTTCCCGTAGGTGAACAAATGACTGACACAACGGCTTAGCCATCACTACGCATGCACAAAAAATGCAATGTCAGAAACTACGAAGGACTGACGAAGATTTGTGTCCATAAAAGATACACTGAAATGTCACAGTTGCAAATATCGTAAACATGCCAATAAGTAAGCACTTTTCCGCATATCTTTCTGTTGGTATGCACCACGGAGACTGATTGTTAAGCTTGAAACTTACATGTGCAGTTACGAGTTAATCGGGTTTTTCCATTTTCATCTGATGTAATGTGGCGACAAAATGAAGTCGCACCGACTTTGAAGTGAAAATGTTTACATGTTCAACATTTTACAAGGACAATGTACGTTTGCATTAAATGTATTCTTTTCACATTTTTTGTCTTAACTGTGATGATTTTACACACACTAAGGCCATGAACTTGCACTGTAGGGGATATACACTAGCATACACTAGTAGTGGCTAGGTTAGTGCAGATTTACATTTCTGGGTGCTTCTGGGTCGATTTATATCGTACCTGCTGTGAGCGGTCACCTGCTGTTTACGGCCACTTTTGCTTGGCAACAGGGGTGACCACTCATAGCAGGTTTTACTGTATACAGTAAGTATTAACAGTCCACATGTATGTTTTTGCAGGCGTCAGATTCAAGCAGTCACAACAAGTTCATCGCTTACTGAGAGTGACTTCAAGTCATCAGTCATTTTCAAGGAGATCACCAAGCGTTTGGAAGAGGTCAGTGCCTATTACTTTGTTCTCTTTGTACATACAATTTAATTTTATGCAACTGTTTCTGATGTAGTTATCAGGGTCGGCGTATCTGTTGGCAGTCCTAAGGCAGTGGAAATACATAAATACACATGCACACACTCATAGTCACATGCATTCAGGCACATGCAACTCATAACAAAAACAACATACATACTGGCGCTCCTACACACATGTACATACCCACAGAAGGCAGATGCAACTTCAGAGTACAATTTACTCCACAGGTACAGCGACATCTTGTAAATCTTTTTTCATCATTGTTTCTGTCATTGTACCTCATAGCAATGATACTGTGTAATTGTATCACTTGATGATGTCATAGCTAGAGGCACATTGATATAATTGCTTTAAATTCATGACTACACTGATAGTAGCAGCAAGATATGCTCATTGTGGTTGTGATGTCATGGATTACTTCTTTACCCCTTTGTGCATATAGCAACCGGTTCTGTTTACAGTAGTGGTGGTTGCATGTACAGGAGGGTTAGGTACATTTTGGGCTCGTGTGCGAAGCCAGTGGTCCTCCGTTCGTCATTGTCCGTGGTAAACTTTAACTTTGGTATTTTCTTGGAGACTATTCAAGCCAGATTCTTTAAACTTGGCCCAAAGATACTTTGTGGCAAGACCTTTCTAAACATATCAGTTTGAGTGACCTCTCACAAAGGTCAAGGTCACGGGATTAGGAAAAATATCGGAAATAGCTATATTTTGACATAATTTATTTTTTCTAAAAAAAATATTCACAACTTCAAACCCAAACTTGGTACAAAGATACCTGATGGCAAGACCTTTCAATGCATACTAATTTGGTTGATCCCTCTGAAAGGTCAAGGGTCACAAGAGCTCAGGAAATAGGTGAAAAATAGCCATATTTTGACAAAAGATGTTTTTTTTCTCAAATATAATTCACAACTTCAAACCAAATTTGGTACAGAGATACCTGATGGTAAGACCTATCTATGCATACTAAATTTGGATGACCCCTTGGAAAGGTCAAGGGTCATAAGAGGCTGGCAAATGTGTGTAAAATTGCAATTTTTGATAAAATTGTAGGTATTGCCAACATTTTTGCAAATTTTTCAGATGTGTGAAAAATGCTTCCACATTTGTTACAGAGATACCTGATGGTAAGACCTTTCTATGCAAACTAATATGGATTACCCCTCAGAAAGGTCACGAAGGGCTCAGGAAAAAGGTCCGAAATAGCCATATTTTGACAAAAGATGTTTTTTTCTCAAATACTATTCACAACTTTAAACCCAAACTTGCTACAGAGATACCTGATGGGAAGACCTTTCTATGCATACTAATTTGGATGACCCCTTGGAAAGGTCAAGGGTCATAAGAGACTGGCAAATGTGTGTAAAATTGCAATTTTTGATAAAATTGTAGGTATTACCAACATTTTTGCAAATTTTTCAGCCAAATTTGGTACAAAGATAGCTGATAAGACCTTCCTATGCTCATCACAAAGGTCAATGGTCACGGGGGGGGGGGGGGGGGGGGGGGGGGGGGGTGGCATATGTGTGAAAAATGCTTCCATTTTCAGAAAACATGGATTTTGCTGCTGCAGAAGCCAACCCTTGTCACAAAGGTCACTCATATGTAAATTGGTCATACATGTGAGCCATAATGGCTTTGCCTTTCTTGTTATTACCTAGAATCGTTTTTTTTTTTTTTTGGTGCAGGATGGCAGCAACATTGTTAAGAAGATGAAGGGAGTGTTTGCCTTCAAAGTCAAGGGACCAGGAGGCAAAGAGGGAGTCTGGATTGTTGATGTAAAAAATGGGAATGGATCTGTCAAGTTTGGAGGCAACGGTATGTTCTTGTCTGCTGGTTAACAGTATTGGTGACTGCACGCACAAGGGGGTTAATTACCGCATTTGGTTGAGTTGAATACATGGCTGAACTTGCTTTGATACATGAGGAATTTTACAGAAAAAGTAAAGGAAGTACAACTCTGACTCAATATATACCGTGCTTCATTATATCACAATCCTGGATGGGAACCTTCAATTCCCCCAAAAATCGGACAGACCATGGACACCGGTGAACCGCGATGTCTTTGTCACCAGCCCACCCACCACCTGACACCTCTCCACCTTACCACCCCACGCCTCACTTTAAACATGGAATGACCTCCTCCAGATTAAGAACACACATGTAAATACATGTAGTGAGTGGCACATGGTTCATATTCGATATGTAATGAAAATATGTTGCCACACTCCACTTCAGTGGTTAAAATGCTTAGTGTGGGGGAGACTACATTGACACTGAAGCCTCGAGGACCTCCTCCGCATGAAGAACACACATGCATGAAGGGCCCTGTGACACAATGAATACTTAAGTCTAGAACTGTCTCCGGTGGAAGTTGTTTACTGTTGTGATACAGTACAGGGATGTGAGACACTCCACTGGCTGTCAGTTTTAATTGGATTACTGGCAGTAGTGGCGACTTCAAACAAAACATATTAGCAAGTGTTTAAATAAAACTGACGAAAGGAGACATCATTCATGTTTTCATGAGATGGCCTTGGTTGCCTGCTTGGAGTTAAACCCAACTAACTAACCATTCATGTTTTCTGTGAAAGTGCTACCTCCTATGTCTGTGTCGGATGGCTGGGTCAAAATGTACAGAATGCCTTTCAATCTATGGCCAGTCAAGTGAGATGTCAAGAGGTGTGCGACACCACACAGCTAAACAAAAGCAATGCGCCACATCCATGTCAGTCTACAGACATTGGTTCCAGTGTATCACCGAATAATTTAATACCTTCATGACAAAAACACAGATGTAGATTTAAGAGTTGGCAGTACTCATAACTTCTGGTGGTCCCCAATGCCTGCAGTGGCATATGAAGATCTGTGTCATGAAGACAATAACATGGGTACTGCTAGTGTTTGGCAAACGAACACCTCAGGCAATAGCTTTCACCTCCAGTGCCAACTGCAGCAGAAGGATCATTTACGTTGGCTCACGTTTATTGTCCCATTATCTTTGAGCTTAAAATGGTACCATGTTGATCAGTCACTGCTGTCGTGGTCAACCTTTGTGTTGGAATAAGCGTGTATTGTTTTTAAAACTGTTGTGGAAGTGTTTGACTTCGGAAGTGAAAGGACCATTAGTTAGACTGAGCTGGTTTGAATCTTTTCAAGTTAGAGACAGGCTCACAAGGCATTCGTCAGTAGCAGCTTTTATTTTCTCAAAATCATTACTGATGGCATTACTACTAGGAATGCTTCACTTAGCTTAACAATTTTAGCCCAAAAAAAACTTGTGTACCTCAAAACCAGGGAGGCAACTCACGGGCGCCCTTACCCAGATACCCCGAGTAGCCTCCTCTGTCTCCCTATCCGGTGGCGCGCTCACCGTTTCCCGCCAGTCTCTATGCTTAGCTCACCAAGACAGACCTTGTGCATCTCGGGTGCTCCAAATGTGGATGGTGTGATTACCATTGTGTGCACTGGATTTACGTTGGATTACTTGTGTTACGTTGGATATTTCGTGGACGTGTGGTGCTTTGTGTAGTGTGGGGATTGGATTACCTACGTTTTCTGTGGATTACTTGGTGTTGGGTCTCTGTGGGATTTCTGGTTTCGAGCCATGACAAGGTAAAGCTTCGGTTACTGCCTCAGCCGGCTGCGACTGGGCAGTGGCGGTGATTGGGTGGTTATGTATGCAAGCCGACCAAGAGTGCAGACCCTCTTAGGAGGCTCCCCGCCCTCACTCCGGCCTTTTTCTGTTCTTTGTTACAGTGCTCAGGTTCGGACCTGCACCAAGTGTGGCGACTTCCAGTGGCCTAGTGACGTCCATGATGTCTGCCTACCCTGCTCGGACTGCTCCTCCGGTCGGACATGCGACAAGTGCGCGACTTGGGAGGAAGAGCGATGGTCGCAGCTGTGGATGTTTTACCAGAGGGAAAAACCGGCGCCGCTTAGACAGCTGACCACTACGGCAGCCATGACGGGCTTGCAGAGAAAGGCAGTTTTGGACATCGTGGGCTTGTTGGCGCGTAAAAGGGACCTGCTGCCCCCTCCGGTGCCTAGGACAGTGCTGCTCTGCCCTGAGCGGATGAAAGAACCTATTAGCAGCAAACAGGACTTGCTGCCCCCCCAGTCAAGCCTTGGCACCAAGAGTGCCACCCTGCCTCTTTGAGGCCTGGGATATGCAAGACCGCCCACGACAGGATTCGTCCCCTAGGCATGTCGGCATGCGGAGCTCGGTCCTCCCGCAGTACGGATGTTGGGCGAGTTAATCACCCTCCAGGTGAGAGAGAGAGCCCAGGCAGCAGAAGCGGGGACCCCCCCCCCCTCCCCCGAGAGGTTAGTGCCCGCAAGCCGTAGGACGGACCAGCGCCATCACCAGGCTGCGTCTAGGAAGTGAGGGAGGGAGAGGAAAACTAGCCGCCGAACGGACAGGCCACAGACCCATTTGTTTCCTCAAAACACATTACTGATGGCATTACGGTTAGGAATACTGCCTTAGCTAGCCTAATTTTAGCCAAAATTGTTGTTCCTATATGGTAGGGGAGGCAACAAGGGATGCTATAAGCTAGCCAATAACCCAAGTAGCCTCCCTTCCATCCTTATCTAGTTACACGCCTACCAGATTCCTGCCAGTTCTGTTTCTTTGCCAGCTGTGGATGGTTGTGTGCCTTCTCTCTGCGTCTCTGGACTTCGTATAGTGTGACCGGTTTTATGACTTGGGACTTGAGCCCTTACGGCTTGTTCTGTGCTTCCCTCTCGGATTACTCTTCGGTTGGACTTCCTAGCGGCGGAGTTCCTGTGTTCAATGGACTTGTACTGTTCCTGAGACTTGGATTACCGGTGAGTGACCGGTTGGCGTGGGTGCCTCTGCTACACGGTTGGTCCCTACGGCCCTGCCTAGCCCGCCTCTCCGCCATGACTAGGTAAAACCTCGGTTAGTGCCCGCGACCGGCGTTAAGGGGGGGGGGGGGGGGGGGGGGAAGCGCCGGGCTTCAGCACTGGTCGTGGAGCGGATTCATTTTCGAAACTCGACTGTACGCGCGTACGCATTGGTGCATGGCTTTGGGGAGCCACGCTCGCTCACCTGTAACTGTTTATGTTTTGCAGTCGGCAGGTCCGCACCTGCATGCGATGTGGGGACTTCCAGTGGCCAAGTGACTCGCATGATGTCTGCCTACCTTGTTCTGGCTGTGCCTCCACTCAGCCGTGCGGCGTCTGCACCCCCTGGTGGGAGAAGCAGTAGTCGTAGCTTGGCGTTTCTATCGGCGGGAACGACCGACCCCAGCCCGAGAGCAGGCGCCTGCCACTGACCCGACCACCTCAGTGGAGGAGACAGCTCAGACACAACTCGGGACGCACGGGCGGATCCGGAGCCTAGGGCTTCAGCCAGAGTGTTTGTGAGCTCGCTGGGTTTTGAGACACTGAGCCTGGCTAATATAGAACTCCAACAACAGTGTTCGTCAGCTCGCTGGGAAAACATTACACCGAGCTTGGCCAACACCGGACGTCTACAGTGTTTGTCAGCTCGCTGAGTACCACCTAGTCTGGCCAACAACGTCCTATAAACCGCCACACGTCAACGCCCGTGAGTCAAGCCAAGCACAAGCGGAAGCCGTCTGATACAGAGGTCAGTAATAGTGTTAAGTGCCCCTGCACGGACGAGATTACTAAGCTTGTACCTGCCCGTTCGTTACAGAAACATAGAGATGAGACAGGCCCGCAGCGATGGGCATCGCAGTCGGAGCTCCCGTTCGACCAGCTTTCGGCGAAAAAGAAGTGCCAGACAGTCGCTCGAGCATCATCCTCATTCACGATCCAATAACAGGCCACCACCCCCACGGACTGCTACCCAGGACCCGGATGCCCGCCGACACCCTAGGCCCTCCTCCAAGGTAGGTGCGGCTTACGTCGGCCGTCGTGCCTCGCCGCCTCGCTCGCAGCATGGATCCTTACCGCGTTCGCCGCAGCGCCGTTCACTCCGTCGACGCAGCCGACCGTTCTCAGGTAGTTAGACCCCCACCCAGCGTGACGCTGACTCGATGGGATGCCTCTAGTGAGGCTTCCAGTGGAAGAGACGAGACGATTTCCCGCCGCGCCCCCGTCAGGGTGGTAGAGGAAGATGCTCTCAGCCTGGCCCCGGAGGACTCTGTATCGGCGTTTCTTCACGACATCTCCGAAGCTTCCAGGCGCTCGCGCTCCCTGGATGACCCTGAGTCATGGCAGATTCTCTGAGCCATAGAATGTAGATGCTCTGGGCTTTGGATGAGGCGGCCCGACTCATCTCTGCTTGCCTTCCCCCGGAGGACTGCCCGCCTTCCCCGCCGCTTAAGAGGAAAGCTTCTGCCTTCGTGGATGCTAGTAGTCTTAAAAAGAGATTTATATCGCTTCCTCAGCCCCCGGGTTTCAGGGATCTGCGCAACGCGTTTTTGGCTCATCTCCTGAGAGTTTCCTTTGGCGACACGGGATTCTTCTCTGACGCCAGATGGCCGGTGGATTTGCATATCGCCTTTCGTCAGCAGTGGTTCGCTGGTCAGTCACCAAGTCTTCTCCTGCCCCCTGCCGGAGATGGATGCTCCAGGCCTGTCTTTAGCAGGTACTCCTCGCCTGGATCTCGTTCCTCCCAGTCTGGATAAGACTGACAGCCTGGTACGTAATGCCTCGCCACCGCGGGGTTCTTGGACTTGGTGACTCAAGCCATCATTCGTCGTGTTGAGGATGCTTGGAACTCTACGATCTCTCCTTTGTTGGCAGATATCTTGGCTCTTGCAGTTTCCGTCAACCAAGCGGTACCATACCTCCGTCAACACCATGGCTGCTGCTGCCAATTGTAACCTGAAGCGTCGGGATGCCATCCTCCGCAACTGTGACCTGCCACCTGATCTGAAGAAGCAGCTACGACAGGTTCCACTCCTTTTCTGCTCTACCTGGCAGACTGTGAAGGACTCCAACAAGGACCTCTGGCCCAGTCGACCAGCTCCCGCCCGCATTCAAGCAGCCCGCAAGGCCATGGGTCGTGCCCTGCGGTTCGCCAGACCTGCCACTCGCCCTTCGACCTTTAGAGGACGCGTGCCCCTGCCTTCAGCCGCTCGCACCAGTGCCCTGACTGCTGCCGCCCCCGCCTGGCCCAGGCCCGCCCGTCGCCCTGGGCTGTGCAGGGCCCACTGACTTCTCCCCTCCTCCGCCCCCGCTGACCGCTCCCGGGTCTCCTGTCGGCGGGAGGCTTGCTCCAACACCGGGCCGACGGCTCGGTGCAGCTCCTCACTGACCCTACGTTTCTGGCCAAGAATCGCCTCCCAGCGTCGGAGCCTCAAGTTTTGACCATCCCTCCGCTCAGAGCGACGGAACAGACCAGGAAGTCCAGCTTACAGGACTCCGTCAGGGCGCTTAAAGTGTACCTGCGCAGAACGAAGCCACTAAGACAAGGGCACTTGCGCCTATTCCTGCCCTTGGCTCCGGGCAAACGAGACATCGGCGCAGACAATCTCTTCCTGGCTCCGCTGGGTGTTACGGGCATACAAAGAGCTCGCCCGGTGTTGGAGACATGAAGGTCGCACCGAGAAGGCATGTATCTCGCTGACTCACGAAGCAGGTCTTCCTGGTTAGGTCTCCAAGTCGCGCCAGTGGCAAAGGCTCGAACCAGTCCGAGTTCAGCCAGGTGAGCACCCAGGTCAGGTCCCAACGCGGAATTAGCGATCGGGACGCCGGTCGTTGCCGATCGAAGTGCGCCATAAGATCCGCGAGGTCTCTGCAGGCACCAGGGTCTGCCATCATTGCTAGGTAACCTAGGATGGTAATGAGGGCCAGGTTCTGTTTGGCGAAAAGCCACAGGAAGAACTCGGCCAGCTGGGGGGTGAGTCAAATCCGTGGGGGAGAGTCGCGGACAGGAAAACGCCTGCATACCAATCCTGGCGAAAGCTGATATCTATCCCCGCTGGCCACCAGGAGTACAAGAAGAAGCCCTGACTCCCGAAGCCCTGACTCCGTCTGGCGTACGCGTTCCCTCCGACAGTACTGGTACCGAAGGTGCTCCAGAAGCTCAAAAGCAGCAGCGCGATCTTGATCCTCATGGCCGCTTTCAGCTGGTCCAAGAGCTGGACCACCGACCTCCTGAGCCTCGCTACGGATACTCCGCTGAAGCTTCCCGCACTGCCGACAATGCTCAAGCAACCCCAACAGCCGCTGTTCCACCCATGCCCGGAAGGACTGCTGCTACACGCTTGGAGACTGTCAGGCAAGCCCTCGCAGCTAGAGGCTTCTCGGGTGCAGCAGTGGAAGCTATAGCAACAGCACGGAGGGCCTCTACCCATAACGTCTATGAGGGGAAGTGGCGAGTACTTCCGGCTTGGTGCGCAGAGGAGCGACTCTCCCCCAAGAGCTCGCCCCCAAACAGGCCAGGACAATGCGTATCAGGGCACATGAAGTCAGAGCAGTGGCTGCGAGCATCGCCTTTGACCGCAACTGCGCAGTGAGCGACATTGTGGCAGCCGTGGGTTGGCGAGTCTACCTTCGCCCGCTTCTACCTGCGAGACCTATCCGGCCAGCGTGACAACCTGGCCCTACTGGGGGACATATCGGCTGCGCAGCACTCCCTCCTGGGGCCATAGGTAACGCCTAGCTAAAATTGTCGGGAGTGGGCGCGTA
Source organism: Semisulcospira habei (assembly GCA_036245525.1). Taxonomy (NCBI): domain Eukaryota; kingdom Metazoa; phylum Mollusca; class Gastropoda; family Semisulcospiridae; genus Semisulcospira; species Semisulcospira habei. Next base: position 161,259,423 of record BTPG01000005.1, read on the forward strand.
GGGGGGGAGTGGGGGGGGGGGGCCTCGATAGTTACGCGCTGAGGCGCTCGAGCGTGGGACAGGTATACCAAGAAATGCGGCATCCTCCTCCTATTCGCCATTCTTCCTATTTGCCATTCTTCCTAGTAGCAATGCCGTCAGTAATGATTTTGAGAAAATGATTTTTTCTCTAAAATGTATTTTTTCGAAAAATACTTAACGATGGCATTACTCAGAGGTCCCTCCCACCTTCCCTGCTTGCCGCAGTAGAGCTAAGGCTCAGAGACTGGCGGGAAATGATGAGCGCACCAACGGATAGGGAGATGGGAGGCTACTTGGGGTATCTGGGTAAGGGCGCCTGTGAGTCGCCTCCCCGGTTGTGAGGTACACAAGTGTTTTTGGGCTAAAATTGTTAAGCTAAGCGAAGCATTCCTAGTAGTAATGCTGTCGGTAAGTATTTTTCGAAAAAATACATTTTAGAAAAAAATTCCTTTCTTGTTTTTTTGTTTCTTCCTTCCTATCAATATATTGTCAGTAAAATGTATCATGGCCCTCCAGCAACCACGATATATATTGTTGGAGCTGTATGTCATAAAATTTCATTGTATTAACCCTTTCACTGCTAGAAAACTGTGACTGCAGCTCAACTGCAAGAGGCAGAGCACCTCATCAGCCCCCCCCCCCCCCCCCCCCCTCAAGATGTGAGGGACATCCCTTGCCTCTTGCTGTCCCTATGTTTGCTTCTGTATTCCTTGGATAAAACATTTTGTTGCCGTTGAATTGACTATGCTTTCAAAGACTTAATCTGCTTTTGCCGACGGTAAAGGGATAACCTGTTATAGCTTTCCTTTTTCTTTCTTTTTTCCGAGTTATGTACAAAAAATTCTGTTTTTGAAAAAATACTCCCCTTGCTTCTGTTTAAAACATGATTTATGTGTTTTTCACAGACAAAGCAGATACCACCATCACTATGAGTGATGCGGACATGCTGAACCTGATGACAGGAAAGCTGAACCCTCAGACGGTAAGTTCTAAAATCTACATTCTAGTTTGTCACAATACAGGTATATTAGCATATGGTAGTACTCATACTAAATTACACTTCTTGACCCATTCAACGCAGACACTCTACAAGATTTGTATTGACCATGAAAGCACAAGGATGGTGCTGTAATACCTTGATGCCCAAGGCCCCAGGCTTTCACGTCATCACCTTTTTGGCTCAAGTATGATAGCAAAAGTGAGTATGTAATGGGACATCCGTCGTCAGTCCGACATCTGTGGTGAACGTTAAAGTTGGCATTTTCTTGGATACTACTCAAGCCTGAGACTTCAAACATGGCCCAAGGATACTTTGTGGCAAAAACTTTTTAGACATACCAATTTCAGTGACCTCTCAAAAGTCAAGGTCACATGGGGTCCAGAAAGTGGTCAAAAATAGCCATATTTTGGCACAAATTGCTTCTTCTCAAATACTATTTTCAACTTCAAACCCAAACTTTGTATATAGATGCCTGATGATAATACCTATCTATGCATACTAATTTGGATTACCCCTCATGGGTCACAAGAGGTCGACAAATGTGTGAAAAATGCCAGTTTTGGATAGAATTGTAATTTTTATCAAAGTTTTTGCTGTCTTAACAGTCAGATTTGGCACAAAGGTAGCTGATGATAAGACCTTTCTATGCATAATAATGTAGTGGTCCCCTCACAAAGGTCATGGGGGGGTTGGGGAGGGGGGGGGGAGTGGGGTCCCGAAAAAGGTAAAAGATAGCCATGTTTTGACAAACTTTCTACTAAAATACTATTTTCAACTAGAGATACCTGATGGTAAGTCCTTTCTGTGCATACTAATTTGGATGACCCCTTGGATCACAGGAGGTCAGCAGGTGTATGAAAAATGACAATTTTTGACAGAAAAATTGTAGCTTTTATCACTTTTCAATCAAATTTGGCGTAAAGGTAGTTGATGTCCGCCCTCAAAACTCGCCTCTTCCAACAGTTCTAGCACTATAACATCACCACACTCCCCACCCCAAGCTGACTGTCGTAATGTATTTGTGGTACGTGTGTCATTGTCTAAAGCGTGCGCATGCGTACGCGAGTTGTGAGTTATAATTATTATAAGATAAGCGCATTATAAATACTGTAATTATTATTATTATTATGATAACACCTTTGTAAGCATATTAATTTAGGACAGTTTACAAAGGTCAAGGGTCACAGAGGGTTGACAAATTTCAGAAGTGCATACAATTTGAGGAAAATTGGATTTCGCTGGTACAAAAGCCAACCCTTTAATTATGTTTATACACTGGAACATTTGCTCATTTCGGTGACTACTTGTAAAGGTCAAGGTCACACTTATTATGTGGATTGGTCACGCACGTGTGCCAAAAGGGCTTTATCTTTCTTGTTAACTATTGTGGTTGACAGGTTTCATGAAGTGCCAGGCTTGTAGTTGGTTATGTGGCCTGGGGTCATTTGCATGACTGAGCATAAGTCCTGAAGAAGCCACTATTATAGTACCTTGCTTAGTGGCTTACGCAGGATTTAAGATTACTCATGCAACTGAGGCCAGGTCGTTTTGAGTAAGGTCATTACAGCCAAGCTTTCCTAAGCAGATCACCCATTTTTGGTCCCATGGTCTTATTTCTGATAGATGACTCTATGCACAACCACCTAAGGTGACCCTTTTTTTGTAGTCACTTGGGTGGTTGCTTTACATAGGTTTGGCTATAGTATTACATAGGGTATTCTTACATCATTTTTTTTTGTTTAAGGGGCGCTGGAGCGTCCATCAATTTCATGTGCAGTTAGGTGACTGAATTCCTGGTGATTTTGTGTTTGCAGGCATTTTTCCAAGGGAAGCTCAAAATTGGCGGCAACATGGGACTGGCGATGAAACTAAAGGAACTCCAGCCAAGCGGATCCAAACTATAAAACGACCAGTCCATTACCTTTTTTTAATGACCTTTCTTTACCTTTCACTCCAAGAAATAAATGACTAGCATTCATAGAATGAAGCCATTTATTTCTTAGTCAAAGGGTTAATTTTACTTGTGACATTACAATGCTGGCATGTGATGAATAATTTACTGTGGCTGGACACTGTAATAGTTATATCTTTGCCAGGATATTGCAGTTTAAAAGGCAGTAGACTCCATGATTTTCCACTTTTTTTTTTAACTTGTAAGCAAACTGCCTGGCTGAGCTTGTTAAATCAGAAGAGTTGCATTGTGATTCAAATCCAGTCATTTTTGCAATGCAATTTTTGCCATTTTTCTTCTCGCCTGCTTTTAGTTATTAAGATATTCAGAGGTAATGTGCTATTTAGTTTCATTCCTTGGTTACAGTGGAGTCCAGTTAACACGAACTCGCTTTACACGAATTTCCGGTTAACACGAACCGATTTTGCATTCCCAGCCGACGTCCTTCTTATTCTGTATTAAAATTTCACTGATAACACGAAATGCTTAACACGAAATTTCACTTTACACGAAGCTTGTTTCGGTTCCCAACCAGGGCAATTTCACTATTATTCACCTGTTTAACACGAACACAGATTCCATTCACCGAAAACCAATTCATGTTTCGCTCTCACGCTGTAGTACACGACAGATCAGAGCGAACTCTAGTCTGTGATTGGCTGAATAGCCTTGGGCTGTTGTAATCCGTCTTCTGATTGGCTAACGTTTCTGAACTGTATTCATGTTGTTTGCATCATTCGTGTACCAACACAACCCTTTTACCAATGCGGGATTGTACTTCAGCCTGTGTTGCTTTTACCTGATGGATTGTAACTTGCTATGGATTTTACCTGATGGATTTTACTTTAAATACGCGAGCTGAACACGTTTCCGTGTTTTCCTAGCGAGATGAAGGTATGCATATAACGTACGATAATGTGCACTTTTAACCTCGTACTCATTCACGCACACATCTCTTACTTTCTCCTTGAGGGCTGTGATCAATTTTGAGGCCATATTGGTTAACACGAAATACGTTTAACACGAAGTGATTTTCCGTGTCCCCAGAAATTCGTGTTAAGCGGACTCCACTGTATCTTGTTACATTTACAGTGGTGTATTTGATTTATTCTTGGCACAGAAAGAACATTGGAAGGTGTCCTTACTACATCAGTAGTGCTTTGCAATGAGGACAAATTAGTAGACATTTCAAGAATGTGTACTCCAACTGTGATACCGATGAAGTGAAGATGCTTTGCTTTTCATCGCTTAGAGGTATAAATATGTTCAGTGGTACATTTGAGTATTGTGCATATATGTATCCTCTCTTGTATAATTTACAGCTAATATTTCTCTAACAGTTATGTTGCATTGCAGTGATGTCTGAGACCATTTTTACATAACCTGCTATGTTTAATGGATATGAAATTTTATTGATAGGTAATCATTCCCTCACATTTTGTTTAAAAAAATTTGCAGTGAGATACAGGTGGATCAATGCGCTCTCAGTACCGATTTGTGAAATGTGATCAGGTTTAAATTTTTTCTCTACATCGATCCACTGCGTACAGTAAATTTCAAATATAACAGATCACCTGGGTTCCGGAATGTTCTCGTCAAATCCAAAATTTGTTACATAATTTGTACAGAAAAAAATGTAATATGTCTTTTGTTATATCCAACTTGTTGCAAGCAAAAACAGCTAATTTTAACCCCTTCACTGCTGAAAAAAAGTAATCACCATCCAACTGCAAGAGGTATAGCTCCTCATGAGCCCCTGCATTTTCAAGGGCCGAGTGATGACCTATGCCTTTTGCTTAAATCAATTTGAGTCCGTGTTCCTTCAACAAATAGGGCCGTTGATATTAATCTTATAGTGATTTCCAAACACAGTCTGTGTCTGTTGGCAGGGAAGGGATAAGTTTTCATTTATTTCTACGATTATTTGAGAACATAATGTATTTACAGTGTATGATTGTCTCCTTTTTTTTTTTTTTATTAACTCTTTCGAGACATGCCGCATCCGGATTCGCGGCTTTACACCACGAATCCAGATGTGGCACATCTCGAAAGAGTTAATCTTTCAGTTGGAATAATTAAGTATTTCAGCTCCTGTAACCATAGACTTAGAAGGAATATGGCCTTCTATTTTATTTATAGACTTCATTTTTGTCACCCGAGAATTTTCTTCTGTGTTAGTTTTGAAGAGAAATGATTGTCAAGTCCTGTTTGAATGATGTGTCCTCTGGTAGTACATTAAAAACATGCTGGTATGTGATTAAGGACCATACATCATCAGCCTTATGGTCTAATGTCTTAGGCGCAGACATTACTTAGAGTGAAGTTAGTTAATGAACCTGGTGATAGATACTTCCATCACTATACAGTTGTGTCACATGAGGTAATCAACATTTTTGGCTCATGTCTGTTTGGGGCCAGCACCGTCATCCATTAATGTTGGTATTTTCTCCATGACTTCAAGTCACAACTTTCAAACTTGGCCCAACACTGCTTGTGGCAAGACCTTTGTAAACATACAAAATTCAGTGACCTTTCTCAAAGGTCAAGGGGGCCAGAAATAGGAAAAAAATTAGCCATATTTTGACAAAGTTTATTTTTCTCAAATACCATTTTCAACTTCAAGCCCAAACTTGGTACAGAGATGTAGGATGGCAAGACCTTTCCGTGTATACTAATTTTGTCAGCAAATGTGAAAAATGCCATTTTTTTTTTTTGGGGGGGGGGGGGGGGGGGATAGAATTTTTGCAAACTCCTCAGTCAAACCTGGCACAAAGGTAGCTGATAAGACCTTTCTGTGCACTGTGTTTAGTTGCCCCTTGCACAGGTTAAAAAAAAAAAAATGCATAGTTTTTTTTTAAGAAAACATAGATTTTGCTGGTACACAGGCATTTTGTTATGACACTTGATCACTTATTTCATTGGTCTATGGAAAAGGTCAAGGTCACAAAGGTCAGACTAGTTATGTTGATCGGTTATTCATGCGAGCCATAAAGGTTTTGCCTTTTTTGTATTTAGTTGAAAGCCGTTTCTCCATTTACTGAATGAATATCATGTATGCAAGTGGTGCACAAGTTTTTACAGAGAATAAATTGAGAATAAACAGGTGTCCAGATTGTGTGCTTGTTGCTATTCTTATGTTCTTGTTGGGGTATATAAAGTGTGATATTCACAAATAAACATCCCAAGTGATTGCAAATATTGTATATGAAAAAGTTATGAAACAAATTTGGATACTTACGCACATTTATTTGTTTTTGTTTATTCACAACCAAATAAATTGATAGCAGCAGCTACAAAATAGACACATAGCACCAGATAACAAACATGATTTTCAGTTGCTCATACACTGCTTCACAGTACAAATAAACATCGGTTGTACACAAAATTAGGTGAAAGAGTATAAGTTCTATAAATGTTCTTGCACAGTACTATGGGCTACTAGTAACAATAGGTATGGCCGACCCAAATAGTGTACACTATAAAACGATGTTAGCTGACATAATTCCAACACTACAAAGCCATGAAGTATAAGGAGCGTATTATTATAATTCAGATCCCCCCGCCCCCCCCAAGAATGTGAAACATTGGTAACAGGCACACGTGCCTAGATCTACTCGGATCTTGAAATCAGAAGAGCTGAGGCTCAGGCACCAATAATCCACCAATGCTGACCAAACATACACAGGAGGCAGAATGTGTTCAGTGAGCCTTATTATTAATAAACTAAAACCATAAACATTTCTAATAAATTATGTCATAAGTCTATTACTATAAATATGCAACGCCCATCGAAAAAGTGTATGCCAAGTGTCTGTGATGCACATCTGAACAGCTATTTTCAAGTGTATTTTAAGACGGGGGGGTATCGAGAACTCGTACATGTATGTAGACCTAATGACAAAAGAAATGCACAAGCTAGATATACGCAAATCTTTTACGTAATAAAATGTGCATCTTATGACATACCGGCATTTTTTTGTCCTGCCAGTTTTAGGCATGACATTTTGAAGAAACGCTTTTGTTGCACAGTACAGGATTGTGCATGGTGTGTGTGTATGGGGAAGGAGGTGGGTGGGGGGAGCAAATGGCTGCATGAGATGACAAAAGGGAAGGGCACAATGTTTTCTTTTCTCCTGCATCTGCTCAGACGTAACAAAGCAAACAAAAATCCTGCTCAATGCTGGTTTCATAATTATCAGGCAGAAGAATAGTTAGTGTCTGGTTACATTTGACACGTCATTTCTCTGTGTCTTCAATCTCTTAAGATATTATAAATTGTTTCAATGTAAACAATATACCTTTAATTAATTTAGACTTCCTAGATTAATATGCATGTGTGTCAAGTTTAGATGACCTTGGGTTTGTGAACAAGTATATGTTGGTTTGCGAGATTAGTTGTTTAGTTTTAAAGTTTTTACAGTGTGTGTAGGGCACTGGGTTTGTGTGTTGTAATGACACCAACACACATCCCTATGCTTTGTTTCTTAAGGCAAATGGCAGTAAACAGTATCCATCTATCTAGGAGTCCAGGGACCTTGATTGATTCCCGGCTATCCTTCGCCGACAACTCGGACCTCATGTTTAAGAAAGCCCAAGAGAGACTGTATTTGCTATGCAAACTCAGCTCCTTTGATGCGAGCCCCAAAATCCTCGAGCAGTTCTACCTCTGCTTTATAGAAAGCCTTCTCACGTTCTCCTTTGTCTCATGGTTCGGCTCCCTGTGCGAGAAGAACTTGAGGAAGCTGAACAAGATAGCCAAGCTTTGTGAGAAGATTGATGGAGGCAGGTTGGAGAGCCTCAACAGGACGAGAATGATATGCAAGGGCCAGAGGCTGCCAGCCGACACTTCCCACTGCCTTTCTAAGGCACTTCAAAAGCTCCCATCTGGCCGCAAGTTCAAAGCTCCTCTTGTTAAAACCAAATGCTACAGTACAAGGGCAGCTTTGTACCCTCGGCCATCCATCTACTAAATGAGGAGTGCGTTGACTAGCGTATCTCTCTCTCCCTGTTGATGCCGTTGAGGAACTTGCACCTCAGAATGTCGCAGTGGCGTCTTGCTACTGACTGACTTACTATACCACCGACACCGTGGTCAAGTGGTGGGTTGTGTGTGTGTGTGTGTGTGTTTTTTTTTGTTGCTCAGGCCAGGAAATGGATGAGATACTGAGAAGTGTGAGATATTTAATTTTTAACCATTGTGATAATGTGGCTGGAATCATACACGCGCATGTGTTTTTCTAGGTTTTAGCATAATGATCCCAACGAAAGAAAATGTGTCGGCCAGACTGACACAATAAAGTTTTTGAATCTTGAATCTATCCATCTTCCAGAAAACAAAAATCAGTTAGCATTGTTTGACTGCATTTGTTGCCATGTTGAATACTATCTGATTACAATATTGTGCCCAAGACGATGACACGGTGTCAGGAATTTCTACTCAACCTTCCCATCATGCCGGTCTGATTTTTGTTCTTTGAAGTCTGCGTAGTTGTTCTTTACATCATACGGAACCTTCAAGCTAGGGCGACAGAACGTAATGTGGACTAAAATTACATGTTACTACATGTGCGGCACATGTTTTGTGTACTTACAGACTTATGATTATGCAACAGTTCAATCTGATGAAAAAGAACATATTTGGTCTCGATTACAAAGTAATGATTCAGCTGCAACACGAGAAGACTGTGATTCATCATTGAGCAACAGTCTCATACCCAAAAAAAGTATCATACATTCTGTTTTGCTCTTTTTTCCCAGTAAAAAAGAAGACAGAAAAAAGGTATTTAAGAAGGCTGCAGCAGACTTCTGAGAAGATAACTGCAGCTCTACGGAAAGAATATTACCATATATAACAAACACTTTCAAAACATGCATACAAAAGTAAATCTTACAAAATGTTCAAGATTAAAGAACGGCTAAATTTCTGTCTCCATTATTGTGCACTCGCTCATGTACACACATTCGCGCGCACACACACAAACACCACACTTGAACAATGTTACGATGTACAGGAAATTCACACTATTACTGCTTCATTGATCCATTCTTCATTTCCTCTTCTATTAATTTTTTTAAAACTCATCTCACAAACCCTTTACCTAACAATTTATTTCTTGAAACTTGCTTCCAACATGCTTCTCAGAATTTTGCAACAAACAATGCTGTTTGACATTCTCATACAACGGTCTCGTACGCAGTCATAGCACAAAATTGACCAAAGTTTAGTTTACTGATGCTTAATACTAAGTTCATCAATGACTGCCTGCCTCCTGTTGTCCTCCATGCGCACAATAAATGGGTGCTGGTCATGTGACAGCTGATGTGGAATTTCTGCAGTTAGGGATAAGGGATTTTCTTCCCCTGGAATAACGCCATCAAGTGTGTGACAGTCATGAACAGTGGACACTTGGAAAATCACCTCTCCTCCTGTGTCTGTAATTTTGAAGCGAAAACAGTTCACTGCACTTGTTGTCATTCTTGCATTTTTTTTAAAATGTGGTACTGTTTCTGGCAATTCACTTCCTTTGACCTCAATCTCCCCATTAACACCCAGGAAGCATTTGATGCCAACGATGTGGTCGAAACGAGCATAAGCTGTTGGTCGGAGGTAGATGCTGAGTCCAGTTTCCCAATCCAATGCTTTGTCCTTCTTTCTGTTGAGGAACTGGACGCGACCTTGGATGGAGAGTTCTGATGTGGGGCGGTACTTGCTCTTAGTGACGATGTACACGATAGGGCTTGTCAGGATGAGCGCCTCTGTGCTGGGCAGTATAGAGTCCTGCTGAATGTAGAATCCCATTTTGACCCAAGCTTTTGGCTTGAACACCACTTCATCTCTCTTGCTGACTAGATGGCTCACCTTCTCCTTGGAGAAGTGCCGGTATTTGTACAGCATGTCTTCAAATCTCTGGTGGTTGAGGTCGAAGAAGACACCATGAGGAGGGAAGCGGTATGCAATGTACATCAGGTCCTCGCTGAGCACACTGTCCCCCTCCTCATGCAGCACGTTCAGGGCAGAGTGACCCACATTGTCACACAACCACTTCAGCTGTGGTACAGAGTTGCGCATGAGAGATAGCCTGGCCTCAAAGACAATGGGCTGGTCATCGATGCGCCACTTTTTGACCAGATCATACATGTCCATGACGTCATTCCAGCTGTAGCCACTCTGACTGAGGTCTGTATGCGTGCCTGTTGTCCATCCCAGTGACACGGTGCATTTGGGGAACATACGTTTCAACGTCTGGAAAAAGCGGCTGGGATCCACTTGCACTGGACCTCCGTGAGGACCAGGAAGAACATCAGCATGGATCCAAACAGGAAATTTGATGAGATACTGCAACGAAAGAACAGTGGACATGTAACTGTAACAACCTGGTGCATGCAGCCACCAGTACAGTTTACAGTACCAGCGGCTGCATGCACAAAGGGGTTGACACATTCAGCCCTAACACCTTGTGCAACATTCTCAAATTTGGGAGTTATTCTCTGAAGACTACATTAAAGTTCTGGAGGCAGATCGATCATGACAGAGTGGTGCCTACACTTTCATGGTCTATTCACCTCCTGTTGTGTCACGGATGTATGGGTTAAAAATTAAACTGAGCATATAATTTTGAGCCACGTTTTCCCTCTGTGGCAGCTGAGCTGCAAAGTTTTCTCAATCAAAAGATTTACATAATGGCAAAAGACATTAGCAACAAAAAATAAGCGATTGTTCACTATGTAAGAGCACTATTGGGGTTATCCTATAGGATGACAGAACATACCTGCATGTCCATCTCTTTCAAGCGCTGTAGTGAAATTTCCAAAGAGTCTATTGTAGCAAAGTCCAGTTTGATCCCCTTGTTAAGATTCTTGATTTTCTGCAGCCAGTCCACCAGCTGAAGCTCGCTCTCTGACTGTGGTGGTTGCGCCATCACAGGTATTAACTTCTGGTGCTCTGTTCCTTGTCCTTGCAGTATGACATCACCCTCAATCATGTGCACCTCACCTGTGACCAAAATTAAAAAAAACTCATGACATGCTGTTTCCATAACATAAGTGCTTTATACTATAGGTCAGAGTCTTAAGCATTAATTCATTCATTCAGTCCTCTCTGCGCCGTCTGGTGCTTGAGGCGACGGCAAGGGAGCGCCACTTTTGTCTGTCAGCTGCTATTTTGGGTGCTGTTTGCAGAGTAAGGCCTCTGTTCTTGAGCTCTCGCTCCACGGTTCGGCGCCACGTCTCCTTTGGTCGCCCACGGTTTCTCTTCCCCTGTGGTGTCCATCTCAGTGCCACCCTTGGTAATGAGTCAGGTGACATTCTGCAAACGTGGCCTAGCCATCTCCATCTCCGTGTGGCGATGGTTTCAGCGATGCTGTCTGCGCCTGCTCTCTTCCGTAGTTCCTCGTTTGTAATCATGTTTGGCCAGAAGACCTTCATGATCCGTCGCAGGCACTTGTTCTGGAAGACATCCAGCTTGCGTTCCGTAGCGGTAGTGGATTTCCAGCATTCTGACCCATATAGAAGGACACTCAGCACGTTGCTCTTAAAAATACGGAGCTTGGTGTGGATGCTCAGGCTTGTGGTCCTCCAGATGGGTTTCAGCATTGCGAAGGCTTGGTTGGCTTTGCTGATTCTTGTGGTGATCTCCCTTGTGCAGTCTCCATCTGTGGTAACCTTGCTGCCCAGGTACGTGAACTCGTCCACCTCTTGCAGAGGTTGGTCATTGATGGTGATTGGGTCGCCCACTATGGTGTTCTTCCTCATGACTTGAGTCTTCCTAATGTTGACCCCGAGACCTATGGAGCTTGCTGACTGTGTCAACTGTTGTGTCTTCTGTTGCATGTCCTGGTTTCTGCTTGCCAGCAGCCCGATATCATCGGCGTAGTCGAGGTCATCCAGCATTGAGGTCAGCGTCCACTGAATTCCCTGCCTCCTTCCCTCTGTGGTGCGGCGCATGATCCAATCAATTGCCATTGAGAATAGGATTGGCGAAAGAATACATCCTTGTTTCACTCCGGTTTCCACCTTAAACGGTTCGGTGAGCTGGTTGTTGTGGACGACTCTGCACTCAAAATTCTTGTACAGGGACCTGATGACGTTGACAAGTTTCTGGGGGATTCCATAGTATCGCAGGATTTTCCAAAGGGAGTCTCGATGCAGACTGTCGAAGGCCTTCTCAAAGTCTACAAAGACCACATAGAGGGATCCATTCCATTCGTTAGACTGCTCAAGGATCTGTCTCAGTACGAAAATATGGTCAATGCAGGACTTGCCTTTCCTAAAACCTGCCTGCTCCCGGCGAAGGATGCCATTCACTGCTGTCGTAATGCGTTCAAGGAGAATGCGGCTGAAGATCTTGCTGGTGAGGGATAGTAAGGTGATGCCTCGCCAGTTGTTACAGTTCCCCAGGTCTCCTTTCTTCGGAAGTTTGACGATGGTGCCGGTCTTCCAATCGCTCGGCGCTTCCTCAGTGTCCCAGATCTTTTGAAAAATCTGACAAAGAAGCTGCGGCGTTACCGTATCTTCTACTTTCAGCATCTCGGGGCACACTCCGTCATCGCCAGGTGCCTTCCCGTTCTTCAGCTTTTGAATGGCCTGCTTGACTTCCGCAATAGTAATGTTGCCGAGGTTAATGTCCAGGTCCTCCTCCGCTTCAGGAATGTCAGTGAGGGTTGGTGGGTCTGAGCGGTTCAGGATGGACTCGAAGTGTTGCTTCCATCTCTTCAGCTTCTCTTCCTCTACTGTGACATGAGTTCCATCTTCAGCTCTCACTGGAAGGTCGTGGTGTTGCCCGTAATCGCCCTTCAGCTTCTTGGTGTTCTGGTACACTGTCTTCATGTCTCTCTGTTTTGCAGCTGCCTCCGCTTCTTCTGCCAGCCTTTCTGTGTACATTCTCTTGTCTCTTCTCGCTGATGTCTTCACCGCTTGATCTTTCTCTCTGTATTCTCTTGATATTCTTTCCTTCAGTCTTGGTGATTTGGTATCCAAAAGTTTCTTCTTGATCTGTCTTCTCTCTTCTATGCGAGCCCACGTGTCTTCTGAGATCCACTCTGTCTTCCTGCTCTTTCTGTATCCTAAAACTTCCCCTCCTGTTTCCTTCATGGCTCTGTTGAAATCTTCAATAGTCAGCGCTGTCTCATCTTCCAAAACACTAAATCTATTCCTGAGGGCCAACCTAAACTCTTCTTTCACTTTTGGGTCTTTCAACTTGGCCACGTCGTAGCGCTGATTTCTGGTGTCTCCTATCTTTACTTTCCTAAGCTTCAATGTCACCTTCCCCACCAGAAGACTATGGTCGCTGCCAATGTCAGCATGTCGCATCACTCGCACATCCTGCAGAGAGTGCCTCCAGCGACCATTAATGATGATGTGGTCGATCTGGTTCTGGGTCTTGCCGTCTGGTGATTTCCATGTGAGTTTGTGGATCTCCCTATGCGCAAACAGGGTCCCTCCTATGACTAAGTCATTCTCCTCGCAGAAATTGACCAGCCTCTCCCCGTTGTCGTTGATCACACCCGCTCCATGTCGTCCCATGGTCCTCTTTCTGTCTTCATTGTCGCAGCCGACCTTAGCGTTGAAGTCACCGATCAGCATCAGCACGTCATGTCGAGGGATGTCTTCCAAAACAGCTTGGAGGGCGTCGTAGAATGCATCCTTATCCTCTTCTTCCGCGTCGTCTATCGGTGCGTAGCCCACAACAATAGACAGCTTTGCGTATTTGGAATTCATCCTGATGTACAGCAGGCGCTCGTTCACAGGTTTCCACTGTAGAACGGTGTTGGCCTTGCTCTTATTGATGATGACAGCAACTCCTTCTCGGTGTTCGTTGTCTGTTCTTCCAGACCAGATGATGACTTCTCCGGAGCTCAACCTCTGTCTGCCAGCACCAGTCCATCTTGCTTCTGTTACTCCCATGAGGGTTAGTTTGTGGCGGTTCAGTTCACTTACTGCTTGCGCCAGCTTTCCAGTCTGGTAGAGCGTTCGCACGTTCCAGCATCCAATTCTGATCCATCGTTTTGGCGTCAGGAGTTCCGCTATCGGGGTGGAGACGTCCTTGCGGCTTTGGTCCCCATCCGTCATAAGTCCAGTTTCCTGGTCTGCTTCGCTCCCAGCGCCGGTTGTCGCTTTTTCCCTTGTTGTCGTTTCCGTAGCAAGTTTCTTTTTACAGGGTGGAGTCGCTAGCCCCACGCCTAACCCTCCTCCTTTATCCTGACTTGGGACAGGCAGTTAAGCCCCCAAAGGGGCCTCCCTGGTGGAGTTCTTAAGCATTAAGCCTAACCCATTATGCTCCGTCTGGCTCCTCCCCCTCAACCTGTCCAGTTTATTTGACCTGCTAGTAGCTCTAGGCTCCCGTTGGCATACCTCTTGGGATAATATGAACATGCAAGCCGATCTGCCCCGACAAGGCGCATGCACTCTGGGAATGATTTTCATGACATTATTATTTTTAACATTAATCCCCTTGTGTATGCAGTGATCTACACGTTAAACAGTACCATTAAGTGTGTGCACAAGGTTAATCTTTTATACCCGGAGCACCCACAAGTGGACACAGATGCAAAACCATCGCTGCCAAAGCAAACTGTGAACGTTGAGAACCGTACAACACAACATGTATGGGTGCATATCGTTGTGTCTGTGTGTACTACTGCAGTGTTGATTCTAGGATTTCAGAAAAGTGAGCCCAAAGGCTCCCTCTAATCAAAAAAGGGAGCCCCTCAAGGTGTAAAAGGGAGGCCCTCAAATCGCGTTGCACTGCTTACTTTAAAACGACATATACACACATTCATACATACAGTGGAATCCGCTTAACACGAATTTCTGGGGACACGGAAAATCACTTCGTGTTAACCGTATTTTGTGTTAACCAATATGACCTCAAAATTGATCACGGCCCTCAAGGAGAAAGTGTGTAAGACGTGTGCGTGAATGAGTACCAGGTTAAAAGTGCACGACATTATCGTACTTTCTATGCATACCTTCAGCTCGCTAGGAAAACACAAGGAAACGTGTACAGCTCGAGTTTTTAATGTAAATCCATCAGGTAAAATCCATACTAAGTTACAATCCTCAGGTAAAAGCAACACAGGCTGAAGTACAATCCCGCGTCGGTAAAAGGGTTGTGTTGGTACACGAATGATACAAAATGAATACAGTACAGAAATGCTAGCCAATGAGAAGACAGATTACAACAGCCGAAGGCTATTCAGCCAATCACAGACTAGAGTTCGCTCTGATCTGTCATGTGTACTTCCACAGCGCGAGAGCGACACGTGAATTGGTTTTCTGTGAATGGAATCTGTGTTCGTGTTAACTCATTCTACCCCAGACACACCACAGCAAGATAAGGAACGACCTTGATAGTTCAAGGGTGATGCCAGAATAGCTTGGCGCCTATGGGCGCCAAGCTATTCTGGCATCACCCTTGAATTATCATGGTCGATCTGTGTCCTGCACTGCAATGCAGTCTTCAGAGGACAACAGCGAAATTTGGTGATTTCGGTGATGGGGTAGAATGAGTTAAACAGGTGAATAATAGTGAAATTGCCCTGGCTCGACTCAGGCCACACTGCACCAAGACGCTCGAGCAGGCTTTTATGCAGCAGCGGTGCGGCCGCGCTGGTCGTGCAAAAAAGCGTCCAGTTTCTTTTTTCTGCGATTCTTCGGCCGCGCTATCGGTGTTTTTTTGCGATTTGGAGCATAATATTGCGAGAAATCGCGCAAAACGCGCTCTAGAATCAACACTGCTACTGTAAGATCACTGATTTCATAATTGCACAAGATAAATGCAAGATGTACATAAGCCAAGGCTTGCACCTCCAGATGCACCCATTACAATCAATTTCAACAAGAACAAAATGACCCTTACTGTTGACAGCCTTTTCCAATGCCTCTCGTGTGTTGGTTGCTCTTGCCCATGTGACCTTACTGGCATCATTATTCACATTAAAATAAATAAGAGCATTGATGTCAGGCCCAAATTTCAGGAATGGCATGTGAGGGATCAAAAACTTTGGAATCAGACCTGAAAATGAAATGACAGTTCAATCAAATAAAGTACCCTTGTCAACCCACTTGCACAAGCAGCCTTTGGTACAATACCGGCGGCTGCATTTGCAAATGGGTTAAACGGTCCATTCTGACGACTAATTTCACAAAAAGAAAGACATGAACAAAATTATTATAACACAGAAGCTGAAGCCACATTCACTTCCTCAAACAATATACTGCGCACATAATCCGAAAACGTTACCTCCACCAAAGGTGAAAAACATGTAAATGACAAAGAAAACTGCGAGCAAATGGAAAACTAGATATTTTTTGCATCCTCTGTAGATGTTGATCAGGCGAACTGGTGGATGATCTGCACGATATTGAGCCATATCGGCACTGTACACTATAGATCATAGCCAACGCAGTTTTCAGAGTGATCAGGAGGAGACAACCCTCATCATCAACTTTCTATTTTTCATTCAAATTGCAAACGTAAACAATTATTTCATATACTATAAATTTCCTTTCTTTCTTATATCATTGAACAAATGTAACTAATTAATGTTAAAAAAATACACGCTTTAAATTCTAATCGCTCTTTCCCACAGTCTAACGAGATGTAATATGGCGCTTGTCTGGAGACCGAAAATACGATTGTTTTATCTTTGATCAATCTTTTGTTGCATGATCTTCGCCATAAGCGCTTAAAGGTAACACTCAGTGTCTCTTTCAGAAAGCAAAAACAAACTCATACACATTACACAATGATATATCGTGTTTAGACGTGTGATCTTTCTTTTATTTTCTGTGGTCTTAACATTTCTTTGACGAGCTGGGTTCCATGCTTAGTCGATTTCCCCCAAGATTCTGTTAGGTATCGATCGTCGTTTACATTCGAAAAAGAAGGTAACTTTATTTAGTAAAGTAAACCTTTCGTGGTTTTAGTCCTTTATTTCTACTTTGTTATTAGCTGTCGTGATACGGAACCACGCACTATGTAAATAAAATTTCATTGCGTCATTGCAATGACTTGAATGACAGACTTTGCCAATGCTGCTGACCTCTGTCAAATTATCACTCATCATTATTTTGTACTATATATTCTCATAATGTGAATATTTCTAAGCATGTTTGCCAGTCATATGATCAGTCATATTATACTCTTCTCATAATGTGAATATTCTAAGCATGTTTTGCCAGTCATATGATCAGTCATATTATACTCGATTCTGTGCATGAAATTCCAGTAAAAGCTTAATTGCAGCTGTTTATTTCGAAATCAGTACATGTTCTATTGCATAGTTTCAGTGGACATAACACATTTGCTGACCCATACTACTAAGAAAAGGTACATTTCAGCGTTAGACATAAAAATAATGTGTCATTTTTCATAATATTCAATGGTATCATATTGACAAACTTTTTGTTTACACTAGGTATCGTGAGACTACAATAATTTGGATGGAGTGATCAATGCAGGATGGAGTTCACAGCTGCAAATGTGGAGGAGGTATGCAGGTTTTCTTTTGCGATTTTGTATACATATCTACCTATCTCGCTTGAAAGATTCTATTAGCTGATGGGCGGTATAACAGAGGCAGAGTTAGACGAACAAAATGATTGGAGAATTCAGAATGTTATTGTTATTGGTAAGTGGAAAGAAACAGAGACTCACCGATAAATCAGGGATTTATTTTCAGAGCCCACTTAAGGGTGCTTATGGTAATCAGCAAAATATTGCAAGTTAGATCAAATTAAACATGTTTCCTCTCAGTGTGATTATGATGCTGACCAGTGCAATGTACTCTTTTGTTTGTTGGTTAGCACTTGGGGGGGGGGGGGGGGTAGGATTCGCATACCTTTCAGACAGTGTCACCTGTTGTGACTCAGAACAGCTTTGCGTAACTTCAGACTCAATGAATGATAGATTGGCTGGTGACCTCAAAATCTGGAGACCAGGAGAACATTGTCATTTGAAGGGCAACTTAATTTTTTCTTGATTACTAACCTATATTTTTTAGATTGTCATCACCCCTACTGCCATAAGGGTAGTGGCCGAATTTTTACTGTCTGTTTTTCAGAGTTATAGTTTTATCATTTGTGTTACTACTGCTACATATTTGGTTTTGCAGGCTGTGCGGCAGTTCTACTGTCAGGGGTTTGTTCAACAAGAGGTACATCACTGGCTGACCACTGCACAGTACTCCCATGCAGCCTGGTCATTCAGTTGGGATCTCATTCAACCCACCAAGGTAAAAACACAACACCACCTTCATACTGTGACTTGTTTAACTCATCTGAACAGATCCTATACATGGATTTCATTGCATATATATATATACATCCGTATTTGGCATGTCTTGGATGTGCTGGTAGCATGTGCTTGAAAATGGACCAGCCTCAGTGAGTGGAAGAAGGGCTTGATAAGCTTGGCTTAGTTTCCTGGCTTGGCTTAGTTTCCTGACAGGTCTGACTTGATAAATTGCACTTCGTTTTGCTGTGATCCTTGGATATGTCGCTGACAGGGCCTTAGAAAAAAAGTCAGACCGACCGCGGAGGGCAGTGACCCATGTTATCTGAAAGCCCCACCTATGATACCTCTTTCACTTGTCGTGCATATACCTTGCTGAACACCATGTTACCTCCTCCAGATCAAGAACACACATTGAAATAGTGAGGGGCAGTGGGCACAAATGTGTAATGCAAGTCTATGGCCACGCTCTTCAGTGGTTAGGACACTAACCTGTGTGGGTGAGAGTACATTGACACTGAACCCTCAAAGACCTTTTTTACATGAAGAACACATGTGGGAAGGGTACAGATATATGATAAATACTGTAAGTCTAGGTTTGTCTCAGGCAGAAGTTGTTTGCTGCACTGGCTTCACCTAGCTAATAATAATAATAAAGAGCATTGATAACGTGCTAAATCCCCAGGAGTAGTGGGATCTAAACACATTACAAAAAATATGTGTATGCAGAAATCTCTTTCACTAGCTGATTTGTTTAATTTGATTTACTCACCTTGGAGGTTACTTCAAACAAAACAGATTTAAAGCAAGTGTGTGAATAAAGTTGATTAAAAGACAAGGTTTCCTTTTTAAGTCTCTTCTATTTATAGAAGAGACTTCTTAAGATGGGACATGAAGGAGTGATTTTAGTAGAACACACATGTCTTAGGGGGACTGGCCTCAAACTCTGGTAGCGAAGTAACAAGATAAAAATTATGCCATGTCTAGTTAGCAAACCTAGCTGTAGAATGTGTTTTTGGCATGAAGCGCTGTATATATTTGTGTATGTATGTAAACACAAAAATCTCCTAAGTTTGCATACATACAAACTTGAAAATATAGGAGGTACTTCATTCAGGGGGTGTCTAGGAGGGTTTTCGAGCATTTGGAAATTGGATATTTCATTGAAGAGTTAAATGACCATTTATAGAAAATAGGTTGACCCACACTAGAGTCTGTCATTTTTGTTATATTCACTTGAAATTTTGGATGTAGCTAGTTTTGAGAGAGACATTGAATAATTCGTTAGCCAGGTCTGTACTTCTTCAACTTTTTCGTAAAAAGGAATTCATTTCAGAAAAAAATGTCAAAAGTAAGAATCCCCGACTGACGTGTAAAAGCACAAGACAAATCAGTGTTGTACATTGTTCCTGAACTGACGCAAAGTGCCAGCAGGTTAGTATGAATTGATGCAATGCTGTCCCTCTCTCTGACAATTTGATTTAGTCAGAAGTACAGTCTCTGTCTTTATCAGGCATCGGAATTGTCCACAAAATTCCGCGGGGAAAAGAAATCGTCCATGAAAATAAAAAGGCGTTTCTGCGAAAAAGTATTTTGGGTAGCAAAACACGCAAAGCACCGGTTTTCCTCCGCGACAGATTATGATGCGGCAGGCTGTGTCTGTGGCCTGTCTGAGTGCGCGGAACTTAGGCGGGCAGACTAAAGGTGCACCGTCACCCCCCCCCCCCCCCCCCCCCCCCCCCCCCGTTTGATTTTTCGGTCCTCGCGGAAACAAGATTTAAGCGACGCCTACCCCCTCCCCCCCCAACCCCAACCACTGTTTGATATTTCGGCCCCTCGCGGAAACAAGATCTAGTGTGGTGGAGGCCTTTTGTATTTTTGTATCAGGTTCAAGGTCCTGTTTCAGATGATTTTTGCTTGGGCAATTCCCATTACTTACTTACTTACACCTGTCACCCCTACCCGGGTATAGGCCGTCGACGAGAGACCTCCAGCAACTCCTGTCCTGTGCTTCTCCTTCGATTCTACTCCAGGTGGTTCCCAGTCTCTTGATGTCTGCTTGGAGGTCTCGACGCCAGGAGTTTCTCGGCCTACCTCTTTTCCTCTTTCCCTGGGGGTTCCATGACAATGCCTGCCTAGTGATACTGGAAGCTGGCTTTCTCAGACTGTGACCGATCCATCCCCATCTTCTTCGCCCAATTTCATTCTCTGCTGTTATCTGCTCTGTTCTCTCCCAGAGTCTGACGTTGCTGATCTTCTCTGGCCAGTGGATTTTCAAAATTCTTCTAAGGCAACTGTTCATGAAGGTCTGTACTCTGTTGACTGTGGTTTTTGTCAATCTCCAAGTCTCTGCTCCATATAGGAGAACTGCTTTTACATTGGAGTTGAAAATCCGGACTTTGGTGTGTTGTGACAGCTCTCTGGAACTCCACACTTTTTTCAACTGGAGAAAGGCTGCTCTGGCTTTACCGATTCGTGCTCTGACATCTGCATCAGTGCCGCCTTTTTTGTCTATGATGCTCCCGAGATAGGTGAAGGACTCCACCTCCTCCAACGGGGTGCCAGCAAGCAAGACTGGTTCTTCCCTGGTTGCGTTCAGCCTCATTGTCTTTGTTTTCTGTTTGTGAATGGTGAGGCCCACTTGGGACGAGATGTCAGCAAGCCTCGTGGTCTTGTCCTGCATTTGTTGATGAGTGTGGGACAGTAATGCCAAGTCGTCTGCAAAATCGAGGTCGTCAAGCTGTGTCCACAGTGTCCACTGTATTCCACTTCGTCTGTGCTCTGTGGTCATCTTCATGACCCAGTCTATGGCCAGTAGGAAGAGGAATGGAGACAGCAGACACCCCTGCCTGACTCCAGTTCTGACCTGGAGCTCTCTGGTGAACTGCCCTTCGTGGATCACGCGACATGTCATGCCATCATAGCTGCTCTTGATCAGGCGGACGAGCTTTGTGGGTACACCGTAGTGTCGTAGGAGTTTCCACAGAGTCTCTCGGTCCACGCTGTCAAATGCTTTCTCATAATCCACAAAGTTGACGTACAGCGGGGAGCTCCACTCCAGAGACTGTTCCACGATGATGCGGAGAGTGGCGATCTGGTCTGTACATGATCGGTTCTTCCTGAATCCTGCTTGCTGGTCTCTCAGCTGGGGGTCAACGGAGCTCTTCATTCTCTCTAGGATGATCCTGTTGAAGACCTTTCCTGGTACTGACAGCAAGGTGATTCCTCTGTAGTTGGAACACTTGCTGAGGTCGCCTTTCTTGGGAAGCTTGATTAGGTACCCCTCCTTCCAGTCAGCTGGCATCACCTCCTCTTCCCAGATCTTTCCAAACAGTGGGTACAGCATCTCAACTGTTGTCTCTAGGTCTGCTTTCAGAGACTCCGCTGGGATGCCATCTGGCCCTGCTGCTTTGCCATTCTTCAAAAATGCCGCTGCTTTTCTGATCTCTTCCCGGCTGGGTCTGTCACAGCTGATGGGTAGGTCGGTCTCTGCCGGCTGGATGTCGGGGGGGTCGGGTGGGCTAGGTCTGTTCAGTAACTCTTCAAAATACTCGGCCCATCTGTCGAGTTGGTCTGCTCTGTCTGCAATAGGCTTGCCTTCTTTGTCTTTTACTGGTCTTTCTGTATGGCCATACTTACCCGACAATCTTCTGGTAATGTCGTAGAGCTGTTTCATGTTGCCGCTGCCTGCTGCCTTTTCTGCCTCTGCTGCCAGGCTGTCTGTGTAGGCCCTCTTGTCTGCCCTGATACTCCTCTTCACCTCGCGGTTGGCTTCCGAGTATTCCCCCTGTGCCCTTACTTTGGCTGCTCTCGTGCGACTGTTGTTGACCGCTGCTTTCTTCTGCTTCCTCGCTTCTATCTTCTTCAAGGTCTGTGCCGACAGCCAGTCCTTGTGGTGGTGTTTCCTGAGCCCTACAGTGCCTTTGCAGGTTGAGTTCAGCGCCTCTCTAACTGCCTTCCACTGCTGCTCTGTGGTGACCGCCTCCTCTTCATTTACTAGCTCCTGTAGCACTTGAAACCGGTTGGACAGCACCAATTTGAACTCTTCTCTAACTCCAGTTTCTCTCAGGAGGCCTACATTATAGCGCTGTCTTCTTGTTGTCTCTGTGCGGCTTTTCTTTAGCTTGAGCTTCATTCTTAAGGTAAGCAGATGGTGGTCTGAGGCGACATCTGCTCCCCTCCTCACTCGAACATCTTGAAGGGATCTTCTAAATTTCTTGCTAATGCAGATATGGTCTATTTGGTTCTCTGTTGTATGGTCAGGTGAGACCCAAGTTGCTTTGTGTATTCTTCTGTGTGGGAAGATGCTGCCTCCAATGACAAGTCGGTTTAGACCAAAAGTCTACAAACCTCTCCCCGTTCTCACTCATCTCCGAGCCTAGTCCCTGTCTCCCCATCACCTCTTCGTATCCGGTGTTGTCCTCCCCTATTTTGGCATTAAAATCGCCCATGACGATGGTGATGTCTCGCTCCGCACATTTGTCCACGGCACTCTGGAGTCGGTCATAGAACTCTTGTTTCTCTTCCTCGTCACTGTCATTGGTGGGCGCATAACACTGGATGACGTTCAGCTTGAGCTTTTTCTTGGTTCTAAAGGCTGCTGTTATAATTCTTGGCCCAAGAGGTTCCCAGCCCATCAGCGCTCTCTGTGCCACTGGTGACAGCATGAGTGCTACTCCTTCTGTATGGGGGGCATTCTCCTCTTCATGACCTGAATACAGAATCATCTCCCCGCAATTCCCATGCCTGCTTTATTATGATGTCTGCAAGCGTATTGTGCAAAACTGATGTGGGAAAATTCATGCAATCTCATAGACCCATAGAAGAGACTTTGTGGGCTGGTTCATCCCATCTTGATTTGATTTTCTTGTCAAAGTGCTACATCATGTCTGTCAAAAGGGGAGGGGGGGGGGGGGGGGTTCAAAGGTACAAAGCTCCTTTCAGTGTATGGGTAATCCATGGGGGAAAAAACGGATTTGTTCAATAGCATGTCCGTTGAAAGGTCCTGGTAAATCAAAGTAGCACAGTTGGAGTGCGCCTGAGTTGATCAGTGTTCAGGTCATACTCCATAGACAATAGATTTCCATGTCCCCCATAACCCGCCCGTCGGGGCCGTCCATTATAACTTCGGTGCTGTGGACGTTAAACCCCAAACTAATCAAATCGGTGTATGGGCAGTTCAGCAAGTTGTTGTCAACAGGTTTGTGACACCCAATATTTAAACAAAAGTGATACATGCCCATGTCATAATATATCAACGTTGTGTCCCAGGACTGCTCAGTCCATAGCTAAACACCTTATCACCCCCTTCATCTACTCATAAACACATGTAGATTTACAAGTCAGCAAGGTTCACAACTTTGAATTCTGTAGGTGACCCACCGCTGTGGTGACATATGAATGTCTGCGTGGCAAGACAAAATCATGGGTATTGATAGGGTGTGGCAAATGTTTCAGGTGATACCGTAAAAGTTATCATTTTCGGCATTTTTTTCCGTGACGAAATTCCCAATTTTCCCAAAATGACATAAAATTGGGGCAAAACAAAATATTGCACATTAATAATGCCAAAATATTAGAGGAAAGGCTGCTTGTGCCAAAATTTAGAGGAAAACTTTCTGTGCCAAAAATTAGAGGAAAAGTAACTGCTAAATTTAATTGAAGTTCATAATATACTGGTACCACTCTGCACTCCGTAAATGGCATGGCCATCAACAAAAATGATATGGGTAAAGTCAGGCATTGGGAGCAGTTGCCAGCCAACCCCATTTCTGGCTAAAGTGTAGCAGTAGAACTTTGGAGCAAGCGTTAGAAAGTCAAGCGGTGAAAATACCACAGCCTCTAGGATCTGAGAACAAGAAGGGCAAAGCCCATATATATGGCTCATGTGTATCGACCGATCCACACATATGTGACATAACGTTTCTTGTCAAAATATGGCTAATTTTTACATATTGCCTGAGCTCTTGTGACCCTTGACCTTTCCGAGGGGTCATGCAAATTAGTATGCATAGATAGGTCTTACCATCAGGTATCTCTGTAGCAAGTTTGGGTTTGAAGTTATGAATAGTATTTGCGAAATTTTTGTTGTTGTAAAACTATGGTCATTTTGGACCTATTTCTTGACCTATTGTGACCCTTGACCTTTCCGAGGGATCAACCTAATTAGTGTGCATATAAAGGTCTTACCATCAGGTATCTATGTACCAAGTTTGGGTTTAAAGTTGTCAATAGTATTTGAGAAAAAAGAAATTATGTCCCAAAATAGTTATTTTTCATATATTCCTAAGCCGCTGTGACCTTGACCTTTGTGAGAGGTCACTGAAATTGGTATGTTTAGAAAGGTCTTGCCACAAAGTATCCTTGGGCCAAGTTTGAAGACTGTAGCTTGAATAGTCTCCGAGAAAATGCTAACGTTAAAGTTTACCACGGACGGACGACCACTGGCCCAGAACATGAACTCACTTTTGCTTTGCACGTGAGCCAGAAATCAACACTGATCTGTTTACTTTTATCAGGACTAGAAAAAACGTCTTATTGGCTGATTCTTGCAGCATTTCATACACTAAATCTTATTGGTTAAGAAATAATAAACACATGAAGTGCACACCTGTGAAAGCCCATGCTTCAATAGAAACATGGAACTGGTGTACCTCGGGCGTTAAAGCGTCAGATTGCGGTGGCCGGATGCTTCAACCTCCTCATTGTATTTTCAAGCTTGCCTAATGGTGGTGGCCCATGCCATATAAACTTGGCCTGACAGTGAAAAGATTTCCCGTCACAGTAGATCAAAGATCCTGTGTAAGCGGTTTAGGGATTAAATGAATCAGGGAAAAAGCATCTCTGGTGCTGAAATTACTACAGATCTTTGCCTAAGTCATAAGTGGGCCACCATAAATAGTATGATCTGTGTGGATACTTGACATGTAAACAGGCTATCAACTTAGACACTAGCCAATCAATGCAATCCAGTTTCTCACCTAACCGCCTGGCACAAACTCTGCGCAAGAGACAGTTTTACTCCAGCCTTAGAAGTGGCAGGGGCTCATGAGAACTTGGCTCATGCTGGCCGCGAGTGACTTCAATTATATCTTCGGCTGAATGCACTGTGTGTCGATGTAGCAATATCGTTCTATCAAGCCCAGCCAACTCGGTCCACGACAAGTGAATAGTTAACCACCCATCCTCTTGAATGTGGATGGGGCCACAAAGCATGCCTACAACTAATACAACATATGAGGGGGCATGTGGATCTGTGCTTTGCGGATGTAGGTTCACCTAAAGCGTTGCACCACTCAAGCGTCGCACAGAGGTTTAGACCAGTTACACCCACAGTACCGCAAAAAGTACGCGTCATGGCTGCTGGCTGCAATGGGAATTTTTATCCGCTAATTGGCGAAAATATATTTCAACCAAATTGCCAAAAATTAAGAGCAATGCCAAAAATCAAAATTTTTAATTTTTTGACAAATGCTGTGTTATGTGTTGAAGTCGTAGTCGTAGTATGATAAACACGCACGCACGTAAGGTTCTATCAAATAAACTTCATTCAGCTGCAACCCGTCACACATGGCTTAAGGATGTAGACAATACTGGAGTAACAGTTCCAACAATATTTTAATTCAGCGATGCGATCTCCACACAATGCATTTCCAAATGCCTTAACACTGATGCAATGTCTCTTTTGCAAATGTCCACACTGGCGACACAAATTTTCTCATACAACGTACACCATCGTTACGCTGCGTCTCTCACAATGTACACGCTATACGGGCCACGTACCTACGATAAACTGTGTGTCTCTACAACTGACAATGCAAGACAATGTACCTAGTCGGAATCTTCCAGAACTTTCACAACACAAAAAAAACAAACTGCCAACTTCACGCGCACAGTAAACAACTATGACTAATTGAATGTCTGTAATACAATGTAGCGAAATGTTTCTTACTCTTCTGACGACACAAGACAGCGCGACCTGCTTGAAGGTTCTAATCTATACTCCGCGAATCTACGCAAAACAAAGCTCGACCGCTATTCTCTGTGCGACTTTTCTAGAAGCTTCCGTTAAACTTGGCGTATCATAACAAAGCAAAATTCGCTATCATGCACGAACGATAAAGAATCTCACTGAAAAGGTACGTGATACGTAACCATAATAGCTCAAATAAAAATCGGATCGTTTCCTATGATTAACACATGCGTGCTCTCACAGGACAACACAACCACAATCGTAACATTACCCCCTTCTTTAGAATGAAATTTCACAAAAATTTCTTTTCAAATCTAAAAAAAAAAACGGTTGTGGCTGTGTTAACCTACACAGAATCCTAAACAAATACAATTTCACATCAAAATCAAAATAAAATAATCGTCTCACAGTTCCTTTAAAATATCCTGAGCGAATACGTGACATGTCCCTTTGAACAGTCCTGGACACCTAAATGTTTCTTAAACTGTTCTGGATACAGAAATGTTCATTTAAACTGCTCTGCTCAGGTAATCCGCTCCAAAGTTCTGCGAGCCCTTGATAGACTGTAGTTTAACGTCAAAATTCTGCAAGAATATCGCCCATCTCATAATACGAGAATTTGTAAACTTTGCAGAGTTTAGATAGTTCAAGGGCTGATGGTCCGTTTGGAGAATAAATGGCACACCCAGAAGGTACAGTTCGAACCGCCTTACTCCCCAGATAATGGCTAGGCACTCCTTCTCGATGGTCGAGTAGTTTCTCTCAGCTCTGGTCAACGTTTTGCTGGCATAGCTCACTGGGTGGAGTTTTCCATTATCTTCTTCCATTAAGACTGCACCTACTCCTTCGTTGGAAGCGTCTGTTTTCGGGAAGAAAGTTTTCAATGGGTCAGGAAGGTGTACAACAGGCTTTTCGGTTAGGATGACTCAAACTGCCTGGAATGCTAGCTCTTGGGCCTCCTCCCACTTCACTACGTTAGGTTGTCCTTTCCTCAGCAAATCAGTCAGGGGTGCTGTGACTGCCGCAAAGTTTGGTATGAACTCCCGGTAGTAGTTCGCCAAGCCCATAAATGAGCAGACTTGCGTCTTGGTCGTAGGTCGCGGGGCATCCCTGATCTTCTGCACGTTGTCGTTATGTAGCCCCTTTAAACCTTCGCTCAATTTGTGTCCGATGAAGTCTATGTTGTCAGCCCCAAGAATACGCTTGCTTGGACGGATGGTGAAATTTGCATCCGACAGTCTTTGGAACAGTTCTCGGAGGCTTTTGAGATGATCCCCCCAAGGTTTGGTATGGATCAAAATGTCATCCCAGTAAAAGACCACATTCTGCATGTCTTCTAGGATCTTTTTCAGTCCTCTCTTCAATGTGGCACCACTGTTCACCATACCAAAAGGCATCTTCAGGAACTCCCAATGACCATTGGGTGTGATGAATGCTGTCTTGGGGATATCTTTTTCTGCAACCTTGATTGAAAAATCGGTCTCCACTGACCTTCTGGAACAGTTCTTCCGCTGTGGGCATAGGCTCTCGATCAAAGATTGTTAGTTTATTGAGTCTGCGATAGTCCACACACACCCGGTTGGATCCATATTGTTTCTTCATGATGACAACTGGGGACGCATTTGGTGACTTTGACTCTCTGATGACTTCCAGACTCAGCATTTCCTTGATATCCTTTTTCAATTCTTCCCTCGTGTTATAAGGAAGATGATAAGGTTTGCTGCGAACTGGCTCGTTTGACATCAGGTTATCCTTGTGCTGGATGGTGTCTGTTGTCCCTGGGTCAGGTGTAAACCGATGCTTGAACTCTTGAGTCTGGACGCACAGTTCTTCTCGTTGAGTCTGGGTCAGATTCTGACCGAACTGGATATCTTCTACATCTTCCTTGTGGCGAAGTTCATTATGATCAAACAGGTTTTTGTCATCTAGTCTTTCGTCATCAGCAAGACGCACCGATGCCGCCAGTTGTCTGTCTTGACGACCTCTCTCAATATACTTCTTCAACAGATTAGCATGGTAAGTCTTCACCTTGTTGTTGATCTTGACTCTATAGTCGTTGATGCCAACCACCGTGTTGACAACGTAGGGTCCCTTCCACTGCATCAGGAGTTTGTTGTTGTCGGTAGGAAGAAGAACCAACACCTGGTCACTTTCCTGGAATCGTCGGGGTTTCACCTTACGATCATAGTAATGCGTCCCTTTGTTCTGCACCTTCCCCAGTTCTTCTCGAGCCATCCTGAGGGTATCTTCCAGCTTCTCTCTCAGGTGGAAGACGTATTGGTAGCTGATCTTCACCTCAGGCGCGTCGATATCCTTGGTCCACAGCTCCTTCAGGATGTGTATGGGCCCCCCCTTACAGTCCTACCGTACAGTAATTCAAAAGGGGAAAACCCTGTCGAATCCTGAGGAACTTCACGGTATGCGAAGAGCAAGGCATTGATATATCTATGCCACAACCTTGGCTGTTCAGCGCACAGTTTCTTCAGCATAGCCTTCAATGTTCCGCCTACCCGGCACCGGCCTCCACGTGGTGTAGGTGGGTAGTCCGCTCAGTCCCTGACTGAGTGGGCTAGCAGACGGGTGCCATCTTTGTCCAGGATTAGGACTTGATGTCAACAGATATGTTGTTCAGCCTTTTCACTGGTCCGGTTTTTAAGGAGCTGTGCTAACCCAGGTCGTACCATGTTGGATTGGTCCTTAAAAATACTCGTGACTTTTTGGTCCTTTGGATCCCAAGTGTTTGCCGTGCTTGGAGACCCGTGTCGGGGGAGAAGAGGATCCTGGTGGCTGAAACACTCCACTTTGGCCTTGACTTCTGCCTAAACGGGAGGCTAGTCGTACCGGCCTAGGCAATCGGCTCTTGTCACGTTGAGCCCTATCCCACTGTTGACATGCGGGTTGCTATACGGAGCACCATGCTATAGCCTTTGCTGCTGATTAGGTGCTTTACGCCAGTATTCCCCTGCATTCAACGGTGTGATAGAAGGCGGTGGCTCAAACGGTTCAATCGGGCTTACCCCCTTGAGTATATCTTTCGGGCAGTCTCCATTGTGCACTTTCCCTTCTTGGGCTCGGTGGCGGGCGGGGACCCCCGGGGGATGAATATCTCTACTAATATAATATGGATAAAACAAAAAAACCAAAACTAGCACAGAAACGGCATATAGACACCGAATTTGAACATGACAGTGATTCAGACTGTGAGGAAGCGACGCCTCAGGCGTCGGCCGTATGGCCTCGCTTCCTCATTGTCCATAGCAAGATGTAGGAGAAACCAGTTACCAAGCTGCATCCTTTTCTGGTGGGGGAGACCCTCAGGAGCCGTGTTGGCAGGCCTGACGCCCAGCGCCTCAGGTCTGGTGACTTGCTGGTGGAGTGCCGTACTCGGGCACACTCCAGCGGGCTACTGGGGCTCTCTTCCATCGGAGACACTCCTGTGGAAGTCACACCCCACAAAACTATGAATTCGTCAAGAGGCGTAATCAAAGATCAAGCTTTGGCAGAACTGTCAGAAGATGAACTTGTAAGGAACCTTAAGTCTCAGGGGGTGACTTGCGTCAGGCACTTCGCTTCCAAGCGAGGTGGTGGGGAGATCCGTCTCCCTACCATCATCCTGACGTTTGGCACCCCCACCCCTCCTACTACCATCTGGGGAGGTTACTACTCCCTGAGAGTGAAAAAGTACGTCCCTCTTCCCCTCCGGTGCTTTAAGTGCCAAAAGTATGGCCATGGGCAGAAGACATGCCGTCAGGCAGAGGCTTCATGCGCCCGTTGCACTAGGCCCGGACACTCTGCTGAGTCCTGCACAGCCACCCCCCTGTGTGTGAATTGCCAGGGGGCGCATATGGCTTCGGATAAGAAATGCCCTCGTTGGATATCCGAGTGCAAGATTCAGCAGGTGCGTGTGGAGAAGGGGTTGTCCTTTCTGGATGCCAAAAAACTGGTTGAAGGCCCTGGTGCAGCTGCGGCTGCCCCAACCTCTAACACCTCTGTGTATACTTTTAGTGCAGCGGTGGCAGGCAAGCGCCCCACCAAAGACTTTTCATGTCAGACCCCAACTTCTTGGTTGGGGGCGGAGCCTCGGCTCATCTCGCCCCTGGAGAGTAACCCTCCTCCGGTGGTGACAAGGAGCCAGGGAACGCAGAAGGCGGACACTGCCGGTCCGGTTGTGCCGCCTTCTGTTGCCCCTAAGCCTCAGCCCCCACCCAAACCTGTTAGTCAGTCAACTCCAAAGGCTTCTGGCTCTGGTCAGCCTTCTAAGGCCGCTAACTCTAGCGGCAGGAACGCTGCCCAGGACCAGAAGTCTAAGAAATCTACGGGACCGCTGTGCGCACGGGCCCAGAAGGGGAACACAGATGTCCCCCTTCAAAACAAATATGCTGCACTGGAGGAGCGGATGGAGGGAGTGGAAGTTGTTGTTGCTGATGCTGCGGCAGCTCCACCCCCTTCCTCTCCGAAGAACCAGAGGAGGCCCGGGAGCCGGCCCCCCTCTGTTTCTTCAACTCCTTCCAAGGTAAAGGAAAAAGGGGGGGAAAACTCCTTACCCCCAGATAAGACTTAATCATGGACTCTTTGCTTCAGTGGAATTGTCGTGGTTTTCAAGCTAACTTTGAGGAATTGCGTCTTTTAGTCAAGTTCTATAACCCCTCAGTAATATCTCTTCAGGAGACTTACCTGAAGACTTCTGACCCTGTGTCCTTTAATGGTTTTAATGTTATACATAAAGGCTCTGATTCGGAGAGGCGCTCGGGTGGAGCGGCTCTTCTCATTAGTAGCCAAATTTTATGTAGCCCCGTTAGCATCGACACCTGTCTTCAGGCTGTCGCAGCTCGGGTTACCTTAAAGAAGACCATAACCATATGCAGTATTTACCTGCCACCATCACTGCGGGTCTGTAGCAATGATATTTTTAACTTAGTAGATCAACTGCCCCCTCCCTTTATTCTCATGGGGGATTTTAACGGTCACGCTCACCTTTGGGGCAGTGACCACTATGATGGCAGAGGTCAGATGTTAGAAGATGTTTTTTCTCAACTTAACCTATGTGTCTTTAACGATGGCTCGCCTACATACTCTAACTCAGGTTCAGGATCTAGTTC
This sequence comes from Semisulcospira habei, assembly GCA_036245525.1. NCBI lineage: Eukaryota > Metazoa > Mollusca > Gastropoda > Semisulcospiridae > Semisulcospira > Semisulcospira habei. The sequence continues at coordinate 161,290,698 of BTPG01000005.1, forward strand.
TGTTCTAGACCTCACTGTGTGTGATCCTTCTCTCATGCTGGACTTTGACTGGAAGGTTCACGATGACCTGTGTGGTAGTGACCACTTCCCAGTAGTCCTGTCATCGGTCAGCTGTGAGGAGGATTCGCCGGTGGGGCGCTGGAATCTCAAGAAAGCTAACTGGCCTCTGTTTGCCTCCCTCTGTCAGTCTCGTCTTACAGAGGAGGTGGTCATGTCAGCTGAAGAACCTGTTTCTTGTTTTACTTTGATTTTGTTGGACGTAGCAGGTGAAACCATCCCTAGAACTTCCACATCAGTCCCTCGGAGGCCGAGAGTACCATGGTTCAATGAAGAGTGCCGCAAGGCCCAAAAAATACGCAAATCTGCTCAGCGACGTGCTTTTCGTAATCCGTCGCAAGCAAATATTTTAACATTTAAAAGACAGTGGGCAAAAGCCCGTTACATTTTTAAACGCGAACGCCGTGCTTCCTGGAGACGCTTTGTCTCATCTTTATCTTCTACGACTCCGTCCCAAAAAGTCTGGAAGGCTGTTCGAAGAATTAGGGGCAGGGGTGGCTCGGCTTCTGTCGGCCATCTTAGAGATGGTGCCAGTTTGGTCACAGATAAAAAGGCTGTGGCCAATTTGCTTGCCTCCACCATTGCCCATAATTCTTGAACAGAGCATTATTCACCTTTCTTCCAGAGAGAGAAGGAGAAGCGAGAATCTTGTGCTTGTGATTTTATATCAGATAACTCGGAAGACTATAATGCCCCCTTTACATTTTCAGAATTGCAGCAAGCCATGCAGAAATGTACTGACTCTGCTGCTGGATTAGATACCATCCATTATCAGCTCCTAACTCATCTGCCTGAGGATTCACTCCTTGTACTTCTCAAGGCCTTTAACCATATCTGGATAACCGGTCGTTTTCCGCCATCTTGGCGCCAGGCTGTGGTTGTGCCAATCCCCAAGCCGGGTAAGGATCCTTCCGACCCGGGCAACAGCCGGCCAATAGCTTTGACATCATGTTTATGTAAGACTATGGAACGCTTGGTCAACGCCCGACTGGTGTGGCATCTTTGAGTCACGTGGTCTCATCACAGACCTCCAGTGCGGTTTCCGGCGCTTCCGTAGTACAACTGACCATCTAGTCCGCTTTGAGTCTTTTATCCGAGATGCTTTTGTCAACAAGCAGCATGTCTATGCAATTTTCTTTGATCTTGAAAAGGCATATGACACTACCTGGAAGTATGGTATAATGTCTGATTTGTCGGACATGGGTTTTAAAGGGCACCTGCCTGTTTTTATTCACAATTTTTTGTCTAACAGGTCGTTCCATGTCCGTGTGGGCTCCACCCTCTCCGACTCCTTTGAACAGGAGATGGGTGTCCCGCAGGGCAGCATTCTATCTCCTGTTTTATTTAGCATTAAAATAAATAACATTGTAAAGGCCGTCAAGGATGATTCTGAATGCTCTTTGTTTGTGGACGACTTTGCTTTGTGTGCACGAGGTCGAGGACTTGCGTCCCTTGAGAGGCGCTTGCAGCTGTGCGTTGATCGCATCCAGGGGTGGGTGTCTCTCAACGGATTCAGGTTCTCGCCCTCCAAGACAGTCTGTGTGCATTTTACTAACCAGACGAAATTTTTTCCAAAACCTACCCTGAGCATTGCTGGAGTGCCAATTCAGGTGGCCGAAGAGGCAAAGTTTCTGGGGGTCATCTTTGACAAAAGATTGACCTTCCGCAACCATGTTAACTACCTTAGAACCTCTTGTCGGAAGGCCCTCGACATTCTTCGTGTCGTTGGTCGTACTGACTGGGGTGCAGACCGTATCGTCTTACTTCGACTGTACCGGGCCCTTGTTCGGTCCAAACTGGATTACGGCTCTGTGGTATATGGCTCGGCTTCCAAGTCTGTTCTACAGCGTCTGAACACAATTCACCATCAAGGTCTGCGCATATGTCTGGGAGCCTTCAGGACATCTCCAGTTCCTAGTCTGTATGCAGAGGCAGGGGAGCCTTCTCTCAGGCTCCGCCGCATCCGCCTCATGCTCAGCTACGTTCTGAAGCTGAAGGCCCATCCAGAAAATCCTGCCTATGATTGTGTTTTTAACCCGTCGTTTGCAGAGATTTACGATGCCCATCCGGGAGCTGTCCGTCCACTTTCCTTCCGTGTCCGACCTCATTTGCAGGCGGCCAGAGTGGACCTGGACAAAGTTTCGGAATCTCTGCAACACGTCACTCCACCCTGGCTACTACCAGCTCCTGACATCTTGCTGGACTTGACTGCCCACAAGAAGGATTGTACTCCACCAGCCATATACCAACAGAGCCTCAATGAACTCCTTTCAATTTTTCCTGGCTATTGTCGTCTTTATACGGATGGGTCCAAATCTGAGGATGGAAGAGTGGCTGCGGCTGCAGTGTCCTCTCGCCATCCTAGACGCCCATTTAAGCTCCGTCTCCCTGACCATTCCTCTGTATTTAGTGCAGAACTGCAGGCAATTCTGCTAGCACTCAAGCATGCCTATCAGTCTCGGGAAAGAAACTTCCTGATTCTGTCTGACTCTCTTTCTGCCCTGCAGGCCCTTCAGGGCGCGGGAACAGACCATCCACTGCTGGTGCAGATTAGAGAGCTCTACGCGGACTTGATGAAGGAATATTATGACATCATTTTTATTTGGGTCCCAGGCCATGTGGGCATCGAAGGCAACAGAATCGCAGATTCTGCTGCCAACAGTGCCCGCAGTGACCCTGTCCCTGACACACAGACTGTCTATAGTGATTTTAAACCTGTTATTAGTGTGTACATAGCCCGCGAGTGGCAGTCCGAGTGGGACAAAGAGGAAGGGAACAAGCTTCATGAAGCTCTTCCTAAGTTGTCTGACAGTCTACCTTTCCGCTGCGGCAGCCGCCGTGAGGAGACTGTCCTTGCTCGGCTCCACATCGGGCACACGTATGTTACGCACTCTTACTTACTTAAACAGGATGAGCGTCCATGGTGTTTTGCCTGTGATGAGCAGTTTTCTGTTCGACACTTTTTGCTGTATTGTGCTGACCTCATTGACACCAGATATAAACACTTCACAGCAGACTCCTTGAAGGTTTTGTTCCGGGATGTTCCTCCGGACAAAATCTTCAATTTTTTGAGAGAATGCAATATTTTTAACAAGATCTGAGCATTCATTGACTATGTGAATTTTTTATTTGCCCTTTTTGAGAGTCTGTAGACATTTCTTTTAAAGACATGTGCGACATTTTAGCCTGGGATTTTTAATCTATATTTACATCTTGTCTTAAGACCTTGCTTTTAGTCTGGCTGACCAGATTTTTACCCATCCCGCCGTGAGATGGCCTTAGTCGCCTGCTCGGCGTTAAACCCAAATAACTAACTAACTAACTTCAATGTTCCATTAAACTTTTCAACCAACCTGTTACACATGGGGTGATAAGGGGTGGTAGTAAGGTGTCGGATGCTCAATAGTCGGTTGACTTCCTCCATGCAGTCGGAGACGAACTGAGTTCCTAGGTCACTCAGGATCTCCTCAGGAATCCCCAAAACGGCTGAAGATGTCGACAAGAGCCTCTGCCACTGTTGGAGTGTCGATCTTCTTCAATGGTATGGCCTCAGGCGTGTAGCGTAGTCCACCAGGATAAAAATGTAGCAATGACCTTCTTCACTTGGAGGGGATATTGGCCCCACCAGGTCCACAGCTTGAAAGGCATATCGATCAGAGGCATTTTCTCTAGAGGAACCTTGGGCACCTTTCCTTTGGAGATTGTTTTCTGGCATATGTCAAACGACCTGCAGAATCGGGTGACGTCGCCTCCCATATCAGGCCAATAGAAGACGGCTCGGATCCTATCGAGGGTCTTGTTGATTCCCAAGTGTCCTCCCAAAATGGAATCATGGGCCAATTTCATCACCTGCATCCTCAAAGGTTCAGGGACTACTACTTGACGCACAGGTTTATCTCCATTGCTGTCGAATATCCGGAACAGGATATCTCTTCTGGTCTCGAAGGTTATCTCTTTTTCCTTTCGCGTTACGGGCTCGGTCTGACCTCGGAACTTGTCAAGCATGGGGTCGGCTTTCTGCAGCTCCACCAGCCTTTCCCTATTCACCACAGCTGTTTCCGTGTTGTCCACCACTTTTAGAGGGATGGTCTGTTGACTCTTCTTTGCTTGACTTCTTGTGGCAACAGCACACGTTTCAGGTTTCCACTCTGGATCTGGATCGTATGCGTTTCTGGCATCATCAATGTTTCCGATGATAAGATCGTAGACAGGGGTCTTTACGCACAACGCCTTCACCTCTCCTCTCAGATACGGGGTATCGACGCTGACATTGGCAAGGGGGATAATCCTCACAGTTCCGATGGCCAAAATGAGGGTGGTCCCCTCCTGTAGTTTCTGGTCTTCGGTTACTAGGTCCTCTCTCACGATGATGCAACGACAACCAGTATCTCTCAGTACTCTCACTGGTGTGTTTCCGAAGAATCCTGACACCACCGGCATGTTCGGCACTTCATTCTCAGGTAGCGCGATGTTTGAGACTGGTAAAAATGTAGCTCCATCTCTTACTGGGATGCGTCCATTCTTTTTGAAAGATTCAGTCAGCTCCGGTGTCACTCGCGTTTCTCGAGACTAAAGTCACTGGATGACGTCACATCATTTGCTAATACAGCGGCGGCTCTGTGTTGAGACGTGGTATTGCCTCTGCCTGCTATCCCGCGACCTTGGTTGGATCTTCTGATATTGTCGCTTCAGGGAACATCTTTAGAAGGGCACCGTATCGCCTTGTGACCTTTCTTTCCACAGAGAAAACATGTCAGGTTCTCCATCGGCTTGTATTTCGGGGTGTCTCTGACATTGTGGATTTCCTCTGCTGGTGCAGACACACTCTGCGGCTTACTGGACCAGAACTTCACGTTGTGGGCGTCAAAGTATCTTTGAGTGAAATCGGCCAGGGCCTTTAGGGACTGGTCTTTTTGCTCCCTGAGGTGGGCGGCCAGGTCCTTAGAACAGGCGTTGAAGACTTGTTCTTTGATGATGAGGTCACACAGGTCCTGGTACTTACTTACTTACTTACGCCTGTCACCCCTACCCGGGTATAGGCCGTCGACGAGAGACCTCCAGCAACTCCTGTCCTGTGCTTCTCCTTCGATTCTACTCCAGGTGGTTCCCAGTCTCTTGATGTCTGCTTGGAGGTCTCGACGCCAGGAGTTTCTCGGCCTACCTCTTTTCCTCTTTCCCTGGGGGTTCCATGACAATGCCTGCCTAGTGATACTGGAACCTGGCTTTCTCAGACTGTGACCGATCCATCCCCATCTTCTTCGTCCAATTTCATTCTCTGCTGTTATCTGCTCTGTTCTCTCCCAGAGTCTGACGTTGCTGATCTTCTCTGGCCAGTGGATTTTCAAAATTCTTCTATGGCAACTGTTCATGAAGGTCTGTACTCTGCTGACTGTGGTTTTTGTCAATCTCCAAGTCTCTGCTCCATATAGGAGAACTGCTTTTACATTGGAGTTGAAAATCCGGACTTTGGTGTGTTGTGACAGCTCTCTGGAACTCCACACTTTTTTCACTGGAGAAAGGCTGCTCTGGCTTTACCTATTCGTGCTCTGACATCTGCATCAGTGCCGCCTTTTTTGTCTATGATGCTCCCGAGATAGGTGAAGGACTCCACCTCCTCCAACGGGGTGCCAGCAAGCAAGACTGGTTCCTCCCTGGTTGCGTTCAGCCTCATTGTCTTTGTTTTCTGTTTGTGAATGGTGAGGCCCACTTGGGACGAGATGTCAGCAAGCCTCGTGGTCTTGTCCTGCATTTGTTGATGAGTGTGGGACAGTAATGCCAAGTCATCTGCAAAATCGAGGTCGTCAAGCTGTACCCCACCCAGGTCTGCCCTGGGGGACTTGGGTGGGGTTAGGTATTTTTTAGTTCCCAGGGTCACCCTGGTCAGCCCCACAGGGTGGGTTTTTCTCTCTATTCTGGGGCATGTGTTTCTGTCTACCCTTTGTCCATTCACCTGTATTTGCCTTTTTAAAACTCTCCCTACTGTCTGCACTGCCTGTAGCTCTTGATATTGGATGTGTGTTGCTGGATGGTCTTAGCTTTGTTTGGGCCCATGTGTTAGGATTATTTAACGTATTTGACCGGCTGGCGACATGCATTCAATGTTCTGTTTCTTTTTTATTTTTTCACAAGCAGTGCAGGCACGTCCTGAGAAAGCCTTGTTGCTGTCGGGACGTTAAGCAATGTACAATCAATCAATCAATCGTCAAGCTGTGTCCACAGTGTCCACTGTATTCCACTTCGTCTGTGCTCTGTGGTCATCTTCATGACCCAGTCTATGGCCAGTAGGAAGAGGAACGGAGACAGCAGACATCCCTGCCTGACACCAGTTCTGACCTGGAGCTCCCTGGTGAACTGCCCTTCGTGGATCACGCGACATGTCATGCCATCGTAGCTGCTCTTGATCAGGCGGACGAGCTTTGTGGGTACACCGTAGTGTCGTAGGAGTTTCCACAGAGTCTCTCGGTCCACACTGTCAAATGCTTTCTCGTAATCCACAAAGTTGACGTACAGCGGGGAGCTCCACTCCAGAGACTGTTCCACGATGATGCGGAGAGTGGCGATCTGGTCTGTACATGATCGGTTCTTCCTGAATCCTGCTTGCTGGTCTCTCAGCTGGGGGTCAACGGAGCTCTTCATTCTCTCCAGGATGATCCTGTTGAAGACCTTTCCTGGTACTGACAGCAAGGTGATTCCTCTGTAGTTGGAACACTTGCTGAGGTCACCTTTCTTGGGAAGCTTGATTAGGTACCCCTCCTTCCAGTCAGCCGGCATCACCTCCTCTTCCCAGATCTTTCCAAACAGTGGGTACAGCATCTCCACTGTTGTCTCTAGGTCTGCTTTCAGAGACTCCGCTGGGATGCCATCTCACATCTGGGCCTGCTGCTTTGCCATTCTTCAAAAATGCCACTGCTCTTCTGATCTCTTCCCGGCTGGGTCTGTCACAGCTGATGGGTAGGTCGGTCTCTGCCGACTGGATGTCTGGGGGGTCGGGTGGGCTAGGTCTGTTCAGTAACTCTTTAAAATACTCGGCCCATCTGTCGAGTTGGTCTGCTCTGTCTGCAATAGGCTTGCCTTCTTTGTCTTTTACTGGTCTTTCTGTATGGCCATACTTGCCTGACAATCTTCTGGTAATGTCGTAGAGCTGTTTCATATTGCTGCTGCCTGCTGCCTTTTCTGCCTCTGCTGCCCCCTGTGCCCTTACTTTGGCTGCTCTCGTGCGACTGTTGTTGACAACTGCTTTCTTCTGCTTCCTCACTTCTATCTTCTTCAAGGTCTGTGCCGACAGCCAGTCCTTGTGATGGTATTTCCTGAACCCTACAGTGTCTTTGCAGGTTGAGTTCAGTGCCTTTCTAACTACCTTCCACTGCTGCTCTGTGGTGGCCGCCTCCTCTTCAATTACTAGCTCCTGTAGCGCTTGAAACCGGTTGGACAGCACCAATTTGAACTCTTCTCTAACTCCAGTTTCTCTCAGGAGGCCTACATTATAGCGCTGTCTTCTTGTTGTCTCTGTGCGGCTTTTCTTTAGCTTGAGCTTCATTCTTAAGGTAAGCAGATGGTGGTCGGAGGCGACATCTGCTCCCCTCCTCACTCGAACATCTTGAAGGATCTTCTAAATTTCTTGCTAATGCAGATATGGTCTATTTGGTTCTCTGTTGTATGGTCAAGTGAGACCCAAGTTGCTTTGTGTATCCTTGTGTGTGGGAAGATCCTGCCTCCAATGACAAGTCGGTTTAGAGCACAAAAGTCTACAAACCTCTCCCCGTTCTCACTCATCTCCGAGCCTAGTCCCTGTCTCCCCATCACCTCTTCGTATCCGGTGTTGTCCTCCCCTATTTGGGCATTAAAATCGCCCATGACAATAGTGATGTCTCACTCCGCACATTTGTCCAAGGCACTCTGGAGTCGGTCGTAGAACTCTTGTTTCTCTTCCTCGTCCCTGTCATTAGTGGGAGCATAACACTGGATGACGTTCAGCTTGAGCTTTGTCTTGGTTCTAAAGGCTGCTGTGATGATTCTTGGCCCAAGAGGTTCCCAGCCCATCAGCGCTCTCTGTGCCACTGGTGACAGCATGAATGCTACGCCTTCTGTATGGGGGGCTTTCTCCTCTTCATGACCTGAATACAGAATCATCTCCCCACTTAACAGCCTTTTCTGGCCAGACTGCGTCCATCTGGCTTCACTGATACCTAGCAGGGAAAGGTTGTACTTTTGCATTTCCGCTGCTATCTGGGCGGCCTTGCTGCTCTGGTACATGGTCTTGACGTTCCATGTGCCCATGGTTGTATCCCTGGATAGAGAGAGGCGGCTCGGTCCTGTGGCTTCCGAAGACTTCCGGCTTTCACCACAAGACGTCATAAGTCTTCTGGTAGAAGAACCTTCTCCTCCAGGAAAGGAATTACTGTTAGTCTTTTCGTCGGCGTTTTTGTAGCTATTTCCTTTTTTGCAGGGTGGGAAAGCTACCCCCACGCCCAACCCCCTTACTAGGAGGACCAGGGGTTTTCTGTCGGGGTCACCTTCCCTTAGACCATGTTGGTTCACGGAACCTTATTTCATTCGGTGCACCCCTCTCACGAGGGACCCCCTATCCACCACCCAGGGGACGCGCCTCAACGCCATATGGTCCCAGCGCGAGGACAGGTCCTGGTACTCTTTGTTTAAACCAGCCAGCTCTATCCATTTCTCAAGGTAGCTCCTGATTCTTTCAATGAATAGGCCGGGTGTTTCTCCTTCTTCAGGCTTGCAGTTCCGAAATCATCGCCTGTAACCCTCTTCAGTGAAGGCGTACTGTCTCAGCAGGGCGGCTTTCAACTGCGTATAATCTTCGGCTTCTTCTCTTGGCATGCGGGTGTAAAATTCAAGTGCCTTGCCAGTTAGAAGTGCACTCAGTTTGATAGCCCAAGTCTCTTGTCTCCAGTTGTTGGTGCTTGCGAAGCGCTCGAATCGCTCTAGGTAAGCGTCCATCTTATCTGAATTTTCTGCGAAAGGTGATAGCTTTGGCGCACGTGCTGTTTGCTCTCTGCTGGCTGATTTCATGTTCTTTAGCTTGTTCTTCTCTCACCAATCTCTCCTTTTCTTCTCTCTCTCGTCTCTTTTCTTCTTTCTCCTCTCTCTCCAGTCTCTCTTTTTCTTCTCTCTCTCGTTTCTTTTCTTCTCTCTCCAATCTCTCCTTCTCTCTCTCCTTTATGGACTCTCTGCTTCAGTGGAATTGTCGTGGTTTTCAAGCTAACTTTGAGGAATTACGTCTTTTAGTCAAGTGCTATAACCCCTCAGTAATATCTCTTCAGGAGACTTACCTGAAGACTTCTGACCCTGTGTCCTTTAATGGTTTTAACGCTATACATAAAGGCTCTGATTCGGAGAGGCGCTCGGGTGGAGTGGCTCTTCTCATTAGTAGCCAAATTTTATGTAGCCCCGTTAGCATCGACACCTGTCTTCAGGCTGTCGCAGCTCGGGTTACCTTGAAGAAGACCATAACTATATGCAGTATTTACCTGCCACCATCCCTGCGGGTCTGTAGTAATGATTTTTTTTAATTTAGTTGATCAACTGCCCCCTCCCTTTATTCTCATGGGGGATTTTAACGGTCACGCTCACCTTTGGGGTTGTGACCACTATGATGGCAGAGGTCAGATGTTAGAAGATGTTTTTTCTCAACTTAATCTATGTGTCTTTAACGATGGTTCACCTACATACTCTAACCCAGGTTCAGGATCTAGTTCTGTTCTAGACCTCACTGTGTGTGATCCTTCTCTCATGCTGGACTTTGACTGGAAGGTTCACGATGACCTGTGTGGTAGTGACCACTTCCCAGTAGTCCTGTCATCGGTCAGCTGTGGGGAGGATCCGCCGGTGGGGTGCTGGAATCTTAAGAAAACTAACTGGCCTCTGTTCACCTCCCTCTGTCAGTCTCGTATTACAGAGGAGGTGGTCATGTCATCTGAAGAACCTATTTCTTCTTTTACTACTATTTTGTTGGACGTAGCGGGTGAAACCATCCCTAAAACTTCAGCATCAGTCCCTCGAAAGCCGAGAGTACCATGGTTCAACGAAGAGTGCCGCAAGGCCCAAATAGCGCGCAAATCTGCTCAGCGACGTGCTTTCCGTAATCCGTCGCAAGTAAATATTTTAACCTTTAAAAGACAGAGGGCGAAAGCCCGTTACATTTTTAAACGTGAACGCCGTGCTTCCTGGAGACGCTTCGTCTCATCTTTAACTTCTCGGACTCCTTCCCAGAAAGTATGGAAGGCTGTTCGGAGAATTAGGGGCAGAGGTGGCTCGGCTTCTGTTGGCCATCTTAGAGATGGTGTCAGTTTGGTTACAGATAAAAAAGCTGTGGCCAATTTGCTTGCCTCCACCATTGCCCATAATTCTTCAACGGAGCATTATTCACCTTTCTTCCAGAGAGAGAAGGAGAAACGAGAGTCTCGTATTTGTGATTTTGAGTCCGATAACTCAGAAGACTATAATGTCCCGTTTACATTATCAGAATTGCAGCAAGCTTTGCAGAAATGTAATGACTCTGCTGCTGGCCTAGATACCATCCACTATCAATTCCTAACGCATCTGCCTGAGAGGTCACTCCTTGTACTTCTCAAGGCCTTTAACCATATCTGGAGAACTGGTCATTTTCCGCCATCTTGGCGCCAGGCTGTGGTTGTACCGATCCCCAAGCCGGGTAAGGATCCTTCCGACCCGGGCAACTACCGGCCTATCGCTTTGACATCATGTTTATGTAAAACTATGGAACGCCTGGTCAACGCCCGCCTGGTGTGGCATCTTGAGTCACAGGGTCTCCTCACAGACCTCCAGTGCGGTTTCCGGCGCTTCCGTAGTACAACTGACCATTTAGTCCGCTTTGAATCATTTATTCGAGATTCTTTTGTCAACAAGCAGCATGTCTATGCAATTTTCTTCGATCTTGAGAAGGCGTATGACACTACCTGGAAGTATGGCATAATGTCTGACTTGTTGGACATGGGTTTTAAAGGGCACCTGCCCGTTTTTATTCACAATTTTTTGACTAACCGGTCGTTCCATGTCCGTGTGGGCTCCACCCTCTCAGACTCCTTTGAACAGGAGATGGGTGTCCCACAGGGCAGCATTCTATCTCCTGTTTTATTTAGTATTAAAATTAATAACATTGTAAAGGCCGTCAAGGATGATTCTGAATGCTCTTTGTTTGTTGACGACTTTGCTTTGTGCGCACGTGGTCGAGGACTTGCGTCCCTTGAGAGGCGCTTGCAGCTGTGCGTTGATCGCATCCAGCGGTGGGTGTCTCTCAATGGATTCAAGTTCTCGCCCTCCAAGACTGTTTGTGTGCATTTTACTAACCAGACGAAATTTTTTCCAGAACCTAGCCTGAGCATTGCTGGAGTGCCAATTAAGGTGGCCGAGGAGGCAAAGTTTCTGGGGGTCATTTTTGACAAAAGACTTACCTTCCGCAACCATATTAATTACCTTAGAACCTCTTGTCAGAAGGCTCTCGACATTCTTCGTGTCGTCGGTCGTACTGACTGGGGTGCGGACCGTACTGTCTTACTTCGTCTGTACCGGGCCCTTGTTCGGTCCAAACTGGATTACGGCTCTGTGGTGTATGGCTTAGCTTCCAAGTCTGTGCTACAGCGTCTGAACACAATTCACCATCAGGGTCTGCGGATATGTCTTGGGGCCTTCAGGACGTCTCCAGTTCCTAGTCTGTATGCCGAGGCAGGGGAGCCTTCTCTCAAGCTCCGCCGCATCCGCCTCATGCTCAGCTACGTTCTGAAACTGAAGGCCCATCCAGACAATCCTGCCTATGATTGTGTTTTTAAACCATCGTTTGCAGAGATTTACGATACCCATCCGGGAGCTGTCCGTCCACTTTCTTTCCATGTCCGACCTCATCTGCAGGCGGCCGGATTGGACCTGGACAGAGTTTCGGGGAATCCCTGCAACACATCACTCCACCTTGGCTCTTACCAGTTCCTGACATCTTGCTGGACTTGACTGCCCACAAGAAAGACTCTACTCCACCAGCCATATACCAACAGAGCCTCAATGAACTGCTTTCAATTTTTCCTGGCTATTGTCGCATCTATACCGATGGGTCAAAGTCTGAGGATGGGAGAGTGGCTGCGGCCACAGTGTCCTCTCGCCAACCTAGACGCCCATTTAAGCACCGCCTCCCAGACCACTCATCTGTATTTAGTGCGGAACTGCAGGCGGTTCTGCTGGCACTCAGGCATGCTTATCGATCTAGAGAAAGGAACTTCCTGATTCTGTCTGACTCTCTTTCTGCCCTGCAGGCCCTTCAGGGCACGGGAAATGACCACCCACTGCTGGTGCAGATCAGAGAGCTCCACGCGGACTTGATGAAGGAATATTATGATATCATTTTTGTTTGGGTGCCAGGGCATGTGGGCATCGAAGGCAACAGGATCGCAGATCGTCTGCTGCCAACGATGCCCGCAATGACCCTGTCCCTGACACACAGACTGTTTATAGTGATTTTAGACATGTGGCTAGTGCGTACATAGCCCGTGAGTGGCAGTCCGAGTGGGACAAAGAGGAAGCTAACAAGCTGCATGAAGCCCTTCCTAAGTTGTCCGACGGTCTACCTTATCGCTGCGGCAGCCGCCGTGAGGAGACTGTCCTGGCTCGGCTCCACATCGGCCACACGTATGTTACGCACTCTTATTTACTTAAACAGGAGGAGCGTCCATGGTGTTATGCCTGCGACGAGCAGTACTCTGTTCAACACTTTTTGTTGTCTTGTGCTGATCTAATCGACACAAGGTATAAACATTTCACAGCAGACTCCTTGAAGGTTTTGTTCCGGGATGTGCCCCCGGACAAGATCTTCAGTTTTCTGAGAGAGTGCCATATTTTTAATAAGATTTGAGCGTCTATAGATTATGATGTTTTTATTATTTTGACCTTTTTGAGAGTCTTCCGACGTTTTCTTTAAAGACCTGTGCGACATTTTAGCCTGACATATTTTTAAGGTATATTTACATCATGTCTTAAGACCTTTCTTTTAGTCTGGCTGACCAGATTTTTACCCTTCCCGCCGTGAGATGGCCTTAGTTGCCTGCTCGGCGTTAAACCCAAATAACTAACTAACTAACTCTCTCTCTTTTACAAACTCGAGGAGTTGAGCTCCTCGAGTCCACATTCCTTTCCAATTTTTAGGAATGTTTCCATTTCCGATGTCGCCATCTCTGCATTTCACTGCTGGCTGTTTTCTCCTGCTACCCTTTCCAGAGAGCCAACTGAAGAAATCCCGTCGGAGGTGCCAATATGTTACGTGTTGAAGTCGTAGTATGATAAACACACCAGACGCACGCACGTAAGGTTCTTTCAAATAATCTTCATTCAGCTGCAACCCGTCACACGTGGCTTAAGGATGTAGACAATACTGGAGTAATAGTGCCAACAATATTTTAATTCAGCGATGTTGTTACGATTGTGGTTGTGTTATTCTGTGAGAGCGTGCATGTGTTGATCGTAGGTAACGATCCGATGTTTATTTGAGCTATCACGGTTACGTTTCACGTGTTTTTTTAGTTAGATTTTCTTTTGTTCGTGAGTAGAGCCGTTTTCGTTTTGTTGTGTTTAGTCCGGAACGTTGTAGACAGGTCGCACTGTCTGGTGGCCTCGTAAGTGTCACGTCGGTTAGTTGACATCGCAACATTTTCGCTACTTTTTGTTTTTCTGTGCGCGTGTATCGAGCAGCCTTTATTTTGTTTGGTGAATGTTCTCGTACCTTTGAGCTATCATAGATAGGGATACCATACTTTTATGTGTCTTTATTATACGCTAGAATTTAGAGCTGAAGTGAGCAGCCGTGTTTTTGTAGCCTGATATATTGTTTCTGGAAAGTTTATGTTAATGAGCTTCGGCTGCGTGTTTCGTTCTGGTTGTTTGAGTTCATGATTTCCGTAGAAGATTCTAGATTTTGATAGTGTATATATGGAGGGCGCTGGGAAAGCCCGGTAGTACATTGTCTTGCTTTGTCAGTTGTAGAGATACGCAGTTTATTGCGAGAGACGCTGTGTATGAGAAACTTTGAGTCGTAGTGTGGACATAGCAAAAGAGACTTTGTATTCAGTAGTTTGTGCATTTGAAAGTGCATTACTGTGTGGATATCGCATCGCTGAATTAAATATTGTTGGAACTGTTACTCCAGTATTGTCTACATCCTTAAGCCACGTGTGACGGATTGCAGCTGAACGAGGTTTATTTTAAAGAACTCTACGTGTGTGTGTCTGGTGTGTTTATCATACTTCGACTACAACTCCACCACGTAACAGATGTGATCTCCACACAATGCATTTCCAAATGCCTTAACACTGATACAATGTCTCCTGCATATGTCCACACTGGCGACACAAAGTTTCTCATACAACGTACACCATCGTTACGCTGCATCTCTCACAATGTACACCCTATATGGGCCACGTGCCTACGATAAACTGTGTGTCTCTACAACTGACAATGCAAGACAATGTATATACGTGCTTCCCAGGACCAATCTTTTATAGTGCAACCAATTTCCAGAATAATCCAAGAAAATCATACAACGCAACCAATCAGAACAAAACACGTAACTGAAACTCATAAATATTAATAAAGAAAGACTTTTCCAGAATAACCACAATAGGCTACAAAAATTTGACTGCTCATTTCAGCCCCAAATCTCAATGTAAAATGACACTTCATAAAAGTATGGTAGGCAGTTCACGACCTAGTCGGAATCTTCCAGAACTTTCACAATCTTTCACAACACACAAAAAAAAAACGGCTGCCAACTTCACGCGCACAGTAAACAACTATGACTAATTGAATGTCTATAATACGTTGTAGCCGAATGTTTCTTACTCTTCTGATGACACACATACGCGGTCACAAGACAGCGCGACCTGCTAGAAGGTTCTAATCTATACTCCGCGAATCTACGCAAAACAAAGCTCGACCGCTATTCTCCGTGCGACTTTTCTAGAAGCTTCCGGTTAAACTTAGTGTTACATGGTTGACTCGTGGTCGTAGAACGATGCTACACCAGACGCACACACGTAGAGTTCTTTTAAATAAACCTCCGTTCAGCTGCAATCCGTCACACGTGGCTTAAGGATGTAGACAATACTGGAGTAACAGTTCCAACAATATTTTATTACAGCGATGCGATCTCCACGAAATGCGTTCACAAATACACCAACAATGTCTTCTCTGCAAAATGTCCACACTTTGACACAATGTGTCTCTCATACAATGTACATCAGCATTCACTGCATAACTCCGTCACTGACAATGAAGCACAATATCTTGCGTAGCGATCTCTCATAATGTCAATACACTGCAATTATACAACTGAACAATGTACCGACGCTGTTACATCGCAATTCTACAACTGAACAATGTACACAGGTGCTTCCTAGCACAACTCTTTTATAGCGACAGGCTTTCCAGAAAGATCGAGCAAAATCGTACAGCACAACCAATCAGAACACAGTACGTATCTAAAACTCAAAGGTGTATTCACACTGGAATATTCTATAAACATCTGGCTACGATCTTCAACTTCTAAGTTAAGAAAATCCGCGGCGCGCGATGGCGTCACACAAAAGTAGGTCAGACAGGTCACGACCCCGCCCACTCTAACTGGTAAACATGCGAACAGTGCATCAGCACCGAAAGCCAAGCGACTCGCTCGTAGTAAACAAATGAATCCTCGTGAGGCTTCTAGACCTTTTGTGACTCAACTCCGTGCGGCAACAGATAATCCACACCGCACTATTCATAAACGAAAGTGAAACTCTCTAAAAAGGCACATGACCAGAAACCGTGATAGCTCAAACAAAACGTCGGACCGTCACCCACGATCCACGCACGCACGCTCCCACAAAACAACACAACCACAATCGCAACACTTAGCGTATCATAACAAAGCGAAATTCGCTATCATGCACGAACGATAAAGAATCTCACTGAAAAGGTATGTGATACGTAACTATAATAGCTCAAATAAAAATCGGATCGTTTCCTACGATTAACACATGCATGCTCTCACAGGACAACACAACCACAATCGTAACATGCTGAAAATTTGGAGCCCAAAAAAAAAGGCGAAAAATTTAAAAGTTTTACAATAGTTTACATCTGGTACCAACTGCAGAATAAGGATCAGTTACTTTGGCTCATGTCTAGTGTCTCAGTAGCTTTAAGACTGAAAAGGTATCAAGCTGATTAGTCACTGTTAGTGCTACCCTTGAGTTGTCAGTGTCATGGTCAATCCATCTGCTGGAGTGAGCACATGTATATTGTTTGGAAAACTATTGTGAAAGTGTTTGACTTCGGAAGTGAAAGGAATGATGGTTAGACTGCATTCAACCCCTTTTCACATGCTAGAGTCATAAGCTGCCATGTGACATACCTCAGTAGCGGCTTTCTTTTGTTGCCCTCCCCCCCCCCCACCCCACCCCCCCCCCCCTCCACCCCACACCAGCCATCCAAATTTATTACAAGTACACTGTAATATGAACATGTGTCGTGGTTGCATGTATGGACCTCAAAACCATGATATATCAAGTCAGATCTGTATTTACTTCTTTTTTTTTTGTTATCTTTCATGGATTCTTCTAAGTTTCAAATCAGAAAATACCCATTTGTACAAAATAATTTCAATATATTCTTGCTCTGTTGCAGTCAATTGAAGTACAGTTCTTTGGTGCAAGTTGTCTTCATGTGAAAATTGCCAGATTTTGGTATGTGCAATGTGCTTTTTGCACTAAGTCTTAATCTAAGGTTCATTATTTGTTAACAGATACTTTGTTTCATTAATTATTTTGACTTAAAATGTAAGAAAAGGTGTTGGTCTTGAATATAGTTATGTGAGTGAGAAGAAAGAACATCACTTGTATCACATGATATTCTGATACTTACGCCTGTCACCCCTCCCCGGTTATAGGCCGTCGACGAGAGACCTCCAGCAACTCCTGTCCTGTGCTTCTTCTTCGATTTTACTCCAGGTGGTTCCCAGTATCTTGATGTCTGCTTGGAGGTCTCGATGCCAGGTGTTTCTCGGCCTGCCTCTTTTCCTCTTTCCCTGGGGGTTCCATGGCAATGCCTGCCTAGTGATACTGGAAACTGGCTTTCTCAGACTGTGACCAATCCATCCCCATCTTCTTCGCCCATTTTCATTCTCTGCTGTTATCTGCTCTGTTCTCTCCCAGAGTCTGACGTTGCTGATCTTCTCTGGCCAGTGGATTTTCAAGATTCTTCTCAGGCAACTGTTTATGAAGCTCTGTACTCTGTTGACTGTGGTTTTTGTCAACCTCCCAAGTTTCTGCTCCATATAGGAGAACTGCTTTTATGTTTGAGTTGAAAATCCGGACTTTGGTGTGTTGCGACAGCTTTCTGGAACTCCACACTTTTTTCAACTGGAGAAAGGCTGCTCTGGCTTTACCGATTCATGCTCTGACATCTGCATCAGTGCGCCTTTTTTGTCGATGATGCTCCTGAGATAGGTGAAGGACTCCACCTCCTCCAACGGGATGCCAACAAGCAAGACTGGTTCTTCCCTGGTTGCGTTCAGCCTCATTGTCTTTGTTTTCTGTTTGTGCATGGTGAGGCCCACTTGGGACGAGATGTCAGCAAGCCTTGTGGTCTTGTCCTGCATTTGTTGATGAGTGTGGGACAGTAAAGCCAAGTCGTCTGCAAAATCGAGATCGTCAAGCTGTGTCCACAGTGTCCACTGTATTCCACTTCGTCTGTGCTCTGTGGTCCTCTTCATGACCCAGTCTATGGCCAGTAGGAAGAGGAATGGAGACAGCAAACACCCCTGCCTGACACCGGTTCTGACCTGGAGCTCCCTGGTGAACTGCCCTTCGTGGATCACACGACATGTCATGCCATCGTAGCTGCTCTTGATCAGGCAGACGTAGTGTCGTAGGAGTTTCCACAGAGTCTCTCAGTCCACATTGTCAAATGCTTTCTCGTAATCCACAAAGTTGATGTACAGCGGGGAGCTCCACTCCAGAGTCTGTTCCACGATGATGCGGAGAGTGGCGATCTGGTCTGTACATGATCAGTTTTTTTCTGAATCCTGCTTGCTGGTCTCTCAGCTGGGGGTCAATGGAGCTCTTCATTCTCTCCAGGATGATCCTGTTGAAGACCTTTCCTGGTACTGACAGCAAGGTGATTCCTCTGTAGTTGGAACACTTGCTGAGGTCGCCTTTCTTGGGAAGTTTGATTAGGTACCCCTCCTTCCAGTCAGCCGGCATCACCTCCTCTTCCCAGATCTTTCCAAATCTTTTCAAACAGTGGGTACAGCATCTCTACTGTTGTCTCTAGGTCTGCTTTCAGAGACTCCGCTGGGATGCCATCTGGCATCAGTGGACTCTGACGTGTGATTTTTTCTGACCGGTCTCGGTCTGGGACTTGATTTTCCGTGACCTCTGTCTTTGGAGCTCCGGCTTCGTGCTCGACTAGTGACTTAAGGGACACTTCTTCGTTCGCGTTCTGCCTCGGGCTGTGAGATCTAGGCTCTTCAGTGAGCTTTTCCTGGCGGACTGTGTGTGATGGACTTTATGGTTTCTTTGCGGTTGAGAACCTGCCATCTTTGTGGGGAATTCCAGTGGCCCTCGGACGTGCTTGGCGCCCGCCTCCCGTGCTCGGGCTGCTCTTCAGACAGGACTGGTGTCATGTGCCGATTGGAGAGAGGACCGGTGGTCTCACCTTTGGGACTTCTATCGCCGCGACCATCCTTTCTGGCCCCAGCAGGCTGCCCAGGCTTCCCCGAAGGAGGTCGTCACTCCATCACCTCATAGGGTACCCCTTCGTCCCGTCGTTTGGGCATTCTGGCCCGCAGTTAAGTCTTTTTCATGTACAGTAACCATGCAGATGCTTCCTCCCCGTTCCTGCATTGAGGGATGGAATTCCTGACCGACCTCAACTTGGGCCGCCTGCCTTTGGTGCGGCGGCAGAAGATCGCCGAGCTCGCCTGGCAGATGGAGCTAGGAGCCTCCTTTATGGCCAGGGTATAGCTTCAGCTCTTGGGACTACTCAGCGCGGCAGCGGTTTGTTTCCCCTGGGCAGGCTGTATGCCTGGCCTCTTCAGCTCCACCTCCTCCCTTACCGGCGCTCTGACGGATCCGGTTCCGGTTACTCCGCTAGTCCGCCCCCACCTCCAGAGGTGGTCGGACCTCGTGTGGCTGTCGACAGGCATACCTTTGCACTCCCCTCGAACCCGGTGATCCCTCTGCACCGACGCGAGCCTGTTGGGATGAGGCGCTCACCTCTTACCGGACCTTGCAGCCCTGAAAATGGCAAGTAATTTACTCGCCATGGCGAGTGAATTTTTTTGGGGGGCGAGTAAAAAAAAAATACCCACTTGCCAAATGCGAGTGCGCTCGTGCGCTTTCCAATCCAACGACGAACCGCCAGCCGAACATCAGGTACTCCGGCGTGTGACCTGACCGCACCGCAAGTTGCCTCTAACATCACTTTGCGGCAGTAGCCGGACATGTCACTTGAACTGTGCGTACCATAACAGATGGACGCAGTCTGGCCAGAAAAGGCTGTTAAGTGGGGAGATGACAGAGCAGATAACAGCAGAGAATGAAATTGGGCGAAGAAGATGGGGATGGATCGGTCACAGTCTGAGAAAGCCAGCTTCCAGTATCACTAGGCAGGCATTGTCATGGAACCCCCAGGGAAAGAGGAAAAGAGGTAGGCCGAGAAACTCCTGGCGTCGAGACCTCCAAGCAGACATCAAGAGACTGGGAACCACCTGGAGTAGAATCGAAGGAGAAGCACAGGACAGGAGTTGCTGGAGGTCTCTCGTCGACGGCCTATACCCGGGTAGGGGTGACAGGCGTAAGTAAGTAAGTTAGACAAGTCACACTTTGGTTGTCAATCTGCCGCGTTTAGCAGAAAACGCTATATTCTCTGTTACAATACATTATCAAACGATCATACAAATAAATAGATATATGTTTTTCTGTGTGTGAGAGAGCGAGGGAGACGGGCTTTTGCGCGATAGCTCACCAGTTAAAGAATCAGTATCATGGAAAGGACACACACACACTGTCACAACACATTTAAAGAGGAGAGAGTGAAATGAGTTAATTTATTTTAAGGAACATACAGATGATGCAGTTTTTCTTAAATAAATCTGCGGACCCTCTATAATGCTAGGATGGGGGTCTGTGTACCATCTAAAATTTATAAATGGGGGTCTGAAGACCCTTTAACTTGTTGTTAAAACAGAAGCCCAGCTCTACTTACAAAAAATAAATAAATAAAAATCCCACCACAGTTCACATGAAAATAAATAAAAATCCCACCACAGTTCACATGGGGACTTTGTCAGTTATTTCTCCACTTGATACTATCAAAAGCCTGAAGTCAGGACATAAACATTAACTTGGTTATGATTGTTCAAATATTTGTTCTCAATGCCTCTGGGCAGAAAACACTCTCTAACATTGGGTGTCAAACACTTGTGGTACATTATATTGTTGAGTTGGGCTATTTTCAGTAGTAAAATTTTCAGTTTTGGCTAGTAACATTTTCAGTTTTGGCTAGTAACATTTTCAGTTTGGCTAGTAAAACTTGGAAGTCACTAGCCAAAGGCTGGTGGGCAAAATTTTAGACTTTCAGGACTGCCTTGTCTCGGCCTCGGGCCCTTTGGCCTTGGGACTTCGCGGACAAACACATCAACTGGCTGGAGTTTAAGGCGGTATGGTTGGCCTTCGTCTCCTGGCAGGAGAAGCTGACCCACCAGGAGGTCCTCATACTTTCGGATGACTCGACAGTACTTACTTACTTACGCCTGTCACCCCTACCCGGGTATAGGCCGTCGACAAGAGACCTCCAGCAACTCCTGTCCTGTGCTTCTCCTTCGATTCTACTCCAGGTGGTTCCCAGTCTCTTGATGTCTGCTTGGAGGTCTCGACGCCAGGAGTTTCTCGGCCTACCTCTTTTCCTCTTTCCCTGGGGGTTCCATGACAATGCCTGCCTAGTGATACTGGAAGCTGGCTTTCTCAGAGTGTGACCGATCCATCCCCATCTTCTTCGTCCAATTTCATTCTCTGCTGTTATCTGTTCTGTTCTCTCCCAGAGTCTGACGTTGCTGATCTTCTCTGGCCAGTGGATTTTCAAAATTCTTCTAAGGCAACTGTTCATGAAGGTCTGTACTCTGTTGACTGTGGTTTTTGTCAATCTCCAAGTCTCTGCTCCATATAGGAGAACTGCTTTTACATTGGAGTTGAAAATCCGGACTTTGGTGTGTTGTGACAGCTCTCTGGAACTCCACACTTTTTTCAACTGGAGAAAGGCTGCTCTGGCTTTACCAATTCGTGCTCTGACATCTGCATCAGTGCCGCCTTTTTTGTCTATGATGCTCCCGAGATAGGTGAAGGACTCCACCTCCTCCAACGGGGTGCCAGCAAGCAAGACTGGTTCTTCCCTGGTTGCGTTCAGCCTCATTGTCTTTGTTTTCTGTTTGTGGATGGTGAGGCCCACTAGGGACGAGATGTCAGCAAGCCTCGTGGTCTTGTCCTGCATTTGTTGATGAGTGTGGGACAGTAATGCCAAGTCGTCTGCAAAATCGAGGTCGTCAAGCTGTGTCCACTGTATTCCATTTCGTCTGTGCTCTGTGGTCATCTTCATGACCCAGTCTATGACCAGTAGGAAGAGGAATGGAGACAGCAGTCACCCCTGCCTGACACCAGTTCTGACCTGGAGTTCCCTGGTGAACTGCCCTTCATGGATCACGCGACATGTCATGCCATCGTAGCTGCTCTTGATCAGGCGGACGAGCTTTGTGGGTACACCGTGGTGTCGTAGGAGTTTCCACAGAGTCTCTCGGTCCACGCTGTCAAATGCTTTCTCATAATCCACAAAGTTGACGTACAGCGGGGAGCTCCACTCCAGAGACTGTTCAACGATGATGCGGAGAGTGGCGATCTGGTCTGTACATGATCGGTTCTTCCTGAATCCTGCTTGTTGGTCTCTCAGCTGGGGGTCAATGGAGCTCTTCATTCTCTCTAGGATGATCCTGTTGAAGACCTTTCCTGGTACTGACAGCAAGGTGATTCCTCTGTAGTTGGAACACTTGCTGAGGTCGCCTTTCTTGGGAAGCTTGATTAGGTACCCCTCCTTCCAGTCAGACGGCATCACCTCCTCTTCCCAGATCTTTCCAAACAATGGGTACAGCATCTCCACCGTTGTCTCTAGGTCTGCTTTCAGAGACTCCGCTGGGATGCCATCTGGCCCTGCTGCTTTGCCATTCTTCAAAAATGCCACTGCTCTTCTGATCTCTTCCTGGCTGGGTCTGTCACAGCTGATGGGTAGGTCGGTCTCTGCCGGCTGGATGTCTGGGGGGTCGGGTGGGCTAGGTCTGTTCAGTAACTCTTCAAAATACTCGGCCCATCTGTCGAGTTGGTCTGCTCTGTCTGCAATAGGCTTGCCTTCTTTGTCTTTTACTGGTCTTTCTGTATGGCCATACTTGCCCGACAATCTTCTGGTAGTTTCGTAGAGCTGTTTCATGTTGCCGCTGCCTGCTGCCTTTTCTGCCTCTGCTGCCAGGCTGTCTGTGTAGTCCCTCTTGTCTGCCCTGATACTCCTCTTCACCTCGCGGTTGGCTTCCGCATATTCCTCATGTGCCCTTGCTTTGGCTGCTCTCGTGCGACTGTTGTTGACAACTGCTTTCTTCTGCTTCCTCACTTCTATCTTCTTCAAGGTCTGTGCCGACAGCCAGTCCTTGTGATGGTGTTTCCTGAACCCTACAGTGTCTTTGCAGGTTGAGTTCAGCGCCTCTCTAACTGCCTTCCACTGCTGCTCTGTGGTGACCGCCTCCTCTTCATTTACTAGCTCCTGTAGCACTTGAAACCGGTTGGACAGCACCAGTTTAACTCTTCTCTAACTCCAGTATCTCTCAGGAGGCCTACATTATAGCGCTGTCTTCTTGTTGTCTCTGTGCGGCTTTTCTTTAACTTGAGCTTCATTCTTAAGGTAAGCAGATGGTGGTCTGAGGCGACATCTGCTCCCCTCCTCACTCGAACATCTTGAAGGGATCTTCTAAATTTCTTGCTAATGCAGATATGGTCTATTTGGTTCTCTGTTGTATGGTCAGGTGAGACCCAAGTTGCTTTGTGTATTCTTCTGTGTGGGAAGATGCTGCCTCCAATGACAAGTCGGTTTAGAGCACAAAAGTCTACAAACCTCTCCCCGTTCTCACTCATCTCCGAGCCTAGTCCCTGTCTCCCCATCACCTCTTCGTATCCGGTGTTGTCCTCCCCTATTTTGGCATTAAAATCGCCCATGACGATGGTGATGTCTCGCTCCGCACATTTGTCCACGGCACTCTGGAGTCGGTCGTAGAACTCTTGTTTCTCTTCCTCGTCACTGTCATTAGTGGGCGCATAACACTGGATGACGTTCAACTTGAGCTTTTTCTTGGTTCTAAAGGCTGCTGTGATAATTCTTGGCCCAAGAGGTTCCCAGCCCATCAGCGCTCTCTGTGCCACTGGTGACAGCATGAATGCTACTCCTTCTGTATGGGGGGCATTCTCCTCTTCATGACCTGAATACAGAATCATCTCCCCACTTAACAGCCTTTTCTGGCCAGACTGCGTCCATCTGGCTTCACTGATACCTAGCAGGGAAAGGTTGTACTTTTGCATTTCCGCTGCTATCTGGGCGGCCTTGCCGCTCTGGTACATGGTCTTGACGTTCCATGTGCCCATGGTTGTGTCCCTGGATAGAGAGAGGCGGCTCGGTCCTGTGGCTTCCGAAGACTTCCGGCTTTCACCACAGGACGTCATAAGTCTTCTGGTAGAAGAACCTTCCTCCTCCAGGAAAGGAATTACTGTTAGTCTTTTCATCGGCGTTTTTGTAGCTATTTCCTTTTTTGCAGGGTGGGGAAGCTACCCCCACGCCCAACCCCCTTACTAGGAGGACCAGGGGTTTTCTGTCGGGGTCACCTTCCCTTAGACCATGTTGGTTCACGGCACCTTATTTCATTCGGTGCACCCCTCTCACGAGGGACCCCCTATCCACCACCCAGGGGACGCGCCTCAACGCCATATGGTCCCAGCGCGAGGATGACTTGACAGTGGTGGTCTACATTCAGAACCAGGGGGGCACTCGCTCACCCTCCCTGTGTGTCCTACTGTACCATCCTTTGCTCCGCCACTTCCCGGGCCACCTGAACGTGGTCGCAGACGCCCTGTCCCGCTGTGGACAGCTTTTCCACACAGAGTGGTCCCTGCGCCCAGACATCTTGCCTGATCTGCTAGCAATGGGAGATACCTCTAGTCGACCTGTTTGCCACCAGGTGGAACATCCAACTACCGATGTTTGTCTCTCCCGTTCCGGACCGCTCGCCTGGGCGTGGACGCGCTCTCCATCCCTTGGGACGGCTTGTTCGCGTATGCCTGACCTCCGTCAGTACTGGTGCCGAAGATACTACGGAAATTGCAGGAAGGCTCCACGGTTGTCCTGTTGGTGGCCCCGCTTCAGCTGGACCAAGAGCTGGACCTCGGACCTGCTCGCTCTAGCTACGGACCCGCCCTTGGAGCTCCCCACCCCGCCATTGATGCTCAAGCAGCTCCAGCATGCGCTCTTCCACCCTTGCCTGGAACGACTTCTCCTACACGCCTGGAGGTTGTCCGGCAAGCCCTCTTCCAATAGAGGTTTCTCGGATGCGGCAGTGGCGGCGATTGCGGCAGCCCGCAGACTGTCTACCCGGAAGGTCTACGAAGGCAAGTGGAGGGTCTTCCAGTCGTGGTGTGCCACCCAGCAGCTCCCCCCCCCCCCCCCCCCCCCACGCATTTAACTATCCCCCAACTGGCGGAATCCTTCCTGTGGCTCTTCGATGACCAAGGCTTAGCGCCTATTACCATCAAGGGTTATCGTGCCATGCTTGCAGACACTTACCTCTACTTGGCCCTCCCGGATCCGGGCGCTTGCAAAGATCTCTCGGACCGTTTGGCTCATTTTGAAATCCGACGTCCAGTCTTTCGTTCCCTCATACTTCGGTGGGTCCTCGCCTGGGTATTGATGTGGTTAAATTCGGATAGCTTCGAACCCCTGCCTTTGGCACGGTTCTCTGACTTGACCCGGAAAACATGTTTTCTCCTGGCCCTCGCCACGGCGTCCCGCGTGAGCGAGCTTCATGCGCTCTCGGTACGCCCAGCGTGTTTGTAGTTTATACGGATGGCTCAGCTCAGCTGCTCACCGACCCGTCCTTCCTGGCCAAGAATCGACCGCCCTTGACTGTGCCCCAGCTGCTGACCATACGTCCGCTCAGAGGAATGGATCCTTCCAGTGGGGCGCCGCAACAGGTTCCGATCAGGGCACTAAGGTTTTACTTGTCTCGCGCAAAGCCGCGCTGCCTCAGTCGCTCCCGCCTGTTCCTACCGCTTCTCTAGGCAGGCTGGATATTCGACCCAGACAGTTCGTCCTGGCTGTGGTGATTCGATCGGCCTACAAAGACCTCTCCCCGGACGGGGATAGACGGTTACAGATCCGTGCGCATGAAGTATGAGCAGTGGCTACAAGCGTAGCTTTGACCGCTACTGCTTGATTAAGAACATTGCGATGGCAGTAGGCGGGCGGACAGACTCCACCGTCACCCGCTTCTACCTCCGCGACCTATCTGGCCAGCGTGACTCCCTGGCCTTGGTCGGCGACATCTCCGCGGCCCAGCTCTCCCTCCGGGCGCCGCAGGCGCCTTAGGCACGTCCTAGCTGAAATTGTCGGGAGTTCTTTCTGTGGGCCTGCAGGGGTGTTAATTACTGACAGTAATGGGGCGGCACCCACCTCCTCTTTGTGATTCTTCCATATAGTAATGCCATCGGTAATGTATTTTGAGAAAACAATTGAATTTTTTTCTAAAATGTATTTTTTTATAAAAAAAACTTACCGATGGCTTTACTCGGATAAGCCTTCCTCCTGCCCTGCTTGCCGCTTTGGCTAAGTGTGAAACTGCCAGGCTTTCGCCCTATGGCACGCGGCCGGATAGTGTGTTAAGGGGAGGCCACCCGGGCTCCTATGCATGGATCCCCGGTGGCTCCTCCCCAGTTGTGTAGGGGACACAACTTGGCTTAGACTGAAATCTATAGGCTATAGAGTGTTATTTTTCAAAAAAATACATTTTAGAAAAAAATTCATATTAGCCTAGTCTTACGATATATATTAACTAGTTTTATACCCGACTGTGATCACTAAATTAGTGACATATGTACTCTATGATAATCTGTTTTCATTTTAAACGATATACCTTTAATTAACTTAGACTTCTTAGATTAATAGGCGTGTGTGTTGTGTGTGTGTGTGGGAGATGAGCGTGGGTGTTGGAATGGGTATGTATTGGTTTGTGAGATTAGTTGTTCAGTTTTAATGTTTTGACAGTGTGTGTAGAGCATTGAATTGTGTGATAGAGTATTAATTATTTTTTTATTGTTGACTGTGATGTTTGTAATTGTAACGACACCAACACACATTTCTATGCTTTGTTCTTAATGCAAATGGCAATAAACAGTATTATTATTATTATTATAATATTTAGTATTTAACTGTAATTTTGTAATCCCCTTAAGCAAACAGTCACCTGTACTGTAAACCATATTGGTGGCGGCAAACATAATGTGGTTAAGATGTGTTTTGTTTTTCTCAGGGCTGAGCTTCCACCAGAACAGTATCACTCTCTAAAGGAGCAGTTGATAGACAGAATCGCACAGTTTGCCAAGGGACCAAGAATAGTTCTCACAAGATTATGTATTGCAGTAAGTATTATCTTGTTTTTTTGGTGTTAAAATTCCATTTTAATTTTTATTGTGCAATTTATGATTTAATAATTACTTTTATGGGAGTATTTGAGATTTTTCGGCCTATCTCCCTATTTTCTAATTACACACTACACAAGTTTCCTTTTCCATTAATTTTTGTCATCTTTTGTTTTAGACAGACTGATGGCATATCATTGCTGATCATTAATCACCTAAATAATTTTCAAGTACGCAAAAGGTCTTTGCGCTGACAATGGCCACAGTGGGCCTGTGCACAGCCATGCGGCTATCGACAGCCCGAGGACCTTTGCTTGCTGGGTTTGTTTATATTTTGGAGATGGGAGGATAGATGCTTGTGTAACTTTATGGAGCATGACATTTGTTTTCTTAAAACTCTTACCGATGGTATTACTATTAGGAAGGTACACTTAGCGTACCGATTTCAGCCTATGCATCCGTTGTGTACACTACACATCCATGGAGGAGACTCAAGGGAGTCGTTGCCAAGAAATACTGAGTGGCCTCCCTTGCCTCCCTATCCAGTCACATGCCTGACCGTATCTCACCAGTCTTTGCGCTTAGCTCACTGTGACCGGTTGGTTTCAGCCTCGTCGTTAAGCTCTGGCTGTGTATGGTGGGATTAATGTGTGTTGGTGTTGTGCATTGGATTACCTCCGTTCTTTCCCTCAGATTACTTTAACTCGCTTGTCTGGGCAGTTTACCTCACAGCTTCACTGGCGATGGCAAGGTAAGGCCTCGGTGACCGCATCTCAGTCGGCGTTCTCCCGGGTGGGGGCACTCTGAGTGAGTTTCGTCCCGGACTGGTAGCAGGAATTACTTTGACAAAACATGTGCCTAGCCGGGACCTTTCTCCCACCATAGCGACCTTTCGCGCTTGTTTGTTCACGGCTCTCCATGCCTGGCGTGGTTTGGTTGGGACTTTTTTGTACGAAAGACGGAAAGAGGCGAAAACAAAGAATAAAGAAGAAGGGGGCCATACCAAAATGTACGGAATAGCCACGATAGCGCAGCAGTACGATACTTCTACGGCGCAGGTAACCCAGGTTCGAACCCCGTAGACATCAAGATTTTTAATCGGGGGACAATAGACGTGGTCGTTTGGGCGGCCTCGCGGTATCACTGGCGCATATGTCTGCTCTCTGTTGCAGTGCTCAGGTGATGACCTGCCCAGGCTGCAGAGATTTTCAGTGGGCCACGGACACCCATGATGTCTTCCTCCCATGTGCAGGCTGTGCTTGGGGGCGGACATGCGCGGCCTGTCCTGAGGAGCGTTGGTCCCAGCTGTGGGTGTTCTATACAAGGGAGCAACCGTCCCGGGCCCAGTCCTCCCCGCCACCCGCGCCGTCCAAAGATCTCCTTTGGCATGATGCACCGCACATCGTGGAAGTTGCCGCGCCATTACAGGCAGAACCGTCTCGCACAGAAGCACCTTCAGGACCAGTGCCCCCCCTGCTCCGACGTGTCCAAGCGGGGCCCGCAACATCCTCTGTCTCCAGCTACCCCTGTCCAGACAAGCCCTCGAGAGCCTTGCCCCCCCCCCCCCCCCCCCCCCCCCCCCCCCCCCCGCTCCGATACGTTTGAGCAGGGCTGGCAGCGACCTCGGTCGCACCACCATGCCGTCAAGGACGTGCGTCGAACGAACAAGCTCCCTGGAACCTTGCCCCCGTGCTCCAATATGTCCGAGCGGGGCACACAGGGTGTGCCTCGATTGACTATGCCCTCTCGTTTACTGCCCCCCGGCTCCGGTTCATCCAAGCGCGGCCCGCAGTACAGGTCTTGAACAACTCAGCCCTCATGTCCACTGTCCCCCTGCTCCAATTCGTCCGAGCGCAGCCTGCAGTACAGGCCTCAAACGACTCAGCCCTCTCGTCCACTGCCCCCCCTCCCCACCCCGCTCCAATTTGTCCGAGCATGGCCCACAGTACAGGCCTCAATTGACGCAGACCTCTCGTACACTGCTCCCCCCCCCACCCCCCACCCCCACCCCCCCGCTCCCGATTCGTCCAAGCGCGGCCCGCAGTACAGGCCTCGAACGACTCGGCCCTCGTGTCCACTGCCTCTCCGAATCATCTGAGCGTGGCCTGAAGTACAGGCCTCAAACGACTCAGCCCTCTCGTCCAATGCTCCCCCGATTTGTCCGAGCGTGGCCCGCAGTACAGACCTCGATCGACGCAGACCTCTCGTACACTACTCCCCCGCTCCGATTCGTCCGAGCGCGACCCGCAGTACAGGCCTCGACTGGCTACGCCTTTTCGTCCTCTGTCCAATGCATCCGAGCGCGGCCTGCAGTACAGACCTCGAACGACTCGGCCCTCTCGTACACACACCCCCTCGCCCGCTCCAATTCGTCCGAGCGAGGCCGACTACAAGTACACCCTCTCGAACGCTGCCCTCCCACTCCGATGCGTCCGGGCGGGACCTGCGGTGGACCTGGTCTCCCCACTACACGATGGAGGACACCCAGTGCCCAGCCAGGCCGGCGGTTACTTCGCACCACCGCTCCAATTCATTTGAGCAGGACTCATGGCACCTCAGTTGCACTACCGCGCGTCACCCAGCAGACCTGACCCGCGAGATCGGGACGCTGGTTGCTTGGATGGTACCCATCCGTCGCATGCCGCTTCCGCAGATCGCTCTCGCTCCCTGTCGAGTTCTTGGGGGACATGCCTGTCTTTGCACTCTGCGACTAACTGGGACCAGCATCACCCACGTGACTTCCCCCCCCCCCCCCCCCCCCCTGTGCGTTCGTGCAGGGTTTCCCCTTAGTCCGTCGCTGGCCCCCCCCCCCCCCCTCCTGGTCTCCCAACCGTTGTTGGAGCAAGCGGCTGCGGGCGTCAGGACCGCCTTCTTCGCGATCGGCGCGCCACTCCCCTCGACAGCTGGCCCCCGCGGACACTGCCGAGGTCCTCAGGTTCTGCTTCGGCCCTGTTTGCGGAGGACCTTTCCTCGCCGTCCCCTAGCGCTCAGTCGTCCCCTGCTTCGCCATCGTCGTTGGTAGCCCCGCCGCCCGGCTGATTTTATCTTTTCTTCCGGCGGATGCCTGCCCTCCGTCCCCTCCCCTCAAGAGGAAGGCCTCATCTATGGTGGATGCTCCTTGGCAGGGCCAAACGGGTCAAGTCCCTCCCTCAGCCAACTGGCTTCCAGGACATCTCCGAGTCATTCTCGGCGCACCTCCTGCAAGGAACCTTTGGCGACACAGGCTTTTTTGCGGACTCCAGATGGCCGGCCGGGATGGACATCTCTTTCAACCAGAGGCGGTATGCGGGGCACTCACAAGCATTTTCCTGCCTGCTCCTGGACCTGGATGCAGTGGCACAGGCAGGCGGCCACAGGGCTTGCTACGTCATTGACCGCGCGGCCTGGACAAGACAGCAACTCTCATCCGCAACGCGTTAGCCTGCGCTGGGTTTCTGGAGATGGTGACACCATCCCTGGTACGGTGCTTGGAAGACAATTGGGATCTCTTGTCCTCGGAGCCCCTGCACGGCCTCCTCCCCGTGGCAGTAGCGGCAAACCGGACAGCGTTCCACATGTCGGCCAACGGCATGGCGGTGGCAGCCAACTGCGATCTGTGGCGGCGAGACGTCCTGCTTAGTCACTGCGCCTCCCTCCCCGCATAGGTGAAGACGCAGCTGCGACAGGCGCCGCTCAGTGGACCTCTGCTCTTTGGGGACACCTGGCAGGCGGTCAAGGAGGCATCCAAGGACATCTGGCCAAGAACTCCCGCCGCCTTGACTTCACGCTTTCAGGCTGCCCACAAGGCCGTGGTTCGCGCCCTGCGGACCTCCAGACCCGTCTTCTGCTCTACAAGAGGCCCCGCAGCTCCTACCACCCCTCTCCCTGGGGGTGTTCACACGCCTTCCCTGCCCCCGCCCCCTCCAGACTCAGAGGTGCCCGGAGACCCGGGCGCGGTAGGGCCCATTGACCCCCCCCCCCCTCCCTTGCCCCCGTCGATGGCTGTAGGGTCTCCAGTCAGTGGGAGGCTAGCGCTGTCTGTGTCCGGACGACCTCTGGATTATGTCGACCGTCTCGGAGGGCCTGCAGATCTCGTTTCAGTCTCCTCCTCCCTTGCGCCGCTCCCTCCTGTGGACTCGGCTTCCTGGCGACCAGCCCCAAGCGGAAGCCCTTCAAGGCGAGGTGGCCGCCCTTCTCCGAAAAGCATCCATGGAGGTGGTCGCTCGTCACGATTCCCTGGCCTTCTACAGCCGCCTCTTTGTCGTCCCCAAGCCCGGCAGCAAGTGGCGGCGGGTCATAGACCTCTTGGCGCTAAACGGGTACTTTTTTACGGGTACACTTCGGCACCTTGCTTTCGGATGGAAACTGCCAGAGCCCTGTGAGCGTTGATCCGCCCCATGGACTTCGCCGTCGGCCTTGACCTGGCAGACGTGTATCTACATGTCCCCATGCACCCGTCCCCCCGAAAGTATCTTCTCTTCGCCTTCCGCAGTGTGGAATACCAGTTCCAGGTGCTCCCCTTTGGTCTCAACCTCAGCCTATGGGTTTTCACCCAGATCGTCGATGGTGTCGTCGCCAGGTTCCAGTAGGCGTCCTCGAGCCCAACTTTCAACTAGCTGGACGATCTGCTCCTACGGAACCAGGTTGCCGCCGCCCTAGAGGACAACAGGGACTCGCTGCTCGCCCTTCTCCGCCGGCTTGGCTTCTTGGTCAACCCGGGCAAGTCGGACCTCACGCCGTCTCGCAGGTTTATCCATCTCAGCATGGAGTTCCTGACCAACCTCAACCAGGTGCGGCTCCCCGAGGCGCGGATTCAGAAGATAGCCGAGCTGACGCTGCAAGTTTCGCGTGCGGTGGTGGTTCTGGCCAGGGTTTGGCTCCAACTTCTGGGCCTCTTCAGCGCGGCGGCAGATCTCCTGCCCTTCGGCAGGCTGTATTTCCGGCTGATCTGTTACATCTGCTCTTCCATTGGCGTCCGTCCGCCAGCGATCTAGTGGACCCGGTCCCAGTGTCGCCGTTGGTCCGGCCGCACCTCCTGCAGTGGATGGACCGGTCCTGGCTAGCATCGGGGGACCCCCTCGTCTCTTCCTTGCCACAGCTGTCCATCTGCACGGATGCGACGGTCCTGGCTAGCATCGGGGGTCCCCCTCGTCTCCCCCTCGCCACAGCTGTCCATCTGCACGGATGCGAACCTCTCCGGCTGGGGAGCTCACCTGCTGTCGGAGTTCGCCACAACCTCTGGCAGCTGGCCATGGGACCACGCGGGCAGGCACACCAACTGGTTGCAGTTGAAGACCGTTTGGCTCGCCCTGATCGCCTGGGAGTCTCGTCTCGGTCACCAAGCGGCTCTGGTTCTCTCCGCCAATGCCATGGTCGTAGCCTACATCCAGAACCAGGGTGGGACGCGCTCGCCCTCTCTTTGCATCCTCCTGTACCAAGTCCTCCTGTGGTGCAGAGATCGCGGCATCGCTCTTTGAGCGCGACGCATCCCGGGACACCTGAATGTCTTCGCGGACTCCCTCTCCTGGCGGGGACCGGCTTCTCTACACGGAGTGGTCGCTACGCCCGGACATCTTCCAGCTAATCTGCACGTGCTGGGAGACGCCGATGATCGACCTCTTTGCCACATGGTGGAACAAACAGCTCACCCTCTTTGTCTCACCCATTCCGGATCCCCTGGCCTGGGCGGTAGACGCTCTCTCCATCCCATGAGACGGCCTGCTGGCGTATGCATACCCACCCGGTGAGCGAGTTACATGCATTCTCGGTGCGCCCTGCCTACCTGCAGTTCAGGTCTGATGGATCGGTGCAGCTCCTCACTGACTAGGCCTTTTTGGCCAAGAATTGGCCGCCCTCGGTCGCGCCCCAGGTATTATCCATCCGCCCGCTCAGGGGAACGGACCAGTCCTGGGAGTCCCGTCAGCAGGACCCGGTCAGAGCGCTACGGATATACCTGCGCAGATCTAAGCCACTCAGACAAGGGCACTCCCACCTATTCCTGCCCTTGGCTCCGGGCAGACGTGACATCTCCGCGCAGATGATCTCGTCGGACAGTGAAGAAGATGCGCATCCGGGGCGGTGGCAGCGAGTATCGCATTTGACCGCAACTGTGCGGTGTGGGACATAGTGGCGGCCGTGGGCTGGCGGGCTGAATCTACCTTCGCCCGCTTCTACTTGCGGGACCTGTCCAGCCAGCGGGACCGCCTGGCCCTAGTGGAGGACATCTCGGCAGCCCAACACTCCCTCCCGGTGCCATAGGTGCGCTTAGCTGAAATCGTCGGGAGTGGGTGCATGGGAGAGCCTTGATGACTTAACACTGGTGAGGTTGCATTGTGGGCTTCACCCTCCCCCTTTTTGCTATTCTTCCTAATAGTAATGCCATCGGTAAGAGTTTTGAGAAAACAAATGTATTTTTCTCTAAAATGTATTTTTTCGAAAAATACTTACCGATGGCATTACTCGAAGGGCCCTCCCTCCTGTCCCGCTTGCCGCTAGTTACGCTAAGGCAAAGACTGGTGGGATACAGTCAGGCACATGACTGGATAGGGATGCCACTGAGGGCTTCTTGGTAACGACTCCCTGGAGTCTCCTCCCTGGTTTTGTAGGGATGCTTAGGCTGAAATCGGTAAGCTAAGTGTACCTTCCTAATAGTAATGCCATCGGTAAGTATTTTTCGAAAAAATACATTTTAGAGAAAAATACATTTTTGTTATTTTCTTTTTATTTTTGGCTGCATTTTATGCACTTTTCTGACTTTTTTTTTAACCCTTTGGCTGTCTATAGTGACTTGTGCAGGGAGGACCAAATTTTGTAGGTCTCTGTTAGCTCTTCGGACTACCATCCAAGTGAAATCTGGCAGCCCAAATGTTTTTTTTTTTTCTTTCTGGTAGTTCAAACAATAGTGTGTGTGTGTGTGTGTACATTGTAAAATTTGCATTCGACCCAAAATCTCCTCGCATTTGGTGACAGGCTAGTGAATTTGGTCCTCGATGTTGCAGAGGCAATTCTTGCAGTAATCACCTCAACTTGACAAAAAGCACCACCAGCAGCCAAAGGGTTAAGTCGCTTGCACATGCAGCCATCCGTACTTGCAAAGGTACCAGTTGCCATAATTATGCAAAGGGAGCTTAACAACCATTTACTCTGTTTCAGCTGTCATCATTGGTGTTGCATCTAACACCCGACCACTGGCCGGACGCCATTCAATCTCTCATCTCCCTCTTCCAGCAGGAAAACCCTAACCTGGATGTCAGTACAGCTTCTCTCTCCCATGCCTTTTAACCTCCTTCTGCATGCAGCCACAGTTACTGTAAACAGTACTGGTGGATGCATGCTCAGGGGGTTAAACATAGTAGTAATACAAAACCTAGTTTCCCTGGGGGTCGGCATTGTTAGATGTCTATATTGCTCAGTCTCTATGCCGTTAACAAATTACAGTGACATAAGAGTTAACAAGCTTTGAACCCAGTAGATTTTCTTTTGATTTTTTCCTGTGGATTCTTGTCCTTACAGAAATTGACTTTGTAGCTGATCCATCTCTGTTCCCTCTAATCTGGCAGGCAGTGTTCTGTAAGTTTTCTTACAGTAGCTGTATTATAGAGTATCTTCCAAAAGAAATGCAACCCTTAGTTTTTGTAGCATACACTATTTTGGAATTATAGCAGTAAAACAATATATATATATATATTTTTTTTTTTTTTTTTTTTGGGGGGGGGGGGTGGGTTTGGTTGATTGCTAGAGCCATGAAAAGTTTATTCAACAGTCAAGAGCAATTTCTGTGCATTGAAAGAACTGTTTAGGAGCTAACAATAATTCTGTGCCTGTCACACATAACGTCTTAACCCTATGGGCATCTGTAGTGGTTTTAGTTGTGATGAATCCTGCAGAAATCATCTCAGCTAAAATCACTACTGACACTCAAAGGGATAATCAGGTTCGAACTCAGTTGATGGCTGGTCTAAAAAAATTTTTTTTAAATAGAAACGTTGATGGTGTTCAAAACAAAACTGGTAGCAAGTTGTTCATGCTCTTTCTGATCAAACCTTTGTATCCACTAGCTCCACATATAATTTGCTTTTTCCAAGTGCTTGTAGTTGTTGTGATCCATTGTACATCATATTCATAATACATGCTGCTGGCAATTGCAGTCTCAGCAAATGTTTATTTTGCTTAACTCATTCTACCCCATCACCGAAATCCCCAAATTTTGTCGTTCTCTGAAGACTGCATTGCAGTGCAGGACACAGATCGAACATGATAGTTCAAGGGTGATGCCAGAATAGCTTGGCGCCCATCAGGCGCCAAGCTATTCTGGCATCACCATTGAACTATTATGGTCGATCTTTATCTTGCTGTGGCGTGTCTGGGGTAGAATGAGTTAACCAACTGACATTCTACATCATTATCAGACAGAACAGCACACACACAAATAATAAAACATTCAACCTATTAAGTAGGAATTCAGGTGTCAATGCTTTTCTTTTGGAAGATCATGTATATTAGAGATGTTGTCAGCTATGCCTTCGAAATGCATATTGTTTGGCATCATGTTTGGCCATGTTTGACCTTTTCTGTGAACTTGTAGAAGCTACTACTCACAAGCGCCCTTAGCTTCTGTAGATGTGCCCTTTAACAATAACCATTTTCACTGACTGTTTTCTATTGAAAGGGGATTCCTTTTCATCAGTACGGATTGATGTACATGTACATATTGTGTGTAGATGAGTGTTTAACTTAGTGCTGTTTGTAAATTTATGTTTAGGCGTGTCACTACCAGTGTACTTTGTACTATTGTAGATGTGTACATATTTCTTCTGATAGATTCCTGCTTTGTAAACTGCAGGAGATCTGAAGTCAGCTTATGCCAAAAAAAGATGTTTTGGAAAAATGTTCTTGTTTTTCGGGCAGCATGAGTAACTGCATGGGTCTTCAGCAGGTTTTGTTTGTGGTGCCAATCTGTAGGTGCAGTAGAGAGCCATTGTTGCCAGCTTCAGTTGCGTAATGGGTGCTGTCAACTACCACGTTCCAGAGTTTGTTTCTTAGCCGTCCTGTCCCGCCTTGTGTACTGATTTTTACTTTGCACATGCTTATTTTGTTTCACAGAGCACACAAAGATGCCATCTTCTTCTAGAAATTCTGACCGTTTTGCCAGAGGAGGTTAGTACCTTGGCCACCCCCCCACAGTTCACTTTAGTGCCCCCAGAAATATCTGTGATGCCCAGACCCTCTTTCTAGAGTGAAAATGTATACTGGTCTGTGATTTTGGACCTTACAGACAGCCGTCGGGCTGCAGTATGTTTCAAAATCACACGCCAGTACACAAATGTAGCCATTTTGCTTTGGTTGATTTTTGATTAGCCTTGTACAAGTAGACATTTCTTTGGGGAATTATGATTTGATCAATATATTGTATGTAAAATGTAACCAGCTTTTCAACCGCTAGTTGAAGGGTACCCAGTGTAACACACAGTTTTATTTACCCTCAGGTCTTTTACCAGAAGGCACAGCTAACCTTGTGAACATTCTTTGAGGAACATCAAAATCTCAACCGACAAAGGGAAAGAAAGAAAAAGAATTTGAAGGAATAGAGTGGAACTGAAGCTAACTTTGTTTTCACAATAAATAAAGCACAGGCACATGAAAGGCATGCCTTCAAAGCCAGCCCTTGAAGTTGAAACAGAAAAACAAAGAAAAGCAGTGGAAAATAGGAGAAAGAGATGTCCTGTGTACTCTGTATAGCGCACTGGACGTAAACATGGGGGGGGGGGGGGGGGGGACACTTTTTTTTTCTTTCAAGGAGAGGGGGGATGTGCAGGGAGGGATTTGTTTGGAGAGAGTCGTCAGAGTGGATGGTGGGTTGGGAACTTGGAGATGCCTGCAAACCTCTTCACATACCCCGGATATTCTACCAAGCTGGCTCAAACTTCAGCTTTGGTGCATGTTGAGGTTTATCGTTTCCGTAGGTGGATGACTGGGGGGATGAAACTCTGTGTGTTACAATGGTACTGTAACTTCATGTACCGGTATTTACCTTTCAAAATGTGTATGTACATGTATTGGTTTTGATGTACCTGTTCATTTCTTCTAGAACTCTTTTCATTTTATGTTTGTATGGCCTGTCAATCACTATTTGGTAATCTCAACATCAGTTTGTAGCTCCGTTTATTTTTCTCTTTAAATTGCTGAGTTTCCACTGTAGACTCTAGCGTTCAACACATTGGATTGGGTTAAATTTCACACATTTACTCCATAACTTTTAAATATCATTTTTCTCTAACCATTTCCATTTGGATATGTGTATTTTTTTTCAAGTTTTTTTTAACCCTCTTGTGCATGCAACCACTGGTACTCAATCCAGACCAAAAAGGTGACTGCCAAGCGTGTAATATGCAAAGAAGTACCCAACGGAGAAAGAAACACGCTTAGAAAAGACGGGTACAACACAATTTATTAATATTTCGGGTAAATACCCTTTGTCAAAATAGACAAACAAACAAACATAGAGATTAGCCGCTACTTATCTTCAATGGCAGAAGGAATGTGGCAACTGAAGGAGGTGACGTAAAATAAAAGAAAAGGAAGAACAAAAGTGCGGAAAAAGTAAAAATGACGTCGACGAAAAATCGCGTAAGAGAGAGACTCGGAAAGAACCTGAACTCACGAGAGACAAGAGTGTGTGCAAGCACGTGCAGGAGCGAGCGAAAGAAAAGGCGTGTAGATGAGGCCAGAGAGAGAGAGAGAGAGAGAGAGAGAGAGAGCGAGACGGAGAGAGAGAAAGAGAGAGAGAACGAATGGGG
The DNA here is from genome assembly GCA_036245525.1 of Semisulcospira habei. Taxonomy (NCBI): domain Eukaryota; kingdom Metazoa; phylum Mollusca; class Gastropoda; family Semisulcospiridae; genus Semisulcospira; species Semisulcospira habei. Next base: position 161,328,301 of record BTPG01000005.1, read on the forward strand.
AGTACCCTTGGGCACGAAGTAGGCTGAGTGTCTAATACACAAAGCCTGCTAAACACCAACCCGAAGGCAAACTTTATATCACCTTCAAGTTGAGGACTACCTCGGGGAAAAACGGGAGGACCCCGGGAAAAAAAACCCCAGCATTTAGCACGGTACACAACAAGTAATAAGTCATGAAAACAAAGCAAAGAATCAAATTCAGTAAGAGAATATTGGTATAAGTGGAGAGTAGGTAGTTGTGAAACCGTCTTCAAGGGTAACTCAAAAAATAAGGGGGGGGGAGAGCTTTCCGTTGGTAGCTTTCAAGAGGGATATTAATTTGCGGGACATGCTTGTTCGCTCTACTCTCAAGCCTCGTCATACCACCAGAGCCTCCGGCTCCACTCCGTGCAATGTTCCTAATTGCAAGACGTGTCCTTTTATTTGCCCTTCCACCGTGGTCAATGGTCCACGTTACAAATTCAACATAGACAGATACTTCACGTGTCAAACCACCAACGTGATTTATGTCATCTCCTGTGTTAAATGCGGCCAACTCTATGTTGGAGAGACGGAAAGAACCATCAACGACCGTTTCAAAGAACATCTTCAGTCTGTCAAGTACCAATACAACAGACCGGTCGGACGACATTTCAATCAGGCCGACCACTCCGTCTCAGACATTCGAGTTAAAGGCCTCTGGCTTATGCAAGCCAGTAATGTCTGGGCCAGGAAAGACCGTGAAAAATTTCTGATTAATAAACTGGGCACTGTGGCGCCACTCGGGATGAATATGAAAGATTAACATTGTTTACCTTGCTTGTGTCTGCTACTTTACCTCACTGATTTACTACTCACTAATCAGTTAGGTGATGTTGGCGCTGGTTGATATGTACATTTCCCTTGGGGACTTTCTCAGCGCTGGCCGAACGTTTAGTTGGATCCCTTGCCCTTCCCTGTCGGGCACCGGGTCTCCGGCTCACGGTTTGATACGCGGTTTTGGGGCGGGGCGATCGTGTGCATCCCTTGGGGATGTATGTGGTCGTCTGGTTGCATGCCTGTGTGTTTTTCTGTGGGCTGGTGGGTGCCCGTTGGGTGGGGTTGGTGGCTCTGGCTGGTTGTCTTCTGCCCCCCCCCCCCCCCCCCCCCCTTCCTTTTTTTTTTTTTTTTTTTTTTTTTTTTTTTTTTTTTTTTTTCCCCTTCCTCCTTACTCCTTCCCCCCCTTCCCCCCCCCCCCCCCGCCCCCATCTCTCTCTCTCTCTCTCTCCCCCCCCTTATTTTTTGAGTTACCCTTGAAGACGGTTTCACAACTACCTACTCTCCACTTATACCAATATTCTCTTACTGAATTTGATTCTTTGCTTTGTTTTCATGACTTATTACTTGTTGTGTACCGTGCTAAATGCTGGGGTTTTTTTCCCGGGGTCCTCCCGTTTTTCCCCGAGGTAGTCCTCAACTTGAAGGTGATATAAAGTTTGCCTTCGGGTTGGTGTTTAGCAGGCTTTGTGTATTAGACACTCAGCCTACTTCGTGCCCAAGGGTACTCCCCATTCGTTCTCTCTCTCTTTCTCTCTCTCCGTCTCGCTCTCTCTCTCTCTCTCTCTCTCTCTCTCTCTGGCCTCATCTACACGCCTTTTCTTTCGCTCGCTCCTGCACGTGCTTGCACACACTCTTGTCTCTCGTGAGTTCAGGTTCTTTCCGAGTCTCTCTCTTACGCGATTTTTCGTCGACGTCATTTTTACTTTTTCCGCACTTTTGTTCTTCCTTTTCTTTTATTTTACGTCACCTCCTTCAGTTGCCACATTCCTTCTGCCATTGAAGATAAGTAGCGGCTAATCTCTATGTTTGTTTGTTTGTCTATTTTGACAAAGGGTATTTACCCGAAATATTAATAAATTGTGTTGTACCCGTCTTTTCTAAGCGTGTTTCTTTCTCCGTTGGGTACTTCTAACCACTGGTACTGTAAACAGTACCAGTGGCTGTATGCACCAGGAGGTTAATTCTCGAGTTTGTTTTTAGTTCATGCAGTTGACAGCGATGGCATTTTGTAGCTTGTGTTGCAGTTTTTCAGTACCACTTTGACTCATCAGAGGAGAGCCATTCTGCGCCATGAGTTGTCTAAGGCTCTTCCGCATGGTTGGTTGATAGATCTTTCTCTTTTTTTTTCAATAGAAGTTACAGATTTTTCTTCTATTTCATACTTTAACATACATAATCATTGTGGATATTAATCTGTATATTGCACCAAGGTGATCTCACACTCAACCCCTTACCTGCCAATAGAGGCATATTTCACAATCTTCATTCATTCAAACTGTTCAAGGAACATGGAAGGATATTGGTCTCAGCAAAAGACATACATTCTCATGACCCCTGCAGTCGCTGGGGCTCATAAGGATCTATGTCTCTTTCAGTTGCATCGCATTCAACTTTTTTCTGGGCAGTGAAGGGGTTAACTCTTTTTCAACTCTTTTTTGTTAATCAGTCGTAACTCCATTTTGCGTGCAGCTATCAGTACTGTTAACAGTACAAGTGGCTGTATGCACAAGGGGTATTTTTCAATGATGCAGTAAGTAGAATGTATGACACGTAAAGGAATGCAGCATTGTTGATTTGTGAGTTAACCTCTGAAGACCGTTTTGGCAATAGATCAACCATGATAGGCTGTTCTGGCACCACTTATTATGTTTGATAGTGTTCTAGTCACAATTGCTTTCTTTACTCATTTGGCTGCGTAACATTGACTTGAAGGCAAAGAAAGCAGACATTTTTGTACTCAAAGTAAGAACTATTGGTAATTGTAGTCAAGAGATACACTTAACTCATGCAGCCCAATGGACGTATTTCCCAAATTTTGGAGGTGTCGTCTAATGACTATGCACCTGTTGCAGGAGATGGATCGACCATGATAATTTAAGGGTAGTGCCAGATTATCTTGGCGCCGACAGGCACCAAGCTAATCTGGTACTACCCTTGAATTATCATGGTCGACCCATCTGCTGTAGTGCGTCAGGGCTGAATGGGTTAAGTTTTCAGGATCTCTATTTAGCTCTTGTGATGTTGCAGTAATGTGGCTGCTACAGAATTTGCTGACGTCCAGTCAGGTGGGGAAGGTCCATGAGCAGGCGCTGAAGAGCGTGGCCAGTTGGGCAGACTTTGGTCTGCAGCCTGAGCTTTTGGAGCCTTTAGTGGAGCAGGTTTTTCAGGCACTGCATAGGCAGGACACATTTGATGCAGCTGTGGACGCCTTGGTGAAAATCTTCTCCCATCCTGAAATGGACAGGTATGGCCTGAAGATATACCTTAACCCACTTGCGCAGGAAGTCAGTGGTACCATACAGTCCTGGTAGCCGCACAGAGTGTGTAATCTACAGAACAATGCTTACACCTCAGTCAGGTCAGAGACACTAGAGAGTGTCTCTTGGCCGTGATGATGTCATGGTATTGCTTTGCTCAGTCTCTGCTAGGCACCAAGCTAATTGGGTGCTATACCTGAACTGGCATGGTAGATCCAGCCCTTATGCCTTGAAAAATACCCTAAGATGATTCACAATTGTGGACTGTTTTTCAGCTAAAGGCAATGACTGTTGGGTATGCAAAATTATAGTTGGTAAACTTGCCTCTCTTTTTTCTTTTGCTGACAGGTATCCCAATACTCTACAGAAACTGCTGCTTCACACACTACAGACACAAGTAATGTATGAAAAGGCTCTGGCAGAAAAGGATATGGTAAGAATCGGTCATTATTTTCACATTATGTATTGTGTATATTGCTTTCAATGATTTTTTAATTTTTTTTAAAGTTGTTATGGTACATAATCCGTAGCATGTTTTACAGAAGTAATAGTGATGTACAATGAATTTGACTGTAACATTAGCTTTTCATCTTTCATTAGGTGCATCAAATTATTGTACTGGACAATTAGAAATTGTTGCAAATCCCACTCAAGCCTAAAAAATGGATGGTTTTTCACCGGGTAATCTGGCTTTCCTGTCCCAGCGAAATTGGTCAAAGAAGGTAGGTCGGGTGGCACTGCACTGCGGCGACCTGTCTTCCCTGGGGAATGCAGTTCAAATGTATCCTGTATGGGACAGTTAAGCAGGGAAAAAAGCAGACTGGTATGACAATGAGAATTTGGAAATGTTGGAGCAAAATGAAATTGTATAAGAAAAACAAAGGGTGTGGAAATTTCAAATACTGTTAACTGTTCCTCTTGGGTTTGATGCCTGGGGTATTCTGTGGGAAACCCAGACATTCAATCAATACAGAGGGAGAGAAAACAGATTTAACACAATTTTGGTTTGGTATTGTGCAGGAGACTGTCCATGGCTTGTGTCGAGTCGTGGTGTCGTTGGCAGAAAACCACCCTAAGCTGATCGTCAAAATGATACAGGAAGATGGAGAGAAACGAGAGATAGCTGTACGACTTCTGCATACTGTGATTGTGAGTGTGGAAAACTGTTGCATGTTACAATGTCTCATAACAGCCTGACACCTGAGAAACATGGAGTTAACCCATTCAGCCCTGACGCTCTACAGCAGGAGATGCATCGACCATGATAATTCAAGGGCAGTGCCAGATTAGGTTGGCGCTCTCGGCGCCAAGCTAATCTGGCACTGCCCTTGAATTATGGTTGATACATCTCCTGCAACTGGTGCATAGTCAATAGATGACACCTCCAAAATTTGGGAAATACAGCCGTCGGGCTGACTGAGTTAAGTAGGGTCTGCAAGATGCATAAATCCTCATTATCCCCTGCAGCTTGCTGGGGCTCGTGAGGCTTTATGCCTCTTGAAAATTTGTAGAGTTTATGGGAGGAGAGTTTTGATTTTGTTCTTCAGTTCTCCATTCGCCATTAGTTTAAACCTATAGACATTCTTTTGTTTCCTCAAAAACATTACCGATGACTTTACTTTATGGAAGTGTCTACTAGCTTACGTAATTTTAGCCTAAGAAGCTGTTGTGTTCCCACACAACCAGGGAGGCACTCAGGGAACCCTAACCAGGGCCAAGAGTAGCTTCCTGTCCCTGCCCATCCGGTCACGTGCCACGTGGTGTCACGCTAGTCGTTCTACTTAGCTCAGGGCAGGGCTTCCGTTTTAGTGCGTCTGTGCGTCTATGACGCATTAAAACTCAAAATCACGTACTGAAAATGTAACTAAGGGGTAGTCAGACGCACTAAAATTCGGTGCATCTGCGTCCGAAACGCATTATCCTTGCGCCACCTTGCGTACCATAACAGAGGTCAGTGACAGTCGTTCTATTTTTAGTGATGAGTTGGTTCGTTTAGCCGCTCACTCAGTCGCGGCTGCGTTCAGAATCGCCCTGACTCGGGGTCCGTGCGAGTGTAACTGGGCGGGCAAACTGTTAGTTTATGTGTGGTGTCAGCATGTTATTACTTGCTGTGACATCACCATACATACTATTATGGGATACAGCATTGTGCGTTTCACTTTTGATCTTGAATGAAGTTGTAAATGGCGGAGAAAAAGCAAAGGAAGCTGAAATGCTTCGGATTCTTCAATCCGGCACCGTCTGATCATGATAATCGCTAAGAAGAAAGTTGCACTTCGACACCGCCATCTCCATCGACAAGCGACAGTACGAGAAATGATACACATGGGCCGTGTGTGGCACCGCCGCTGCGACGCAGTTTTCAGAGTTTGTGGCTGCGCTGTGTGTATTTCCATGGCTAAAGCACGACGGCACACGAATGGCATGCACAATGTGCACTGAGGCAAACGCAAAAAGCAGGTCCAGAAATTTTAACAGAAATAAGTTTGTCAGGTTGTTTTTTTTTAAATCGTCGATCCATCTTCTGGTACACAGTTATTAGGCAAAAATTGGAGAAACACGTCTTTCTGAGTGGTTAAATGGGTTGAAATAAACCTTTATGTACATCAATTCACACAGAGAGAGAGAGAGGGAGTTTAGACAAGTCACACTTTGGTTGTCAATCTGCCGCATTCAGCAGAAAACGCTATATTCTCCGTTACAATACATTATCAAAAGATCATACAAATAAATAAATAGATATGTTTTTCTGTGTGTGTGAGAGAGAGAGAGCGAGGGAGACACGCTTTTGCGCGATAACCAGTTAAAGAATCAGTATCATGGAAAGGAAACACACACACTGTCACAACATGTTTAAAGAGGAGAGAGCGAAATGAGTTAATTTATTTTAAGGAACATACAGATGACGCAGTTTTTCTTAAATAAATCTGCGGACCCTCTATAATGCTCAGATGGTAGTCTGTTTACCCTCTAAAATTTATACCTTTAGACCCTTTAACCTGTTGTGAAAACAGAAGCCCTGTCAGGGTGAACAAATGTGTTCTAGCCAATGGGACCTTGACTGTGTACGGTGCAACCGGTTCTTGGGGCCGGTCGTCTTTGGATTACTGTGTTCCTTTGGACTTTGTGCTCTCTTGGATTACTGGGGTGCTTTCGTGTGCTTGGATTACTGGTGGTTCCCTCCTCTCTGGATTTACGTGGTTGCGTGTGCGTTCTAACTTCACTGGGCCTGCTGGGACTTTTTCCTGCCAGCACGCTCTGAGGGTGGTATGGAGGTCCCCCCCCACCCCCCCACCCCCCCACCCAGTCCCCGCAACTATGGAGAGGTAAGGTATCGGTCCCAGCCCTCGGCCGGCCCACGGGCCGGGCGCTGGCTTCGACCAGAGGCACTTCGTTTCGCTCGTACATTTTCGCGGAAAACTCTCGACTTCATTTGGCGGGTCCGCGCGGTGCCCACGCCCGGTAGCCTGTCATGTCTGATGTGTGTTGCAGTTGCCAAGTGCTCACCTGCACACAGTGAGGTGACTTCCAATGGCCGAGTGATAACCATAAGGTCTGCCTTGTGCTGGCTGCGCATCCGACCACGCCTGCGATGTTCGTTCCGCCTGGCCTGAACGACGGTGGTCGCAGCTTTGGAGCTTTTACCGGCGCGAGCGCCCGACACCGGCAAGCGACCAATCGTCCATCTTGGCACACCGCCCCCCCCCCCCCCCCCCCCCTCCGTGCCCGGAGTAGTGACCAGACGCGCCTGCTCCGACCTTTTGGAATGGACGACATGCCGGACACATGACCACAGCTCTCACCACAGGACTGCGTCTTCCACGGCACCCACCCGGACAAAGCCCGCTGACTCTTACGGGGAGTCATATAGCCGTCAGAGCGCCCGCCTCACTGAGGCCAGCCTGCGGAGACACGCTTCGCGCGTCCTTTGTCCATTGTCAGTCCTGATGTGTCTCACATGGAGAAGCCCACTGACTCTTACGGGGGAGTCAAATAGCCAGCAGAGCGCCCGCCTCACTGAGGCAGGCCTGCAGAGACCTGCTCGGCGTAGACGGCCGCTCCCCCTCGCCCCGCTAGCTCTCGCCGGACGATGCTGCATCGCCTAGGACCCCTTCGGCGCCGCGCGCGGAGACTCTTCTTACCCTGGATGAAGCAGCTCGTCTGATCACGGCCGCTCTTCCCGTGGAGGCCTGCCCCCCGTCCCCCCTCCCGCTCAAGAGGAAAGTATGCACATTCGTCGACTCAGGCCATCAGGTGAAGAGGTTCAAGTCGCTGCCCCAGCCCCCCGGCTTTAGAGACCTAAGTGACGCCCTCTCTGCCCAGCTCCAACTGGCCGATTCCCGGGAGTTCGACTTCTTCTCTGACCATAGGTGGCCGGCTAGACTCGACATCACCTTCCACCAGGTCTGGTATGCGGGCCGTTCTCAGAATTTATCCTGTCCCCTACCCTCGGTGGACCCACCAGCGTTAGTGCAGGCTGGCGGCACCGCTCAGCTGAAGCGCACCCTTCCCCGCGGCTTGGACAAGACTGCGTCCCTGGTCCGTAACACCTTGGCTGGCTTGGGTTTCCTGGAGCTCCTCACTCAAGTGTTCTTCCGTCGCATCGAGGACGTCTGGCACCCGTCTATCATGACCCTCTTAGGAGACCTCCTCACCCTCGCCATAGCGGCCAACCGGGCAGCGTATCACTCCTCGGTCAACGCCATGGCTGCTGCCTCCAACTGTGACCTGATGCGTCGGGATGCCGTGCTGCCAGCCTGCCGCGGAATGCCTCCCGATCTGAGGACTCAGCTCCATCGCGCTCCCCTTCCTCTTCGGCGCTTCCTGGCAGACAGTGAAGGACGCGAACTCGGACCGCTGGCCTAGCAGCTTGGGATCCTTTCCACCATCACTAAGGGCCTCCTGATCACCTTCCGTTCGCCACCTCCGCTGAGACGCTCTCCACTGTGGAACGAGATTCCAATTGACGAGCTCAAGGCCATCGCTCTGCGTGGAGAGGTCGCCTCACTTCTGCAGAAGGCTGCCACAGAGGTAGTGTCGAGTCCCGACTCCCCAGCCTTCTACAGCCGCCTCTTCATGGTGCCCAAGTCGGGCGGCAGTGGCGACCCGTCATCGATCTCTCAGCACTGAACAGGTACATCGCGGCCCTGACCTTTCGCATGGAGACCGCCAGGGCCCTCAGCGCCTCCATGCAGCCCATGGACTTCGCGGTCAGTCTGGACCTGGCCAACGCGTATCTCCACGTCCCCATGCACCTCGCCTCCAGGAGGTATCTCTACTTCGCCTTTGACGGCGTGATCTACCAGTTTCGGGCCCTTCCATTCGGGCTCAACCTCAGCCCTTGGGTTTTCACCCGCATCAGTTCTTTCAGTTATCAGGCCCCTCACGTCTGGAACTCACTTCCACTGCATGTCCGTCTTTCCCCTACCCTGATGACCTTCAAAACAAATTTGAAGACCCATCTTTTCCTGGTAGCATATCAAGATTAGCTTAGTCTGGATGTGCTACCTGGAAGTGTTGGTTGTTTCCGTATGTGGGTAGACTGTGTGTGTGTGTGTGTGTGCGTGTGTGCGTGCGTGCGTGCGTGCGTGCGTGCGTCGTGTTAGGAATGCGCCTACATGGTGCGAGCAGATGTTTATTTAAAGAGTGAGTGCGTTCTAATTTTTCTCCTTTTTAATATTTTTTTTATGTGCTGTAAAGCGCTCCGAGCTTGCTGTTCGTGGGGAAGGGCGCTATATAAAAACTATGTATTATTATTATTATCATGGACACTGTCGTTACCAAGGCCAGATAGTCAATTTCCATTCCGACCTCGAACTACCTAGACGACCTCCTTCTGAGGAACCTGTCAGAGGCCACCCTTTTGACGGACAGAGATGCCCTGCTCCAGTTATTGTCACGGCTGGGTTTCCTGGTCAACGCAGGCAAGTCGGACCTCACTCCTTCGCGCCAGTTTATACACCTCAGCATGGACTTCGCGACCGACCTCAACAGGGTGAGGCTACCAGAGCCTCGGATCCAGAAGCTGGCCAGCCAGGTGGCCCAGGAGGATGTAGTTCCCGCCAGAGTCTGGCTTCAGCTTCTCAGCTTGATGAATGCAGCGGCGGATCTTCTCCCCCTCAGTCATCTTTCCTCCCAGCCGCTCCAACTGCACCTCCTTCTCTATTGGCGTCCGTCCTCCGGCGACGTTGCTGCCCCGATGCCGGTGAATCAGATTCTTTGTCCCCATCTGCGGCGCTGGATGGACATTTCGTGGCTCGCTTCGGGGGTTCCTCTCGCCTCACCGCCTCCTCAGATCTCGCTTTGCATGGATGCAAGTCTCTCCTGGTGGGGTGCTCACCTGCTACCGAGGTTCCTCACGACGTCAGGCTGCTGGCCTCCGGACCTAGCGGACAGACACATCAACTGGTTATAACTGGAAGCGGTTTGGCAAGCCCTCATCGTGTGGGAGGTGCGCCTCCGTCACCAGGAGCTACTCGTGCTTTCAGACAACGCCACAGTGGTTTCCTACATTCAGGAACAGGGCGGAACGCGCTCCCCCGTCCTGTGCATACTCCTCTACCGACTAATGCGCTGGTGCGAAGACCGCGGCATCGCCTTCCGAGCTCGACACGTTCCAGGACACCTAAACGTTTTAGCCGACTCCCTCGCACGGCGCGGCCAGTTACTCCACATGGAATGGACGCTACGAACGTACATCTTTCAGATGATATGCGCTCACTGGGAGACGCCCATGGTCGACCTATTCGCCATGAGGTGGAATCAACAGCTTCCTCTCTTCGTCTCCCCGATTCCAGACACCCTAGCCTGGGCATTCGATGCGCTCTCCATTCCGTGGGATGGACTCATCACATACGTGTACCCCCCGACGGTGCTCGTCCCCAAAGTCCTGCTCAAGCTCAGAAGATGCAATGCGGGGATGTTACTGGTCGCCCCGTTCTCCTAGAACAGATCTTGGACCTCCAACCTGCTCAGTCTCGCCACAGCCCCCCCCCCCCCCCCCCCCCTTTCTGCTGCCCATCCCGAGCATGATGCTCAAGCAACCCCGCCAGCCGCTGCTCAACCCGTGCATGGGGCGACTTCTCCTTCACACCTGGAGATTGTGTGGCAAGCCCTCGCCGCAAGAGGCTTCTAGAGTGCAGCAGTGGAAGCAATCGCTATAGCCTGCAGATCCTCGACCAGACGCGTATACGAGGGAAAGTGGCGAGTACTACGGTCCTAGTGCGCTGACCAGCAACTCCCCCACTGAACTGACTACTCCCCAGCTCGCTGACTTCTTCCTCTGGCTCTTTGGCGACCAGGGATTGGCCCCCATCACGATCAGAGGATGCCTGTCCTTGATTGCGGACACTTACCGTCATCTCGGCCGCCCGGATCCTGGCGAATGCAAAGACCTCGCTGACCTTATGACACAGTTTGGCCTTTAGCGTCCGGTTCCCCGCTTGCTGATTCCACACTGGGACCTACCCTACGTGGCTTAACTCTGACAGATTCGAACCGCTGTCCTTGGCCCGGTTCGCGGATGTGACACGGAAGTCCTGCTACCTGTTGGCCCTCGCCACGGCGGCCTGAGTAAGTGAGCTACACGCGCTTTCAGCGCGCCTTGCCTGCCTGCAGTTCAGGTCGGATGGGTCCGTGCAGCTGCTCACTGACCCTTCCTTCCTTGCCAAGACTAGGTCTCCCTTGACCGCGCCCCAGGTGATAACCCTACGGCCGCTGACAGACGTGAACTTTCCCCGAGAGACCAGGCAGCAAGATCCAGTGCGCACCCTACACGTATACCTACACCTCTCCAAGTCCGTCCAAGGGGGACGGTCACGCCTCTTCTGCCTTTGGCTCCAGGCAGAACTGTCATAACAGCACAGACTGGCTACGCTGGGGCATACGGTCCACCTACTAGGACCTCTCCCCAGAGGGAGCGAAGAGGCTAAAGATCCGCGCACACGAGGTTAGTGCCATGGCCACGAGCGTCGTCTTCAACCACAACTGTGCCGGCCGAGACATCATGGCACCAGTGGGCTGACAGGCAGAATCAACCTTCGCCCGCGTCTACCTCCGGGATCTGGCAAGCCAGCGAGACAACCTCACTCTGGTGGGGGACATCGCCATGGCACAACACTCCCTCCCGGCGCCGAGGGCGCCGTAGGTATACTTAGCTAAAATTTTGGGTGTTTGCAATCAGGAGCGCAGGTCTGTCTGTCCCTTCGGGGTGCTATTGCAAGGTTGTAAGCGGCACCCTCCTCCTTTTCGCAATTCTTCCATAAAGTAATGTCATCAGTAATGTTTTTGAGGAAACAAATGAATTTTTCTCTAAAATGTATTTTTTCGAAAAATACTTACCGATGACATTACTCGGAGGACCCTCCCACCTGCCCCGCTTGCCGCTGGTAAGCTAAGTATTCTGACTGGCGTGACACCACGTGGCATGTGACCGGATGGGCAGGGACGGGAGGCTACTCTCAGCCCTGGTTAGGGTTCCCTGAGTGCCTCCCTGATTGTGTGGGAACACAACAGGTTCGTAGGCTAAAATTACGTAAACTAGTAGACACTTCCATAAAGTAATGTCATCGGTAAGTTTTTTTTTTTTTAAATACATTTTAGAGAAAAATTCATTTTTTAGACTTTAGACAAGGTTCAAGATAAATTTATTTACCATATTGATAATGCCATTTAGGACTGCGTTTGGCCTCAGTTACCTTTTTGTTCCTTATTTTCTCTGATTTCTGTCAGCAGATTTTGTTGTAATGAGTAGTCCTGTTACTTTTTCAGCGCTTCGCATTCCCACCTGGCCAGTTTCCAGTTGATGAATCTTGCAGCGACATGTCTTTTACTTTCTGGTACATGCTACAGGTCAGTTGGTCAGTGATTCAGTCCTTTTAGAAAGGAAACCCCTTGTGCATGGAACCATGGTTACTGTTTACAGTACCAGTGGCAGATGGACATAGGGGGTTTAAATATACCAGAAGATAATGTATGGGTAAGGGATCATCTTAACTCTTTCCATGCCAAATTTATATAAAATATGCTTGTTCCCAGTGCCAAATTTTTTTTCAGGCTCTCTTAACTGCTGGACAATGGGTTTCTTTAATTGCTTGTATCCCAAAATCTATTTGAGATATTTACTTCAAAGTTTGTGTGTATTCCTCGCGCTGGGACCATATGGCGTTGAGGCGCGTCCCCTGGGTGGTGGATAGGGGGTCCCTCGTGAGAGGGGTGCACCGAATGAAATAAGGTGCCGTGAACCAACATGGTCTAAGGGAAGGTGACCCCGACAGAAAACGCCTGGTCCTCCTAGTAAGGGGGTTGGGCGTGGGGGTAGCTTCCCCACACTGCAAAAAAGGAAATAGCTACAAAAACGCCAACAAAAAGACTTTACAGACCAGATCGCCACTCTCCGCATCATCGTGGAACAGTCTCTGGAGTGGAGCTCCCCGCTTTACATCAACTTTGTGATTATGAGAAAGCATTTGACAGCGTGGACCGAGAGACTCTGTGGAAACTCCTACGACACTACGGTGTACCCACAAAGCTCGTCCGCCTGATCAAGAGCAGCTATGATGGCATGACATGTCGCGTGATCCACGAAGGGCAGTTCACCAGGGAGCTCCAGGTCAGAACTGGTGTCAGGCAGGGGTGTCTGCTGTCTCCGTTCCTCTTCCTACTGGCCATAGACTGGGTCATGAAGATGACCACAGAGCACAGACGAAGTGGAATACAGAGGACACTGTGGACACAGCTTGACGACCTCGATTTTGCAGACGACTTGGCATTACTGTCCCACACTCATCAACAAATGCAGGACAAGACCACGAGGCTTGCTGACATCTCGTCCCAAGTGAGCCTCACCATTCACAAACAGAAAACAAAGACAATGAGGCTGAACACAACCAGGGAAGAACCAATCTTGCTTGCTGGCACCCCGTTGGAGGAGGTGGAGTCCTTCACCTATCTCGGGAGCATCATAGACAAAAAAGGCGGCACTGATGCATATGTCAGAGCACGAATCGGTAAAGCCAGAGCAGCCTTTCTCCAGTTGAAAAAAGTGTGGAGTTCCAGAGAGCTGTCACAACACACCAAAGTCCGGATTTTCAACTCCAATGTAAAAGCAGTTCTCCTATATGGAGCAGAGACATGGAGATTGACAAAAACCACAGTCAACAGAGTACAGACCTTCATGAACAGTTGCCTTAGAAGAATTTTGAAAATCCACTGGCCAGAGAAGATCAGCAACGTCAGACTCTGGGACAGAACAGAGCAGATAACAGCAGAGAATGAAATTGGGCGAAGAAGATGGGGATGGATCGGTCACAGCCTGAGAAAGCCAGCTTCCAGTATCACTAGGCAGGCATTGTCATGGAACCCCCAGGGAAAGAGGAAAAGAGGTAGGCCGAGAAACTCCTGGCGTCGAGACCTCCAAGCAGACATCAAGAGACTGGGAACCACCTGGAGTAGAATCGAAGGAGAAGCACAGGACAGGAGTTGCTGGAGGTCTCTCGTCGACGGCCTATACCCGGGTAGGGGTGACAGGCGTAAGTAAGTAAGTAAGTTGTGTGTATTGGTCGCTTCTAAAGTTTTGGGAAAAGTTCATATGTATGGTTGTAACATTGACCAGTTGATTACACAAACAACTTTAACAGTGTTTACAATACACTTGGAGCGCATGTGACACAGACGTCATCAGTGAAAAAGTAAAACACTTTCCTGAATCCGTTCAAGGACTTTTGTTGCAATTTTCTGGTTCTGCTGACCATTCTTCATCAGTAGAATCATCAAGGTCTTACTCAGAATCATTTTCAAGCCCTTCACTATCATCATTATTGAAAATAAGGCCAAAAACCCCTGGCGCAGTGCATTTGTTTCCTCAAAATAGCCTACCGATGGCATTACTATTAGGAAGATACACCTAGCTTATCGATTTCAGCCTAAGACTCCTTGAGTATAATTGTACAACAAGGGGAGCAACTCGTAAGGTGCTAGCTCACCACCCTCAGGCCACGGTACACAGTCGCGTTTCCATACTGTCCAGTCTCTTAGCTATAGTCAGTCCCAGGCATCCCCTAATATTTCAGTCCCCTAAAAAACACTACCGCCCACCAGCTGCACATTTGCCATGCACAAAATAACAATAAAAACAGCACATTGACAGTCTCATTTCTTGGCTGTGAACCTGATTCCTTACCAACCCCACACCCAAGCACAGCTGAAATCAGCGTGCTCCTCAAATCACTACGTCAACGGCAACTCAACATAGGTCCACAATTCTCTAATGAATAAGCTCAGGATGGTATGAATCAAAGCACCAAACATGTCTCCTCTCATCTAACCAGAAATTTTCAGCAAATTTCAACATTCAGCCATACTACAAATTTTCAAACAAGGCAAAAATTATTTTTATAAACACTGGTCCTCTTACTGCCTGAACTGGCCAAATTTGACTATGTAATGTGACCTGAAACGAACTCTCCCACCTGAACACCATTCAATCTGCCATCAGTGCAACTCTTAGACACTAGCTAAGTCAAACCCAAAGTGACACCATTGAATGTTGCTGCATCTTTAAGTTATGGCCCATTATGTGAAGCGTGTTGTTGTGGTGTTCACTATGCTGTTGATGTTTTGGATCATACATATCTGATGCCATGAAAAACAGACTAGATATGGTCAGAATGCCTCCAAAATTGGCATGTACATCAAGTAACATATCTGATTTTCAGAAATGTTGCATTTGAGACACAGGCACATGAATGTTTATTTTTTCATATTTTTTCCATTACCCACCCCCCTACTTTTTGTGTTTTTCCAAGTATACACACACATGCAATACAGTCAAACTGACTTCTTGTGTGCTGGACAACTGAGAAAAAGTTACCATGACACTGGCATTGTTAAAAAATGAGCTTTCAGACCCAAGGCCATTTCCTTGTGTATCTCAGGGCAGCCAAAAGGACAACGGCCAGGCATCCTCATTGACCCTGTTGTCTGGAGACAGCAAGCAGGAAGAGGCCTGTAACCAGCTGCCATGACCTATATGCTGCATGCAATCTTTTCCTCAGGCAAAGGGGTCATAAAACAGCTATGCACTTTAAACATTAAGTCTACTGAGCTATCCCACATACAAAAGACTACACAAAACAGCCAAAACTATGCTACGCAGGACACGCCACATACCAAAACAAGTGTCTAGAGTGCTTATTTAGGAGGTAGCAGAGAAAAATGGTTGTGTACAGTTCATTTTTATATAAAACACACTTGTCAGAGTCGCAAAACACCTCAACTCATGTTACAAATGCAGTAGGCATGTGTGTGCCAAACTGGTGAACACTCCTGTAAAAGCCTGTACTGGTGCCTGCAACTGCTGTTCCCATAACAATGCACTCAAATGAGCTTTATGCAGTATAAAAATGCTTGTTTGGCTCAGAATAGACACCAGAGACATCTCTCATGACAATTACAGCAGAATGACACCTCAGATGCAGCCAGTGTAGCAGGATCATGCAAAATAACACTTCTGCATGTCACATTATTTTGGCTTATTTCACTCTGATGTCAGCTGTCTAATGAAATACACATGCTGACACTGTTTCATTGTAGTTTTCATCTTAACCTTTGACCTTACCCCCACCCCCTCCCCACCTCCAATCCAAACCCCCCCCCCCCCACCCTACTCCACCCACCCCACTCCACCCCACAACTTCAATAACTGAAAGATTGCATTTAAAAAAACAAACAACGCATTTATGAAACTGAACGCCCCAAACCACACCCCTTTCAAGGTCAAGGTCAAGGTCAAAGGTCACAGCTCAGGGTCAAAGGTCAGACTCGTGACTACCTGTAAGACAAGAAATAAATGAACAAACACACTAAACATAGCTCACAGTGCAGGTAAACAGGGTGTTGCCATGGAAAACATGCAAAAATGCCTATAAAACTGCAAACAGCGATTTTGGGGAAAATTAAAAAAAAATTCATGATTTTCTCAGTTTTCCAACCGCAAAAGTCCAAAATCAATGATATGGTAACATTAAACCAGTTTCAGATCTATATCACATATGGCATGTGGTGCCCTGACAGGCCACGGTACACAGTCGCGTTTCCGTACTGTCCAGTCTCTTAGCCATAGTCAGTCCCAGGCATCCCCTAATATTTCAATCCCCTAAAAAACACTACCGCCCACCAGCTGCACATTTGCCATGCACAAAATAACAATAAAAACAGCACATTGACAGTCTCATTTCTTGGCTATGAACCTGATTCCTTCTTACCAACCCCACACCCAAGCACAGCTGAAATCAGCGTGCCCCTCAAATCACTATGTCAACGGCAACTCAACATAGGTCCACAATTCTCTAATGAATAAGCTCAGGATGGTATGAATCAAAGCACCAAACATGTCTCCTCTCATCTAACCAGAAATTTCCAGCAAATTTCAACATTCAGCCCTACTAAAAATTTCCAAACAAGGCAAAAATTATTTTTATAAACACTGGTCCTCTTACTGCCTGAACTGGACAAATTTGACTATGTAATGTGACCTGAAGGGCCTCCCTTACCTGAGTGGCCTCCCCTCCCCCCCCCCCCCCCCCCCCCCCATATAATTGCGCATGCGCAGTACCGCCTCACCAATCTCACACTTCGCTTCCGTCAGATAACGGTTACTCAGCCTTCAGTGTGCTTTTGTGTTTGGTGTTTTTTGGTGTTTCTTTTGGATTCCCCTCTCTCCAATGATGAGGTAAGGCCTCAGGTACTGTCTCCTGCTGGCTAGGAAGAGCTGACAGTCTTTGACCTTGCCCGGGAATATTTTTTTTTTAATTCAGCAGTCGCGGTGCAACTGGTCGTTCGTTGCAACCATTGGTCTACTTGTGGTTCTCGCTTTTACTTGACCCTTTCTTCTCTTGCTGTATGCAAGTTCGGACCTGCCAGCGCTGTGGCGATTTTCAATGGCTCAGTGATGCACATTTCCTGTGTTTACCATGCTCCGGTTGCTCCTCCACACGGACTTGTTCTATTTGTGTCACGTGGTGGGAGGAACTGTGGTCCCAGTTGTGGCTCTTCTATTGGCGGGAGCGCCCTCCTGGTGCCCGTGACCCGCCTGTTCAGGCATTGGGTGGTCCGTTGGCGGGAATCCCCCTCTGGTCGCTCCCAGACCCAGACGTGTGGCTTGGAGACTTTGGCTCCTTCCTCTCTCCGCACCCAGACGGTCCTACCGTCGGCCCCTTTCGTATCTCACTCTACCATTCCCGCCCGCTTGTCAGAGCGTGATGGGCGAAGGCTGCCGACGTCTCCCCCCCCCCCCCCCCCCCCTACAGATAGCCCTTTGGTGGTGGGGACCTCTCACAGCTCTAGACAGCGTTCGATGCGAAACTCCTTTCCCGCCCACTCTTCCGAGCGTTTCAGGCGGAGGCTGCTGACCCCACCCCACCAGTTGGTGGTGGGGGCCTCTCACAGCTCTCAGTGGAGATCAAGACGTTATCGACGTCGCTTGAAGCGTTCCTTACCCTCAGTTGCTTCTTCCGGGGTGAGGGCAGACTCGCACTGCCGTGTCCTGTCTGGTCCGCTGCCATTCCTGACCCTCTCTGGTGCCTACTTCCCCTGCGGGGTCATGGTATCGCTTTTCTGGACATGTTCTTTCTACATGCTTCCGCGACCGTCTCGCCGGCTATAGGCGGTGCTCCATCTCACACAGTCGCCACCATGAATCCCGCCCACGGACGGAGATGCGCAACGTCATCTCTCTCTTCCACGCACTGGACCAGTTGGAGATGCGTCACCCTCACTCCATACGGACTCTACATCCAGCCGCTTCCTCACTGCGCCGCCACACTACTACGCGTTCGCCACACACAGGCCGTTCAGCTCACCGGAAATTGCCCGATGGTTACCTCAGTCCACCCCCTTGGGGGATCCTTTCTGCCGCCGCGGAGGACATCCTTAGTATCTATCCGGAGGACTCAGCCCCAGCTCCCGTTCGTCAGCCTCGACACCTCGGATACGCGCTCTCCTCACTCGGTGTCATCCTTCGCCTCACGCTCCCGGCTGGGTGTTCGTTCCATTAGCACCCCTTCTCTTCCGTCCGCCCTCAGAATCCCGGGAAGAGATTCGGCTCAGAACCTCGATGAGACTGCTTGTCTGATCTCTAGCATCTTGCCACGGGACATGTGTTCACCGTCCCCGCTGCTCAAGAGAAAACCTTCGGCCCTGGGGGATGCTCACCATCAACCCAAGCGTTTCAAATCTCTTCCTCAGTCACCCGGGGTACGGGACCTCTCGGAGGCTTTCACCAATCATCTGCAGCAAGGCAAGTTGCGGGGAAAGTTTTTTTCTCCGACGCTCGGTGGCCACCAGACATGCACATCAGGTTCCGCCAACGTTGGTACGCTGGGCATTTCCAGTCTTTCCTTTTCCCTCTCCTGATCCTTGACAACGAGGCAAAATTGCAGGCGGGTGGTGCGCAGGCAGCGCGGAAGTGGGTACCCACTGGTATTGACAAGACGGCAGCCTTGGTCCGGAATTCCCTCGCTTGTGCGGGCTTCCTTGAGCTCATGACGCAGGCCATGGTACACTGTACGGACGAGGGCACAGGGTGTTCCAGTGCGTCTTACTTTCGCGACATATGCGCGGTGGCTACGGCAGCAAATCGGACGGCGTACTTTGCCTAGGCAAACTCCTTGCAGCGGCGGCAAACTGCGATCTTATACGCCAAGATGGGGTCCTAAAGAGTTGCACAGGCATCCCTCCTGCGGTCAAGACCCAGCTCCGCCAGGCTCCGTTTGGGGGATCCCTCCTGTTTGGCCCTACATGGCAGTTGGTCAAGGAGTCTGTTAAAGACTTGTGGCCCCATGCCCCTCAGATTGACCGTTCCCGGTTTCAAGCTTCCTGCAAGGCCATGGGTCATGCCCTGCTGAGTTTCAGACCCTCCTCTCGCTTCGCTTCCCGACACTCCTCTGCACCCAGCGAACAGCCGTTTTTCGGTTGCCCATGCCCTGCCCCATTCCTCTTGGCCTCGGAGGACCAGGAGGTCTGTACGCGGGCGGGCCCAGTGATTCGTGTCTGCCTCGCCGACATTGTCCGGGTCGGTGGGAGGCTTGCCTCACACAGCGACCAGTGACGATCGCTGTTACCGGATGACCCTTGGGTTCTCTCTACCACCACGGAAGGGCTGCAAATAACGTCTCGTCAACCCCCGCCTCTGTGCAGTGCCTCACTATGGACTCAGGTCCCTGCCGACCCAGACAAGGCCGCAGCGTTTCAGTGCAAGATCATGGCTTTGCTCCAGAAAGCTGCCACGGAGGTGGTCACTCGGCACGATTCGCCAGCCTTCTATCGCCGACTTTTTGTGGTGCCCAAACCAGAGGGCCAGTGGCGGCCGGTCATAGACCTGTCGGCATTAAACAAGTTTATTTCGGCTCCTCCCTTTCGTATGGAGACAGCGCAGGCGTTGAGGGCCGCCATTCAGCCCATGGACTTTGCCATCAGCCTCCACCTCAAGGACGCATACTTTCACGTCCTCGTTCACCCGTCTGCGTGCCACTACTTGCGCTGCGCCTTCCGGGGAACGGTTTACCAGTTTCATGCTCTCCCCTTTGGTTTGAACCTCAGTCCCTTGGCCTTTTCATGGATTGTCGACGCCTTGATGGCCAAGGCCAGGCAGTCATCTTCCAGCCCTTCGTCCAGCTACCTGGACGATCTCCTGCTCCGAAATCAGGACGCTTCCATGCTGCAGAAGGACAAGAATTCGCTGCTCGAGGTTCTTCACCAGCTCGGGTTTTTGGTCAACAGCGGGAAGTCAGACTTCTCGCCCTCCCGCAGGTTCATCCACTTGGGTATGGAGTTCCTGACAGACCTCAACACGGTACAGCTGCCAGAGAAGCGCAGCCGGAAGTTGGCAGAGCTAGCCCTCCACGTGTCTCATGCCAAAGTCATGACAGCCTGGACCTGGCTTCAGCTGCTGGGTCTCCTCAACGCACTCTTGCCCCTCGGCAGGCTCTACTCGCACCCACTCCAACTACATCTGCTGGTCCACTGGCGTCCGTCCTCTGGGGACTCAGCAGCTGGACTTCCCGGCTCCAGCAACAGGAAGTGTTAGTCCTCTCTGACAACTCGACAGTGGTGTTGTACATATAGAAGCAAGGAGGTACGCGCTCTCCGACGCTCTGCATGCTCCTGTACCAACTGATGGCACATTTCGAACTCCGGCGTCCAGTCTCGCGCTCGTTATTGCCACGCTGGGACGTCCCTTGGGTGCTTACATGGTTTAACTCAGCCCGGTTTGAGCCCTTGGCCCTGGCACGGCTGACCGACGTGGCCCGGAAGATCTGCTTCCTCCTTGTTCTTTCTACGGCGGCAATAGTTAGCGAGCTACATGCTCTATCGGTAGACCCAGCCTGTCTCCAATTTCGATCGGACGGCTCAGTACAGCTTCTAACCAACCAGGCCTTCCTGGCCATGAATCCGCTCCCCACAGCCGTGGCGCCAGTAATCACCCTCCGGCCGCTCAAGGGATTCGATCGGTCCCAAGCGTCTCGTCAACAGGACCCAGTCCGGGCTTTGAGGTTCTACCTATGTAGGTCAAAGCCTTTCAGGAGAGGCCTCTCCCGCTTTTTCCTGCCCCTGACACTGGGCACAGACAACATTTCCGCGAACGATCTCGTCATGGTTGCACTGGGTCATCAGCTCCGCCTATGACAAACTCTCCCGAGGGGGGGGGGGGGGGGGGGGGGGAAGTGGGGCCCAAGAGACTGCGGATCCGGGGAGGAGGGGCCCAAGAGACTTCGGATCCGGGTACATGAAATCAGAGTGGTCTCAACGAGCGTCGCCCTTGACCGCAACTGCGCTGTAAAGGACATTATCGCGGCGGTCGGCTGGCGGTCAGAATCGACATTCGTACGTTTCTAGCTGAGAGACCTCTCAGGCAAACGAGACAACCTGGCCCTATTTGGAGACGTCTCTTTGGCTCAACACTCCCTTCCGGCACCTAGAGCGCCATAGGTAACACTTAGCTGAAATCGATAGATTACTCCGAGTTCTTTTTCTCTAAGCATGTGCAGTTGCACAGCTGGTTGACGGCACCCTCCTCCTGTTCGTTATTCTTCCTAATAGTAATGCCATCGGTATGCTATTTTGAGGAAACAAATCTATTTTTCTTTAAAATGTATTTTTTCGAAAAATACCTACTGTTACTCAGAGGACCCTCTCACCTGCCCCGCTTGCCGCTAGTAAGCTAAGAGCAAGACTGGCAAGGCGGTACTGCGCATGCGCAATTATATGTGAGGAGGGAAGGCCACTCAGGTAAGGGAGGCCACTCAGGTGGTGAGCCAGCACCTTACAAGAGTTGCTCTCCTTGTTGCGTAGTTATACCACGGCTGTTCAAGGCCTCCCATTTAGTTTTGAGGCACGCATGCGCGCATGCAGTGCCATAAGATAAGGAGCCGCGCAGCGTGTTGTCTCTGTTTATACCGCCGGCTGGCAGCACACAGCTGAGCGCAATCTGTTACAGCTGTGCAACTATAGTCGTGCTATTCTTGTCACTGTTTTACTCGAGCACGCTATGTGTGTGCACGCTCAGCGCTGACCGTGTACCGCACGGGATACATTTTAATGGTGCCGGTCATTTACGGCATGTTGTTTAAGCTGTACTGAACGTATGTTGTATTTAAGACATACACTTAAAAGCTAAGAAAATAAGCTTTCTGTAGGAAAATGAAGATGAGCAATGCATGCAATGGACTAGAAGACAGGTAACCGGCGCGCAGTTTACCGTGAAGACAATGCAATCTGTTGCAAATGACACGTCTTTCAACTGTTCTAACTCATGCAAAGTACTTTTGCGAAAATTATGGTTCAGGCCAGCGATCATCGTATACAGCCACTACGATAAGCACTACTCAAAATGTCGGATAGATTTACCTTGCGATCTCAGTGGGTCCTGAAATGGGATGATGCGTCATTGGTAATCCAGTGTTAGACGACGGAAAGTTCTTGGGTGAACGTAATCTCCACACGTAGTTGATTTCGGAGGCAGTGAAAATGTTCGAAATAATTCACAGTTCATATGCAGGGTTAGCGGCAGTGTCAGTTGCACACTTTGTATAGGTGAAGTTGTCATTAGCATTCCACTAATTGTTTCCTCAAAAACATTACCGATGACATGACTACATGGAAGTGTCTACTGCTGGGCTCAATTTTAGCCTACTCACCCGTTGTGTGCCCACACAACCCGAGAGGCACTCGGGGAACCCCCAGACGGGCCGAGAGTTATCTCCCCATACCTGCCTTACCGGATCCGGTCACAAGACCAACCAGTCTTGCTACTTCGCTCGTGCAGAGAAGACGTGTCTGGCTTGCTCTCGCGCTGCCTCGACCGGTCTTCTGCCTGGCCTACGCTCGTTGCCGACTTTGTGTGCTCTGCGCCCTTCTAGCCCTGCCCTGCCTTCTCTCTTCCTGCTTCATTTGGGCTTCGTTCGGGGGTCTGTCTGCTCGCTGTTGGACGGCGGTTTGGCTGCCCCTTCCCCCCGTTCCCTTTGTTGCAGAGGTAAGGTAGCGGTAGTTCCCCCAGCCGGCCCTCGGGCCGAGAGCCGGCTGTCTGTTGGGGCTTTCCTTCTTAGCTTTGACATTAGCGTTTGACTTACGTGCCGGCGCCTTCGGC
This sequence comes from Semisulcospira habei, assembly GCA_036245525.1. NCBI lineage: Eukaryota > Metazoa > Mollusca > Gastropoda > Semisulcospiridae > Semisulcospira > Semisulcospira habei. The sequence goes on from BTPG01000005.1 coordinate 161,351,218, forward strand.
AGCCGTTCTTGCGACTCTCGTTGCAGGACGGCTCCTCTTGCGCCTTAGTGCCTGATTAGCTCTCAGTCGGCGTTGCCGTTTTCACGCCCGTTTTTCTCGTGGGACCTTTGGGGCTCCATTGTTCGTTAGCCCGGTTAAAGGCCCTTTAGCCCTCTGAGAGTTTTCACGGTCTCACTGGGAGCCCCTTTGCTCTTAGCCAAAATGCTTTTGTGCTCCCAGTGTGGCGACTTTCAGTGGCCGACGGACAATCATTCGGTCTGCCTGCCTTGTGCGGGCTGCTCCTCGGACCGCAGGTGTAAGGTTTGTGCGATCTGGTCTGAGTTGCTTTGGTCGGACCTCTGGTCCTTCTACCACCGAGAGCGTACTCGGCCGGCTACCGCGCGTCCGGCGCCAGTTGAGACCTCGGCCGCCCTTGCGGTATTGACCGACCACTCCCGCACGGAACATAGCCTGACATATTTTTACGGTATATTTACATCATGTCTTAAGACCTTTCTTTTAGTCTGGCTGACCAGATTTTTACCCTTCCCGCAGTGAGATGGCCTTAGTTGCCTGCTCGGCGTTAAACCCAAATAACTAACTAACCGCACAGAATGGAAATCTCGTCGGGGATCACGTTCGTTGACTGACCAGAGGACCGCCACTGCTGCCACGCCCGCTGACCCTTCCGGAGGGTCTGTTTGCCGGCAGAGCGCCCGTCTCACTGAGCATGGCCTGCAGCAGTCTGCCATGCGCCGTCCTTCGATGACGAGTCTTCCTCGCCGGTCTCTCCATGACAAGTCCGCTGATCCTTCCGGAGGATCGGGAAGCCGGCATAGTGCCCTGCTCACCGAGTCAGGCCAAGAGAGACATCAGCACCGTCCTACGCGACGCAGCCGCGACCCCGACGCTCACCGTTCCTCCACGAGACATGGACGCTCCCACTCGCCTCGCGAACGCCGTCGGGGGGATCCTTCAGCCGGTCGGGATCGCCGCCCTTCTTCCCCACGGGCGCGTTCGCGCTCTTCGCCGCGCCGTTCGTCGCGTTCACCGCGACACCGCCGTCGTCGGCCCTCCTCTCCTCGTCGGCACTCCTCGCCGATTGTTCGCCGGGCTCGTTCCAGTCCTTGTCCTCGCATGCTGGAGAGGTCCCGTCCTCGCCGTTCCCGGTCGCCTCCTCGTTCGCCGCCGCGTTCATCGCTGCCCTCGTGTCCCTTGCCTTCGCCTGAGGTTCAGCGCAGTCCTTTGACCTCGCTGCGGTCGGTCGTGGTCCCGGTGGCTCGCTCGCCTTCTCGCCGCTCCCTGGAGGACGACACGCTCAGTTTGCTGCCCCAGGACTCCGTCTTGGCTCAGTTGGACGAGGAGGGTCGCTCACCCTCGCCCGCGGCCCTCGAGGATGCCGCCCCCTCGGCTCTCCCGTCTTCTTCCCGGGCAGAGACTCAACTAGCACTGGACGAAGCCGCCAGGATCGTGGCCGCGACGCTGCCGGTGGACGCCTGCCCAGCCTCCCCACCCCTGAAGAGGAAGGTCGCCGCCTTCGTAGATGCGGAGAGGCAGGTCAAGAGGTTCAAGTCTCTTCCCCAACCGCCCGGCTTTAAGGACCTACGAGACGTCTTCTCGTCGCACCTGCAACTGGCCACGTCGCCGGAGCCGGTCTTCTTTTCCGATCGTCGCTGGCCGGCGGGCTTGGATATGTCCTTTCGGCGGGATTGGTATGCCAGCCACTCTCAGGCCTTCTCCATCCCTCTGCCTACGCTGGACCCCTCTGCCGTGTCACAAGCTGGCGGCCCGGCTCTGCTTCGTCGGTGCCTGCCGCGGGGCCTGGACAAGACAGCGACCCTGGTCCGGAACACCTTAGCCTGCGCCGGTGTCTTGTGCTCCTCACGCAAGCCCTTGTCCGTCGCATGGAGGAATCCTGGCATCCTTCCATCTCTCCCCTCCTGGGAGACTTGTTGGTCCTCTTGGAGACCGCCAACCGCGCCGCCTACCACTCGTCGGTCAACGCTATGGCTGCCTCCGCCAACTGCGACCTGATGCGTCGAGATGCCCTGCTCCTCGCTTGCCGAACGATGCCTCCGGACCTGCGCGCGCAGCTTCGCCGTGCTCCTTTGGGTGGGCCCCTACTGTTCGGCGATACACCTGGTCCGCTGTTAGAGCCGCCAATCCTGACCGCTGGCCCAGCAGTGCCCCTCCTCCCCCCGCTTTCCTTCCGCCCGCCAGGCTAGGGGTCGCGCCTCGCGGTCGGCTAGATCCGCTGCCCCCTCGGCCCCCGTGCAGGCCCCCGCCTTTGGCTGGTCCAGACCCCCCAGGTCCCATGCCCCCGCTTGGACCCGTCCCGCCAGGCGACCGGGTCGCGGGCGGGCCGAATGACTGCCCTCCGACCCTGCCCCTGCCGACCTCCTCGGGGTCTCCGGTCGGCGGGCGGCTAGCCTGTTTCCGCGGAAACTGGCTCGCTCTCATTTGCGACGACCCCTGGGTCTGCGACACCATTTCCACCGGCCTTCGGATCGCCTTTCGAAGCTCGCCGACCTTGCGTCGCTCCCCACTCTGGACCGAGATCCCCAGCGACCCGCTGAAGGCCTCCGCCTTGAGAGGAGAGGTAGCCTCCTTGCTGAGGAAAGCCGCCACAGAGGTTGTCCGGGTCCCCGACTCGCCGGCCTTCTACAGCCGCCTGTTCGTCGTGCCGAAGCCTGGAGGGAGATGGCGTCCGGTCATCGATCTTTCGGCTCTGAACAAGTTTATTTCGGCCCCCTCCTTCCGGATGGAGACTGCCAGAGCCCTGAAAGCCGCGGTCCAGCCTCGAGACTTCGCAGTCAGCCTGGACCTTTCTGATGCGTACCTGCATGTCCCGATGCACCAGGCCTCCAGGAAGTTTCTCAGGTTTGCGATCGACGGCGTCGTTTACCAGTTCCGTGCGCTGCCGTTCGGACTCAACTTCAGCCCCTGGGTCTTCACCCGGCTGATGGACGCCGTAGTCGCCAAAGCCCGACAGTCCTCCTCCAGTCCGACGTCAAACTACCTGGACGACCTCCTCCTGCGCAACCAGTCGGAGACCGCGCTCGCCACGGACAGGGATGCTCTACTGCACCTCCTGGCACACTTGGGCTTCCTAGTAAACGAGGGAAAGTCGGATCTTTCTCCCTCCCGCCGTTTTGTGCACCTGGGCATGGAATTTGCTACCGACCTCAACATGGTACGCCTTCCGGCGCCCCGGATCCAGAAGATTGCGAATCTAGCCGGCCAGTTAGCTCGGGAGGATGCAGCCCCCGCCAGGGTCTGGCTTCAGTTGCTGGGTTTGTTGAACGCCGCAGCGGATCTTATCCCCCTAGGGCGTCTCTACTCCCGGCCGATTCAGCTGCATCTTCTACTCCATTGGCGCCCATCTTCAGGAGACTTAACGACTTCGGTTCTGGTGTCCCAGATGCTGCGCCCGCACCTTCGTCGGTGGACCGACCCCGCGTGGTTAGCGTCGAGAGTCCCCCTGGCCTCTCTGTGTGTTGACGCGAGCCTCACTGGGTGGGGCGCTCATCTCCTTCCTCGGTTCCTCTCGACATCGGGCCCCTGGCCCTCGGACTTAGCGCACACCCACATCAACTGGCTAGAGATGCAGGCCGTCTGGCAAGCCCTTCAGTACTGGGAGGATCTCCTCAGGCACCAGGAGCTGCTCGTTCTCTCGGACAACACGACTGTGGTGGCTTACATCCAGAGACAAGGTGGCACACGCTCCCCCGACCTTTGTATGCTCCTCTACCGGATGATGCGTTGGTGCGAGGACCGGGGCATTACCATTCGAGCCCGGCACATTCCCAGACACCTGAACGTCTTGGCCGACTCGCTGTCTCGCCGTGGCCATCTCTTACACAGGGAATGGACCCTTCGGCAGGACATATTTCGGATGATCTGCGCCCGGTGGGAGACTCCCCAGGTCGACTTGTTCGCCACGAGGTGGAACCATCAGCTTCGTCTCCCCGATTCCCGATCCCCTTGCCTGGGCTGTCGATGCGCTCTCCATTCCCTGGGACGGCCTTGTGGCCTACGCTTACCCCCCGACGGTCCTCGTACCCAAAGTCCTCCTCAAGCTTCGGGGCTGCTCGGCGGTCCTCCTGTTAGTCGCACCGTTCGCCTGGAACCGCTCCTGGACCACCGACCTTCTCAGCCTCGCCCCACCCCACGCACCATGCTCAAGCAACCGTGCCAGCTGCTGTTCCACCCCTGCCCGGAGCGGCTCCTCCTTCACGCCTAGAGGTTGTGCGGCAAGCCCTCGGAGCTAGAGGCTACTCGGGTGCAGCAGTGGAGGCGATCGCTGCGGCCTGCAGACCTTCGACCATTCGAGTCTACGAGGGAAAGTGGCGAGTCATGTGTTCCTGGTGCTCCGAACATGGCCTGACCCCCACGGAACTGACTAATCCTCAGCTGGCGGACTTCTTTCTCTGGCTCTTCCGAGACCTAGGCCTAGCCCCCATCACTGTGAGGGGTTACCTGTCCATGATCGCGGACACTTATCGTCACCTTGGACGACCAGACCCGGGCGCCTGAAAAGACCTAGCCGACCTTATGGGACACTTCGGCATCCAGCGCCCTACTCTCCGCTCGCTCATTCCTCGCTGGGACCTTCACTGGGTGCTCACGTGGTTGAATTCCGCCTGCTTCGAACCCTTACCTTTGGCCCAGTTCGCAGACTTGACACGCAAGACATGCTTCCTGCTGGCACTTGCTACCGCCTCGCGCGTGAGCGAGCTACACGCGCTTTCGGCAAGCCCTTCCTGCTTGCAGTTCCGAACAGACGGGTCCGTCCAACTGCTTACGGACCCGGCCTTTCTGGCCAAGAAGAGGTCTCCTCTAACTGCGCCTCAGGTTATCACCATAAGGCCGCTGGGAGACCGACCTCGGTCCCAGGAGACCCGGCAACAGGATCCCGTGCGCGCCCTTAAGATTTATCTGCGGCGATCTAAGGCCGTCCGCAGGGGACGGTCGCGCCTCTTCCTACCTCTGAGACCCAGCAGGCACGACATTACAGCCCAGACGATCTCTTCCTGGCTCCGCTGGGTCATACGCTCCGCCTATCAGGATATCTCTCCACAGGGAGCGAAGAGGCTGCACATTCGCGCACACGAGGTACGAGCCATGGCCACGAGCGTCGCGTTTGATCAAAACTGCGCTGTCAAAGACATTGTGGCAGCTGTGGGCTGGAAGACTGAATCTGTATTCGCCCGCTTCTACCTCTGGGACCTGGCTGGCCAGCAAGAGAATCTCGCACTTGTGGGGGACATTGCCGCGGCGCAACACTCCCTCCCGGCGCCACCGGCGCCGTAGGTAGGCACTTCGCTAAAATTGTCGGGAGTGTGCGACGGGGAGGACGGCGCTGTTTCTCCTAGGGAGTTGTTACGCGGCACCCTCCTCCTCATCGCAATTCTTCCATGTAGTCATGTCATCGGTAATGTTTTTGAGGAAACAAATTCATTTTTCTCTAAAAGGTATTTTTTCGAAAAATACTTACCGATGACATGACTCGGAGGACCCTCCCACCTGCCCCGCTTGCCGCTTTCGAGCGAAGTATCAGACTGGTTGGTCTTGTGACCGGATCCGGTAAGGCAGGTATGGGGAGATAACTCTCGGCCCCTCTGGGGGTTCCCCGAGTGCCTCTCGGGTTGTGTGGGCACACAATGGGTGAGTAGGCTAAAATTGAGCCCAGTAGTAGACACTTCCATGTAGTCATGTCATCGGTAAGTATTTTTCGAAAAAATACCTTTTAGAGAAAAATGAATATCTTATAAAATCGGAAGAGCAATCCTTTTTACTAACAAATCGGATGGGACACCCACAGTGAAAATAATAAACACTCTTAATGGTGATCACATGGCTATTTTGACTAGGCGTAAATTAGATAAACACAGAACAGTGCAGGCTAAAATGTATCAGTCTCAAGACAGTTTATTTCACAGAGTCCTGCGTGTACTTGTTACCGGCGGATCTCTACACATTCCTTTCAGATGTTTGTCTTCTTCATCTGTACATACGTCAATACCATGAAAAGCAGAAAGATCGTCTACATAATCAACGCACAGTTTAAAGTGTTAAAGTCCGTCTTTCCTTTGCCTTTTACTCGCTCTGCATGGCAAATCCTGCAAAAACTACTCAATCGTTCCATGTGGTTTGAATAGGAATATTGTGTGTCAGACTCCATTTTAAACGTCGGCGAACTACACTCATATGCTGGTCTATAAAACTATCTATAAAAAATCACAGGTAAATCTATCCAGTAAAAGAAAAGCACTTACTTGTAGCACTATGTTACACTAACACATATCACTCATTGAAAATCCAAACAAAAGTATTTTGAAAGCACAGTAAAGCTTTAAAACCAGCACAAATTTGGCACTCGGCCCACATAAAATAGTAAGCGTAAAGAAGGCCTACTACTAAGCGTAACCAGATGCCCATCGGAATGCGCTGTAACTAGGTCACCTCGCCTCTTGATAAGCTAGCGTGGCACTCCCTAACTAAATGTATGGGTTTGTAGAAGAACTGAACAGCCGTGATATGCAAGGGGTCTTAGGCTGAAATCGATAAGCTAGGTGTATCTTCCTAATAGTATTGCCATCGATAGGTATTTTTTTAAAAATAACATTTTAAAGAAAAATACATTTTTGAACTCGCAGCCATTATTGTACGCACCACTCGTGAAGGGGAACCCCCACCACACATCAGGTTATACCACTGCAAACTGTGTCAGGGGGTGAAAGGCAGGATGTAGCGTGTCACTGGCGTTGGTCAGCTAGTATGTTAATGGAAACACTGTACCACAGGGCCAGATGGCATCCCAGCGGAGTCTCTGAAAGCAGACCTAGAGACAACAGTTGAGATGCTGTACCCACTGTTTGGAAAGATCTGGGAAGAGGAGGTGATGCCAGCTGACTGGAAGGAGGGGTACCTAATCAAGCTTCCCAAGAAAGGCGACCTCAGCAAGTGTTCCAACTACAGAGGAATCACCTTGCTGTCAGTACCAGGAAAGGTCTTCAACAGGATCATCCTAGAGAGAATGAAGAGCTCCGTTGACCCCCAGCTGAGAGATCAGCAAGCAGGATTCAGGAAGAACCGATCATGTACAGACCAGATCGCTACTCTCCGCATCATCGTGGAACAGTCTCTGGAGTGGAGCTCCCCGCTGTACGTCAACTTTGTGGATTATGAGAAAGCATTTGACAGCGTGGACCGAGAGACTCTGTGGAAACTCCTACAACACTACGGTGTACCCACAAAGCTCGTCCGCCTGATCAAGAGCAGCTATGATGGCATGACATGTCGCGTGATCCACGAAGGGCAGTTCACCAGAGAGCTCCAGGTCAGAACTGGTGTCAGGCAGGGGTGTCTGCTGTCTCCGTTCCTCTTCCTACTGGCCATAGACTGGGTCATGAAGATGACCACAGAGCACAGACGAAGTGGAATACAGTGGACACTGTGGACACAGCTTGACGACCTCGATTTTGCAGACGACTTGGCATTACTGTCCCACACTCATCAACAAATGCAGGACAAGACCACGAGGCTTGCTGACATCTCGTCCCAAGTGGGCCTCACCATTCACAAACAGAAAACAAAGACAATGAGGCTGAACGCAACCAGGGAAGAACCAGTCTTGCTTGCTGGCACCCCGTTGGAGGAGGTGGAGTCCTTCACCTATCTCGGGAGCATCATAGACAAAAAAGGCGGCACTGATGCAGATGTCAGAGCACGAATCGGTAAAGCCAGAGCAGCCTTTCTCCAGTTGAAAAAAGTGTGGAGTTCCAGAGAGCTGTCACAACACACCAAAGTCCGGATTTTCAACTCCAATGTAAAAGCAGTTCTCCTATATGGAGCAGAGACATGGAGATTGACAAAAACCACAGTCAACAGAGTACAGACCTTCATGAACAGTTGCCTTAGAAGAATTTTGAAAATCCACTGGCCAGAGAAGATCAGCAACGTCAGACTCTGGGAGAGAACAGAGCAGATAACAGCAGAGAATGAAATTGGGCGAAGAAGATGGGGATGGATCGGTCACAGTCTGAGAAAGCCAGCTTCCAGTATCACTAGGCAGGCATTGTCATGGAACCCCCAGGGAAAGAGGAAAAGAGGTAGGCCGAGAAACTCCTGGCGTCGAGACCTCCAAGCAGACATCAAGAGACTGGGAACCACCTGGAGTAGAATCGAAGGAGAAGCACAGGACAGGAGTTGCTGGAGGTCTCTCGTCGACGGCCTATACCCGGGTAGGGGTGACAGGCGTAAGTAAGTAAGTAAAGTGTACCACAGGAAATATGGTCCCTTTGACATGACCCTTCCGTGTCGACTGTACTCACCCATGGCGGTCTATGGGTAAGTTGACTAAAGTCGCCTATGGTGGTGAAACTTACTTACTTACTTACGCCTGTCACCCCTACCAGGGTATAGGCGTCGACGAGAGACCTTCAGCGACTCCTGTCCTGTGCTTTTCCTTCGATTTTACTCCAGGGGGTTCCCAGTCTCTTGATGTCTGCTTGGAGGTCTCGACGCCAGGTGTTTCTCAGCCTGCCTCTTTTCCTCTTTGCCTGGGGGTTCCATGATAATACCTGCCTAGTAATACTGGAAACTGGCTTTCTCAGACTGTGACCAATCCATCTGCTGTTATCTGCTCTGTTCTCTCCCAGAGTCTGACGTTGCTGATCTTTTCTGGCCAGTGGATTTTCAAGATTCTTGTAAGGCAACTGTTTATGAAGATCTGTACTCTGTTGACTGTGGTTTTTGTCAACCTCCAAGTCTCTGCTCCATATAGGAGAACTGCTTTTACTATGGCGGTGAAAGAGTTAAGAAAATTAGTACATTTGATTACAGTTGACCCCTTAACCCATATACTGAGGCTAAAAGCTTCAAATTTGTACATTGCCATGTGCAAGCTACATTATAGTACTTACAGATAAGGATAATGACCAATGGCTTTAGTTCAAGGGTGGCGCCAGAATAGCTTGGCGCCTAGAGGCGCCAAGCTATTCTGGTACTACCCTTGAACTATTTCAGTCACACTTATTTCACACACTGGTGTATTCCGAATGATAGGGTTAACTGCTAGTAGTCACAGATCGTGTTTCTGGAGATGAAATCTTTGGTAATTCAATGCCAAAGAGCCCCAGCCATCCAAGGAACAAGGATACAGTCACGTCAGCAAGAGCATCGATCCTCATGAGGCAAGAGACATAAATCTTCTGTGTCTGGTGAAGATCTGTGTCGCAGTTTGTTGGTGCTCTTTTTTTGTCAGTCAAGAGATTAATAATAATATGGGTCTTTTTCAGACTCGGGGGAATGTTTGTATAGAAAAGCTTAACACAATATCTGTCTTTGTCTTAGGGGCCTGACAATGGTGCTTTGACTAAATGCAAATCTGCTGCGCTACCGCATCTAACTCAATTCAATTCATATTACAAGAGAGGAAATGAACGACAAGCGCAATATTCTAGCCGAGTCCGGAAGTATCCCGGACCTCTTTCTCAACATCTAGAGTCCAACATTAAACCCTGTAGTAAGAGTGCTGAGAAAGAGACCACTCTGCACTGCTTTGCATCCATTGTTTTCTGCCGTGTTTACTGTAAAGTCGAAGTGAATTACTCGAGAAGACGTTGACAACTGAGCAGTGTTTGAACCAGACTCCATTAAAGTAGAGCTTTTCGGGCTGGGGGAAATATGTACCTAAAGATTGCTGTGTGCAAGTTCTTGTCGACAGTAGATGCACTTTTGTTTTAATTTCATTGGATATGCTCATTTAAACCAATGAAAAATGAGCATGACGCATATTTCCGGCCTCATCTAAAACCTAATAAATGGACGTCTTCTAAAATGATGCTTGACTGTGCAAAAAACTTGATACTAAACTATCAGTTTTGATTGCTGGACAAGGTTAGTATAGATTTGTGGCAAAATATCTACTGAGTTTGTTCAGTTTTAGGCGGATGGTTGCTTTGAGGGTTGAAAATTGCTCTGCAATCACAGTGCTGCGTGCGCAAGTTGTCCGTTTCCTGCCTTGTATTCTGAATTGAGCTAGATGCGGTAGTGTGCACACAGTGGCACAGCAGATTTTCATTTAGTCAAAGCACCATCGTCGGGGCCCCTGTGGTCTTTCTCCTATATATATACAACATTATAGCTCACGTGTATGACCGATTTACATGTGTGGCCTTTGTGACAAGGGCTGGCTTCTGCAGCAGCAAAATGCATGTTTTCTGAAAATGTAAGCATTTTTCACACATCTGTCAACCCCCCGTGACCCTTGACCTTTGTGATGAGTTGACTAAATTAGTATGCATAGGAAGGTCTTATCATCGGCTATCTTTGTACCAAATTTGGTTGAAAAATTTGGGAATACCTACAATTTTATAAAAAATCAGCATTTTACACACATTTGCCAGCCTCTTGTGACCCTTGACCTTTCCAAGGGATCATCCAAATTAGTATGCATAGATAGGTCTTACCATCAGGTATCTCTGTACCAAATTTGGGTTTGAAGTTGTGAATAGTATTCGAGAAAAAACATCTTTTGTCAAAATATGGCTATTTAGACCTATTTCCTGAGCTCTCGTGACCCTTGACCTTTCCGAGGGATCAACAAATTAGTGTGCATAGACAGGTCTTCCCATCAGGTATCTCTGTAGCAAGTTTGGGTTTAAAGTTGTGAATAGTATTTGAGAAAAAACATCTTTTGTCAATATGGCTATTTCGGACCTATTTCCTGAGCCCTTGTGACCCTTGACCTTTCTGAGGGGTCATCCAAATTAGTATGCATAGATAGGACTTACCATCAGGTATCTCTGTACCAAGTTTGAGTTTGAAGTTGTCAAAAGTATTTGAGAAAAAATATATTATGTCAAAATATAGCTATTTTTGACCTATTTCTTGATCCCCTGTGACCTTGACCTTTGTGAGAGGTCACTCAAATTGGTATGTTTAGAAAGGCCTTACCACAAAGTATCCTTGGGCCAAGTTTGAAGAATGTGGCTTGAATAGTCTCCGAGAAAATGCCAACGTTATAGCTTACGATGGCAGATGGACGACCACTGGCCCAAAACATACTCGCTTTTGCTTCGCACATGAGCCAAAAATTGTACTCACAAACCAGATAGGTGAGGCTAGCGCTGTAGCACAGTACACATACCAAGGTGAATTACTCAGCACTGGGCATACAAACAGTTAGATCTCCTGCCCCCTCCTATCAGACACCAAGGGGAATTACTTAGTGCTGGACATACAAACAGTTAGATCCCCTGCCCCCTCTTATCAGGCACCCAGTTGCCTGATAGGATGGGGGAGGCGGCAGGGGATCTGTTTGTTTATCCAGTGCTGAGTAATTCCCCTTGTTATGTGTACTATATACATGGTAAGAGTAGATTTTCTTCAATTATTTTTTGCACAGGATGAGGTGTTTGAGTGTGAAGAGGAAGAATTCCGTAAAGTGGTGCCGGTTTTCCAGCCCTTGTACTACACCCTTATTCAGGTCCTGCTGGCCAAGGTCCAGTACCCAGAGGAACATGAGTTTGAGTCTTGGTCCAAAGGTCAGTACACTTAGTAAACCTTTTTGGCTTAATTTCTGGCCATCGATGAATTACAGGTTGGTCAAAGTTCATTGTGATGGATAAGATATCCATGACCAGAAATGAACATTTTTTGCATTTGCATTAATGTGGTGCTAATTGTTAGTTGTCTTGTTGAGAAATAGAACACCCAGTATGCAAAAGGTTCTCAGGCTGATATCAGGTTCAGTTGGCCATTGACCCTGCTGTCGCCCTGAGGGACTTCTGCTTAACATGACTGTCTCTTGGCTTGACTTCGCGAACGAAGATTCTATAGGGCTTTCCCACGTCGTCTGCAGGCATTTTCGTGGCTGCGGAGGCCAATCCGGGACAGGCAGGTTCGACCGCAGTGGCTGCAGGGGAAGGTCTGGTCAGGGTTATGAGTTACGGCAACTCTGTTTTTTCTCCTGAGCCGTTTGTCCTTAAGGTTAGCTCTACGAGAGTCCTCAAAGGAGACGGCTGCCTTGTAGATGGTGGAGCGCCAGGTGTCACGGTCCGCAGCAAGCGAAGACCACTGGCGGTGGTCGATTTGGCAGGCACTTAGTAACATGACTGTACAATGATGTAAAATACCATATAACAATACAATAATACTTATTGTTCCGGAAAGGGAAGTTTGGTGCAGCAGTATAGAAGATAATACACCTGAAATAATGACATCCATAAAGTTCTTGCATACCCATTTGAAATATGTTGCAGCTAAAATATAAATGAAGAAGGCTATGTCAGTATGTGTCAAACTAACATCTTAACCAACACACCTGATGGGCAGAGACATTTCACATTGTATCGGGTTTTGCTTGTATCTGTTGTAATACTATGGTTGATGTGTAGGTGTCAATAAATGCACAATGCACAAATAATTTCTTATCTGAACTACTGGTTGCAAGCAGTTTGCTGAAACCAATTTGTTATGAGTTTTTAGTGTGGTCCTCATTTTCAGATGAACAAGAGGCATTCCGATGTTTCCGACAAGACATTGGCGACACAATGGTAAGTTTTCTTTGTCAAATAGATTAGACAGTCATGCATAAAATTTTCATGTACTGCAAGAATCAACAGTTTGTTGTGCGAAACTAGTGGTACTTTAGCCCTTTCGCTGCCAGGAAAATGCGAGCACCACCCAACTGCTAGAGGCAAAAAACCTCATGAGCCCCCGCATCTGCGGGGGCTCATGAGGTTCTTTGCCTCTTGCTGACCATAGTCATATCCTTGTCCCTTGTATTGCGATTATTTGGTGTTGAATTTGCACTGCAGTCAAAGACTTAGTTTTGCATCTACTGGCAATGAAGGGGTTGGCGTCACCAGTTTTTTTAATAGCTGTGTAGTTAGTGTGTGACTGAATCATTACACAGTTGACCTGTGCAGAACTCATGCACTGTCTCACCATTAGTTCAGTGTTCCTTTTGTGAGCAATAACATTCATGTACATCTTGTATCTATTGTGGGGTTGTTGTTGTTTTTTCCACTGTCGCTGCAAAATGTAATCTCGCGAGAGTTTGTTATTGCCAGTTCTATCTTAGCAGAAAGCGGGGAAGGTGGGAGGGAAGTTTGAGTAATACCATCCGTAAGTATTTTTGGAAAAAATTTATTTTAAAGAAAAATACATTTATTTCTTCAAAAACGTTTCCGATGGTACTACTGATAGGAAGAATTGCGAAGAAGAGGAGGGTGCCGCCCCAAAACTCAATCCCTGTATAACTGCTGAGCTAGGTCCCTTGCCAGTGTACACTCCCGAAAATTTCTACTAAGTGTTTTTGCTATGGCGCATCCAGCGCCAGGAGGGAGTGTGGCGCTGCCGCAATGTCCCCCACTAGTGCCAGGTTGTGTCGTTGGCCGGACAGGTCACGAAAGTAGAAACGGGCGAAAGTAGATTCGGCCCTCCAGCCCACAGCCGCCCCAATGTCCCGCAGAAATATCATTCCGACCCGGAGCTAAGGGCAGGAAGAGGCGTAACATCCTCGCCGTAGGGGCATCGCCCGGCGGAGGTAAATGTTGAACGCCCTGACCGGGTCCTGTTTGCGTACGTCCTGGGGCGTATTGGGGCCCCGCAATGGACGAAGAGTGATCGGTTGAGGGGCGGCTGATGGGAGCCTGTTCTTGGCCCAAAAAGAAGGACTAGTGAGGAGTTGGGCAGAGCCGTCGGCCCGGAGCTGCAGGCAGCAAGGGTGTACTGAGAGAGCATGGAGTTCACTCACACGAGAGGCAGTGGCCAGAGCCAGCAAGTAGCACGTCCTTCTTGTCGAGTCAGAGAACCACGCCAAGGGCAGAGGTTCAAAACGAGCAGTGTAAAGCCAGGGTAACACCCACGCGAGTTCCCATTGAGGGAGTAGGGGGCGTGACACTGGTCGCTGGAGGTCTAAGTGAGCCATGAGGTCGGCGAGATCCTTGCAAGACCCTGGATCTGGTTAGTCCAAATGGCGGTCGCTTGAGGTCGAACCTAGCCATGAGGTCGGCGAGGTCCTGGTAAGACCCGAGAACTGGCCAGCCCAAAAAGCGATAAGTGTAAGCCACCACATTAGGAAGATATTCCCGAATGGTGATGGACGCCAGGATCTGATCCGTGAATAGCCACAGGAAGAATTCGGCTAGCTGGAGCATAGGCAAAGCTGTGGAGGAGAGGTGACGAGTCCCACACCAAGACTGCATAACCCGTCATTTTCCCTCGTAGACTCGCCAGGTAGAAGTTCGTCGTGCTGAAGCGATAGCCGCCATCGCCGCATCCGAGAAACCGCGAGCGGTGATAGAGTGCCGCACAATCTCCAGGCGTGTAAAAGGAGACTCTCCGGGCAATGGTGAAAAAGATCCTGCCGTGGCAGTTTCAGCATCATGTGCGTCGTAGGAAGCCGCAGAGGGGATCCATGGCGAGACTCATGAGAAGCTGGCCCTGACCGGACAGAGAATCCGCTAGCACATTTTACCTTCCCGAAATGTGACGCGCCCGCAGTGAGATGTTCCGATCCCGGGACCACACGAGGAGCTGGAACAGAAAGATGTGCAGAAAAGGGGAACACATCCCGCCCTGCTTTTGAATATACGCCACAAATTTATGTTGAGTGGTCGGAGAGGACAAAGGGCCGCCTGGTGTGGCACAAGCATCCCCCCCAGGCGAAGAGGGTGAGCCAAACTCCAACCAGTGTATGTGTAAGCCCACCAGGTCAGGCGGCCAAAGGTCCGCCGTCACACTGAAGTCCGGAAGCAGATGTGCCCCCCCCCAACCGGGGAGACTGTCATCCGTGCAGATCGACAGGTAGGGTAGCGGGGATGCCGGGGGGACTCCCGACACTAACCAAGATGGGACTGTCCAACGAAGGAGAGGTGTCCGAACCAGTGGAGACACAGGCACACGGACTGCCAAATCCCCTGAAGACAGCCGCTAAAGAAGGAGGAGATGTAGTTGAATCAACCGCGAGTAGAGCCGACCGAGAGGAAGTAAGACACTTGACTAACGATGGCACCACCATCCCTCGGAAACTTGCACACACTATGGATTTGTGAACCAAGGAAGTCGTCTGGTCCCAGCCTTGTGACAGGGTACGCCGAGAGGACACAGGAAAACGCCTGGGAGAGACCTGCATATGACCGCTGTCGGAAGTAACCTCCATCACCTCTGGTCCTTGGGTGCCCGAAAAGAACCCCTGGTCCCCGAAGCTGTCATGTCGCAGGCGCTTCAAAATGTGAAGGGAGTGACGATGCACAAGAGCTGCCGTGGTGTGTCGCAGGGATGCTGCATCTGGCCATTGGCTGTTAAATCGGCTGTGAGTAGTCATCTGCGTGGGTCCGGTGCTGACGTCGAGGCTGCATCCCCAGGGAAGAGCGGTCCCTGACGGTCCAGCTGGAAGATCAACTGTGCCTGCCGGCTGCCCCCTGAGATCCGGTGTAGAGACAAGGTCCGCCGCCACAACACGTCAGAACTTGTCCGCCGGCGAGGCGGATTGGGAAGTGGAGACGTCTCCTGGTTCGGTATATGTAGCGCCCTGTCCCCACGCACTGTGATCGCTTCTCAGTGTCCGGGTACCGAAAACGCCGGGTATCCGGCACTGTGCTTGTAAGGCGAGAGGGTAAAGGGTCGGGATCCGCCCTCGACGAGGAAACTTCTCGGCGGCTAAGAGTACTGATGGAACTTGTGTCATCTCCGTAGAGGCTGTCAGTCTCCGTGGATCGCCCGAGGCTCCACTCTCTGTCGGGGACCCCAAAGTTAGATTCCGTGGCGTATCGCGTCGGCCACTTAAGTGCCGATCCCGCTCAGAGAGGTGCTCCGAAGGTGCGACCCTGCCCAGGCGCTTTTGAACAGGATGATGTCAACAGCACTTGGTGTTCCCAGGCGGTCACCCATCCAAGCACTAACCGAGCCCGACGATGCGTAACGTAGGTGACCAGACGAGAACGGTGTATTCAGCGTGGTACGGCCATAGGTTGACCGGCCGAAGGCAAAAGGTAGCTGTCGTTGCCTAGGGGTGGTCCCCCGCGTCTGCCGCCGGGTACTCTGATACATAGAGGCGTGCATGAGACTCAACAAAGTCAATGACGGGGGACGTTCGTTCAATAGTTAAAATTTAAAGTCCATATGGCATCAGAGATGATCAGAGACTAGCTGGTGAACTTTTGGTTGTACTATAGCAGTAATGCGACAAGGTCTCACTAACCGGAAAGAGGAAATATGTGTATGAATTATGAAGTTTTTTTTTCTTTTTAAAGAGCCGCTATATTTCAGTTCGAGGCCTAGGGCCTATAGTATGTACCAATTCGATAAGGTGCGAAAGGTGTAGCAATCTAATATTGCGCTTGGCCCAGGGCCTACCAAACGCAGTGAGGTTAAAAATAGAGAAAAATGAGAGTAAGAACCAACAACAATGGTCCTATGCTATGGGGAGACATTTTATTCATACAATATATAAGAAAGGGTGACGATTTCAGGACCACGGTTAAATTTTCATTGTTTTTTCAAAATACATTACCGATGGCATTACTATCTGGGAATACACTCTATTGCCTATAGATTTCAGCAAAATTGTGTGTAGCACACAACTGGGGAGGAGACACCGGGGATCCAAGCACTATGACCCCGGGTGGCCTCCCCTTACTACCCTATCCCGGCGAGCACAGGGCGACCTCGTCAGTTTCACTCATAGCTCGACCGGGGACGGTCGAGTTTTTGCCTTTCTCCGTTCTACGGGTTTCAGTGGGTTTTGACTGTGGGCTTGAATTGGAGTCTTCGATTCAGCCCTGGACTCACTACATTCGTGGTTTTTCCTTTGACAATTGGACTCATTGTGACCTGTGCGCCGACCGGTTTTACCGGCTCTGACTTGTGAGTTCACCCTTGGCTTGGCCTTGGGGTTCGACGACGCACGTGACTTGTGCCCGGCTGGTTTGTGCAAGGTGGACTTCTTCGCCGGCGTAGCTGGTTTAGGGCCTTATGGCTTCTTCTGTGTCGAAGACTTGCCGCCGTGCGGGGACTTCCAGTGGCCGGTTGATGCACTCGACTCTTGCTTGCCGTGTTCGGGCTGTGCTTCGGACGGAACGTGTGATGGTGGCGCCGCTTGGACGGAAGACCGGTGTTCGCGCAGGTGGGACTTCTTCAGGCGTGACCGGTCCCCTCGCCCGCTTCGGTCTCCACGGGATCCTCCACG
This sequence comes from Semisulcospira habei, assembly GCA_036245525.1. NCBI lineage: Eukaryota > Metazoa > Mollusca > Gastropoda > Semisulcospiridae > Semisulcospira > Semisulcospira habei. The sequence continues at coordinate 161,368,400 of BTPG01000005.1, forward strand.
GGTGGACGTACTTCCCTCGGCGCATCGGGCTTTCCGGCCCACAGGTAAGTCCCCTTCTTGTACCGTTACCTCGCAGGTTCTCCCTCCCCTCTCCGAGTCTTCGGAGCAGGGTAGGCGAGTTTCGGAGTCACGCTCCCCACGCTCTGCTTCGTTAGCGCGTGGCTTGAGCCCATTTTGGTTCCCACCCCCCGCTCTGCTTCGGGCGAGCGGTCTGGGAGAGATGAGCGTTCGTCGGCCACCCCCGGCTCTAGGTCTCCGGAGCGGGGACGGGTGACGGAACGCAAGCATAAGAAAGAGAGTAAACGTGATAAGAAATGCTCTCGCTCACGCACCGAGGCTTCGGAACGTGACTCGAGACCGTTAGTAATGCTGCCTCCCCGCTCTGTATTTTCCGAACGGGCAAGGCATGCTTTGCTTTCTTCCCCCCCCCCGCCCGCCCCGTCTCGCCTGGGCGGGCCCGGGGTGTGGTTGACTCTCGCCCCCCACGCTCCGAGGAGTCGGAGCGGGGGTCGCGTGCACATAATGGTCCCCTCCCCGCTTCGCTTCGCCTGAGCGGGCTTGGCGTGACCGTAGACTGTCCCCCCCCCCGTCTCGTATCGACCGGACGGGCCCGGTGTGACTTGGACCCTCGCCCCCCCCCCCCCCCTCGCTCCGAGGCTTCGGAGCTGGGGCAGCGGGCTCATAAATCGTCCCCTCCCCGCTCCGCCTTTCCTGAGCGGGCTTGGCGTGACCCTAGACTGTCCCCCCCCCGCCTCGTATCGACCAGGCGGGCCCGGTGTGACATCGCGCGTCCTCCACGGTCCGACACATCGGACGGGGGGCCGCGTGCCCGGTATTTGTCCCCTCCCCGCTCCGCCTTTCCTGAGCGGGCTAGGGGAGACTATTGGCGGTCCCCCCCCCCCCCCTCGCACCGGTTCTCCCGGGCGGGCCAGGGGTGACCAGGCCACTTCCTCGGTATTCCGATCGCGGTTTGTCGCTCACGTCGGCTGCCGCGTGCGGATCCCGACTTCGAGGTGGACCGTCGCTTTGCCACGGTCCCTCCGTCGCCGCGGCGCGCCTCTTTGCGTGCGTCGCGGGCGGCTGCGTCTACCTCGCGCGCGGCGGTGCGGCACTCTCGTAGCCGCTCGCCCCTTTCGTCTTTGCCGCGAGAAGATCAGTTTGGAACGGACGTCCTCAGCCTTCATCCGTCGGACTCGGCCTCGGCGATCTTCTTGCAGGACTCGGCGGCGGGTTCTCCTTCCCGCCTTTTTCCGCTGTCGCGTCGGCCTCCGCCTCGTCAGACGTTGCCGGCCCTTCGCTCGGATCACAGTCGGTCCACGCTATGGGTGAGGCTTCAAGGCTTATCGCCAAGTCCCTACCGCCCGACGTCTGTCCGCCTTCGCCTCCTCCGAAGAGACAGGCTTCGGCCATGGTCGACGCGCAGAGGCAAGTCCAGCGCCGCAAGTCCCTCCCGCAAGCCGGCTTCCGGGACCTCACCGATGCTTCTCCGCCCAGCTGCGTAACGACGCTTTCGGCGACACGGGATACTTTACCGCCGCTCGATCGCCGGTGGGAATCAACTTAAGCTTCCGCCAGGCCTAGTACGCTGGACACTCCCAAGCCTTCGCCTTACCTTTTCCAGCGGTGGATGTGGCGGCCTTACTACAGGCGGGCGGCCGCAGGCTCGTCCAGAACTCGTGGCCTCGGCCTCTCGACAGGATCGCCTCCTTAGCGCGGATCTCGCTGGCGTGCTCGGGTTTGGAACTGGCTACCCAGGCAGCACTGCAGTGCCTACAGGATACGTGGGACCTGGAGGCTCAGTCCCCGCTTCGTGACGTGCGGTCCATCCTGATAGCGGCCAACCGGTCCGCCTACCATTCTTCCGCCACCGCCAGGGCAGCGGCTGCCAAATGCGACCTCTGGAGGAGGGATACCCTTTTGCGCCTCTGCTCGGACCTTCCCTTGTCAGTGAAGACCCAGCTCCGTCACGCCCCCTTAGGGGGTCCTCAGCTGTTCGGCGACACTTGGCACACCTTTAAGGAATCTTCCAAGGACTTGTGGCCCAAGCCTGCATCTAACCCAGCCTCGACCCGCTTTCGCGCCCCCCGCACGGCGGGGGTCGTGCCCAGCGGTCTTTCAGGCCCTCCTTCTCTACAGTCGGATCTTCACGAGGTCGGGCCCGTCCATTCCAGGCTACTCAGGCCGGCCCCGCCCCTCGCCCTTCTTGGCCCCGCGGTGCCCGTAGATCGGGCCGCGGTCGGGCTCTTTGACTCGCCCCCGCCTCCGCCCCCGCCTCATTAATCGGGCCTCCCGTCGGCGGGCGGCTGTCGCTCTTCAGCGATCTTGGAGATCGCTGTTCCCGGACGACCCCTGGATTCTTTCCACCGTTACCGCAGGCCTGCAACTTCGTTCCTGTCGCCTCCGCCTCTTCGCTGAGCACCCTTGTGGACCCAGGAACCGCTCGACGGCACACAGGCGGACGCTCTGCGCGGGGAAGTGGCGACCCTCCTCACCAAAGCGGCGACAGAGGTGGTTTTGCGGCAGGACTCTACGGCGTTCTACAGCCGACTCTTCTAGCTCCCAAACCAGGCCAGTTATCGACTTATCAGCTTGGCCTCGATTCATATCAGCTTGGCCTCGATTCAGGCTTGGCCTCGATTCAGGATGCTTATCAGCTTGGCCTCGATTCAGGATGCTTGGCCCCTCGATTCAGGATGGAGACGGCCAGGACACTCCGTGCGGCCCTCCGGCCGATGGACTTTGCGATCCGCCTCGATCTGTCAGACGCCTATCTGCACGTCCCGATTCATCCGTCGTTTCGCCGGTACCTTCGGTTTGACTTGGGGGGATCGTCTACCAGTTCTGCGCCCTTCCTTTCGGCCTCAACATCAGTCCGTGGGTGTTTACAAGACTGCTCGACGCCGTGATAGCCAATTTCCGTCAGCGCTCCTTGAGCCCGGCCTCCAATTACTTGGACGACCTTCTACTGCGCAACTTGGTCTCCGCAGCCCTCCAGACGGACAGGGATGCCCTGCTTTCCCTTCTGCGTCGTCTAGGTTTCCTACTCATTGGGGAAATCCGTTCTTCTCCCTCTCGACGGTTTCTACATCGGGGGATGGAATTCCTGACCGACCTCAACCTTGCCCGCCTGCCTCTGGCCAGGCGACAGAAGATAGTCGACTTAGCGACTTCGATGGGGATGGGATCCTCCTTCACCGCCAGGGTCTGGCTTCAACTCCTGGGCCTCCTCAGGGCGGCTGCGGACCTGCTTCCCTTGGGCAGACTTTATGCTCGGCCTCTCCAGCTACGTCTCCTTCTTCACTGGCGACCCTCGGGCGCTCTGTTGGATCTAGTACCTGTCACGCCTCGGGCTCGTCCTCACCTCGAGAGGTGGGCGGACCTCGCTTGGCTGGCTTCGGGGGTGCCCTACACTCCCCGCCGCCTCGGTGGTCTCTCTGTACAGAGGCGAGCCAGGCCGGCTGGGGCGTGCACCTGTTACCGGATTTCTCTCGGCCTCGGGCGTTGGCTTCGGGAGCTGTTCGGGAATCACGTCAACTGGCTGGAGCTGAAGGCAGTTGGATTGGCATTCGACGTTGGCAGGAGACCTTGGCCAATCAGGACGTCCTCGTGCTCTCCGACAACTCGACGGTGGTGGCTTACATACAGAATCAGGGTGGCACTCACTCGCCCTCCCTTTGCGTTCTTCGGTGCCACCTTCGCCTCTGGTGCAGGGATCGAGGCATTGCCCTACGAGCCCGCCACATCCCTGGCCACCTCAACGTGAAGGCGGACGCCCTGTCTCGTCGCGGACAATTGCTCCACACGGAGCGGTCCCTACGCCCGGATATTTTTCCCCTGCTCTGCTCTCACTGGGAAACGCCGCTAGTGGATCTGTTTGCCACCAGATGAAGCAGCCAGCTCCCGGTCTACGTCTCGCCAGTCCTGGATCCACTCGCTTGGGCAGTGGACGCGCTCCCCATTCCTTGGGTCGGCCGGATTGCTTACGCCTACCCCCCGGCAGTCCTCGTTCCGAAGGTACTGCGGAAGCTTCTAGGATGCTCGGCGGTCCTCCTGCTGGTGGCCCCCTTCAACTGGACCAAGAGCTGGACCACGGACCTCCTCGCGCTTGCGACGGACCCTCCTCTGGAGCTTCCTACCCCTTCCACGATGCTCAAGCAGCCCCGTCAGCGGCTTTTCCATCCGTGCCCCGTACGCCTCCGCCTACACGCTTGGAGGTTGTCCGGCACGCCCGCGCCGCTAGAGGTTCTCGGATGCAGCAGTGGCGGCAATTGCAGCAGCCCGCAGACTCTCTACAAGGAAGGTGTACGAAGGCAAGTGGAGGGTCTTTCAGACCTGGTGCACCTCCCATGGGCACCCTCCCACTAACCTAGCCTCCCACCAACTGGCGGAGTTCTTCCTGTGGCTCTTCGACGACCGGGGCTTAGCCCCGGTCGCCATCAAGGGCTACCGCGCTACGTTCGCGGACATCTACCGTCACCGGTGTCTTCCGGACCCAGGCGCCTGCAAGGATCTGTCGAATTTCTGGCTCACTTTGAACTCCGACGTCCGGTTTCACGTTCCCTAGTACCCCGGTGGGATCTTGCCTGGGTACTGACGTGGTTGAATACGGACCGGTTGAGCCCCTCCCCTTGGCTCGGTTCTCAGACTTGACCCGGAAAACCTGTTTCCTTCTGGCTCTCGTTACAGCGTCCCGAGTCAGCGAGCTTCACGCGCTCTCGATGCTCCCAGCCTGTTTGCGGTTCGTTCCGACGGCTCTGCGCAGAGGCTCTCCGATCCGTCCTTCCTGGCCAAGAACCGCCGCCCGCGGCGGCTCCTCAGGTGCTAACGATACGGCCCCTCTGTGGAGCGGACCTCTCCCCTGGATCGCGGCAACAGGACCCAGTGCGGGCGCTAAAGATTTACCTGCGCCGCTCTCAGCCGCAGCGCCGGGGGCGCTCGCGCCTCTTCTTACCTTGTCCGCGGGCAGACGCCACATCTCGGCCCAGATCGTGTCATCCTGGCTGCGGTGGGTGATTAGGTCAGACTACCTAGACCTCTCCCCACGCGGCGCTGAGCCTTTACAAATCCGGGCGCATGAAGTGAGAGCAGTAGCCACCAGTCTAGCCCTGGACCGCAACTGCTCGGTCAAAGATATTTTGGCAGCGGGTGGCCGGCGCTCAGACTCCACTTTCGCACGCTTCTACCTTAAGAGACCTATCCGGCTGACGTGACTCCCTGGCACGGGTGGGCGACATCTCCGCGGCCCAGCACTCCCTCCGAGCGCTGCTGGCGTCTTAGGCACATCATAGCTGAAATCGTCGGGAGTTCTCTCTCGAGGGGGCCGGCGGAGTGGTTGGGTTGTGGTTAGATACGGCACCCTCCGCCTGTTCGCCATTCTCCCAGATAGTAATGCCATCGGTAATGTATTTTGAAAAAACAAATGAATTTTTTTTCTAAAATGTATTTTTTTGAAAAATACTTACCGATGGCATTACTCGAATGGCCCTCCCGCCTGCCCCGCTTGCCTCTTGTGGCTATGTGTGAAACTGACGAGGTCGCCCTGTGCTCGCCGGGATAGGGTAGTAAGGGGAGGCCACCCGGGGTCATAGTGCTTGGATCCCCGGTGTCTCCTCCCCAGTTGTGTGCTACACACAATTTTGCTGAAATCTATAGGCAATAGAGTGTATTCCCAGATAGTAATGCCATCGGTAAGTATTTTTCAAAAAAATACATTTTAGAAAAAAAATTCATTTCTCATATGAGGGGGGACCGAGCTCTCAAGCATGTTATCCATAGGTGGCAAGGCACGTATAGGCCTATTTCTGGCCGGTAGATGCGGGTCGGAGCTCTCGGTGTAAGACTGGATGGAAGGCGGAAGAAAAGCCCGGGGATCACGGCGGTAGCTGGTCCGCATGTGTGTATGACCCCGAAGTGGTATGTCCTGAGGAGGGGGTGTCGAAGGAGGAGCTATCCGACCTGAGTGGTGAGACGGACGCCGAGAGGAATTACCCTATGTAATACGTGTGAGCGGAGACTGGCTTCCAGCCAGGGTGCAAGGAGACAGTGGGAGCCCCAAGGCACCGAGCAACAAGTCGTGATGTGACAACATATGGCGACGCAGTAGCGTAAAGACGCAAATAGGCAATATCACGCCTGGCTGGTCTGGAGCCGCGCCAGGAACAGCCGGGGGCTGATGTCTCCTCCCTCGAGGGAGATGGGGGTACTGCCGTGAGAGACCCGTCTTCAAAGGCTGGGTGCACGGGGCTGGCTGTGAAAGACGCCCGAGGGAGCGGGGGCGTAAGATCTCGCCCGGCACATCACAATCCGCGGCCGAAGGGACAGCATCCATCACCCTGCCCGAGGTGGGCGATGAGTGTCTGCGCAAACGTCCCTGAGTGTGGGGACTGCCCACGGAGGAAGCAGAAGATGAAAAGGGAGAAGACCGACGCCTCACAGGGGAGGGACTGTGGCGTCTGTTCTCCGGAGGCGGTCGACGGTGCGCACCGTGGCGGGAAGAAACCCGCGAACGAGACCGCTCCCGTCCCAGGACAAGAAGATCTCGGCTGTGGCGCAGAGGGGAAGGCAGAATGGAAGGACGCAAATCAACCCGTCTGATAGGGGAGCTCTGCGGCCGTCACAAGACCGAAAAATCGCGAGGAACAGGGTGGCCAAGTTCCGTCCGTTTCCGAGGGCAGCCACGAGATTGAACGGCCTGGGAGCAAGGCGAATCTATCAGACGAGGGTGGCGAGAACGGCGCCGAGAGGGCTGCTCATCTGATCGATGAATGTGCGGTGACCAGCTCCGTGCCGGTGCGCTAGGGAACACCATAAGCCCCGCAGCGCCCAGTAAAGAGTCGTGGAGTGACGACCTATGGCGACGCTAAGGCGCAAAAGTGCATGTGGGCAAGGCCACACCTGGCTGATCGGTAACCGCGCCAGAGTCTGTCAGGTGCTGGTGTCCCGTCCCCCGAGGGAGAGGGGGAAGTCGCCGCGAGGGACCCGTCTCCGTAGAGCGGGTGCGCGGGACTGGTAGTGAACGGCGCTCCATAGAGCAAGAGCGTATTGCATTGGTAAAGAACTTACCTCCCACAGCAGAAGGGACAGCGTCCATCACCTTGGGGGTGGGGGGGGGGGGGTTGGGAGAAAATATCCGCAAGGGTCCCGTCACCAGTGATCGGGAGTGCGACGTGAGAGAGCGACCGGAGTCTGGGGACCAAGAGTGCCGGGAAAAACCATCAAGTGCGTCCGAATTGGGAGTGGCCGGTGTAACTGGTGGTGTCCCGTCCCCTGTCGCAGAAGAAGGGATAGGGCACTTGCGGCGATAGAAACTCCACATCTGAGACCAACAGTCCTCTTCCCAAACAGCGCAAGCAGCGCAGGTCTTATCGGATGCGCAGCCCGAGCAAGGAAGGCAGTGAAGATACAAATCAGTCGGCCACTGGAAGTCGCCACAGGCGGGACAAGTCCTGAGCTGGCTACTGCAACAAGTCATGAAAACAGAAGATAACCGCGCGTGACCCGGGGCCACGATGCCAAGTACACAACCGTTGTAACCGACCGTCCGAAACGAAGTCGAAAAGAATGGACAAACCGCCGTAATTCCACGGAAATTGCCCCAGTAAGCTGTAGTCGCCGGGCGAGACAATGTCCGAGGCCTTACCTGGCCATCGGAAGAAGATCGAAACCGACAAAAACGAACGTAGAAGACGAAGAAACGCGGAGACTGAAAACAATGGAACCGAACAAAATGGAAGCTAAGTATAGAACTGGCAATAATAGACTCTCGCGAGATTAGGAAGGGAGGCTATCCAGAGTTTAGGGAGGCCACTCAGGGGATTAGGTAACTGCTTGGTAGAGTTACGTCCCTGGTTGTGTAGCAACACACAACAATTTTGTAGACTAAAATTGACAGGCTAGAATGTTTGCTTGTACTCTTAAACCTGCCTAGGCCACCATATGTTAATGTATAAATAATCCATTGTAGTTGGCCAACAGTTCTAGATCCTGTATCTGGCAGGTATCTGTTCTAGGTTGATCACGACCCATAGTCTGTACTATGGTCCTTTAGACAGGTTTAAATGCCAGAATTAGAATTGTATGTTTACTAGTATGTGATTTTGGCATAGAGCCTTACAGTCTAAAGCCACAAACCATCACACAGTTTGTATCAAAATAGACGATATTGGTCAATCAGAAGTAGGTCAGAACGGGCATGTGTGATGCAAACAATGGATTAAAAGCCCAAACTTGCGATATCGCATGTTTGTCCAGGATTGTAATCCACGGTTTATGTAAAAAAATGCACACATTTTGACCTACTTTTTATTTCCGAAAAACCTCTATTTCAGGTGTGCTGGTCTGTAAAATACACAGACTGGCATAAACATTGCTTGTCCTTTGTACAATGACTGGTGCATGTTTGTGCATTGCAGATGTACGCCTTCAATGTAGTTCGAGAACCTGTCCTTGGCTTCTTTTGTTCCACGTTAGAGAGTCTCATTGAGCAGAGCAAGTCGCAGGAGATTCGCTGGCAGGTTAGAGCCTTTCCGCTTCGCTAGCAGTATGTAGTTAGCTCCCTTGTACATGCCGCCGCCAGTACTTTGAACAGTACCACCAGTACTGTTCACATTACTGGTGACTGCTTGCACCAGGGGGCTTATGGCAGTATGTGTGCATCCTTATAGTCATACTCTGTCATTATGCAGCTAATGTAATTTTGCTTTGTATAGTGTAGTATCTGTAAGTTTTAGTACTCTGTACTACATGCATTCACCTTTCCATCAACAGCGTATTTAGAATGGACTTTTTCTGTAAAACATCAGACCTGACGCAGTTACTAGTTAGTCTTGACACATTGTGTAGTCTGTACTTGTAATAATACAGGTTTTCCATCCAGCCTCTCTTTTTCCAGCATTTTTCTTACTACCTTGGCCATACACTTTCTAATTCAGATGGTGGAGGGTATTTTCTTCATGTTTGGGTCGATGGCAGAGTGCGTGGATCTTGAGGAGACGCTTTACCTGCCCATGCTGATGAACATGGTTCCGTCCATCCGCTTCAACAACATCACTCTTCTCTCCACCGCCCTCTACATGATTGGTCAGTCATCACGCTTATTGTCTGTGTACATGATTGTATTTATTATAAGAGTTTATTGTCACAGTTCAACGCTCACTTAAAGACTTTTCTTTTCTGTCGGGCATTTAGCACTTAGCTCATCTTTAGCTAACTGTTGACTGCCTTTTATTCTGATCCTAGAGGAAGTGAATGTAAGGTGTTGGGAAGGGATGGGGTGGTTTAAAGTAGTGTATAATTGTGCATGTGTCTGAGAGAGAGGGTGTTCTGTTGTGCATGCGCAGTGAGTCCAGTGGTTTTTTTGGAGAACAGCGCTATACAAGAACTATGTATTATTATTATTATTTCATGGGCTCAGATCTGCACAGATTCATGCTATCAGATGTTCACATGCACAGTACATAGGTTGTCAGAAACTCTCTTACCTCTCTACCTTCTTGTAACAGTAGTGCAATCACCCTTAAGGAATCAGTGGGTGATGGATCTTTCATGATAGTTGACCCTTTGTCTGATTCCAATAGGAATCATTGCAAAAAAGAACGCTACCGACACCCAAAGGTTTATGGCCAAACCATCTCCCATAGCTGGTGCATTGTCTTCATAGACCCTCAAACCTGCGCCCCCCCCCCCCTCCCCCACACACACACACACCCACCCCAAAGTTTCAAAGTACAGTAGAACCTCTTTTGAATGGTCACCGGATTTCACGGTCACCTGTTGTTTACGGTCACTTTCGCGATGTACGATGTATGGACGATGTTTACTATATAAAGTACCTAGATTGTATGGTCACCTGCTGAATGTGGCCAGTGGTCAGCGTATCGGAGCCAAAAATGCAAAAATACCTGAAATTTACACCCACGGCCAGATCGGCACGGTAAAGCCATCACACGCAACGGGTCAATGACTGTTCGCTGAACACCTCGCCAGCTGCTACACCTCGTTGGCAAAGCTGAGCACAGTGTCATTACGCAATGGCAGGCGGGTGTCGTTGGCTTCATGCTGGTTTGAGACTCCTCGTGAAAGGGGCGGCATATATCAATGGGATTGACAATTAACTGGAGAAATAGTACACTCGCATTGCAAAATGCACATCTGCATGAAGCATAGACTTTCACACACCCAGGGGCTCATGAGATTTGATGTCTCCTGTTGACTTCATTTACCTCTGTTGTTTGTACACTTATGTAGACTGCATCCCATGCTCAGTTTCTCACCGTGATTAGCAGCCTCTGATTTTGCAACAAATGCTCTAGTTCTAAGTCAATGGCCATACATCTGGTTTAAATGGAAGCGTATTCAGCAGTTGTTAATATCGGTGTCCTTACAGTCTAACTGGGCGGTGTTTAAATCACAGAAACAAAACATATTTTAATCAGAAGAGAACCGTTACTGATTCCGCAGTATCACTATGCATGTGCAGAAAACGCAATGTCGGAAACTCTGAAAGACTGGCGAAGATTTGTGTCCGTAAAGGATACACTGGTATGTCACAGTTGCAAATATTGTAAACATGCCAGTGCTTCCGCTTACAAGTAAGCACTTTTTCCCATATCTTTCTGTTGGTATACACCACAGAAACTGATTGTTAAGCTTGAAACTTACATGTGCAGTTACAATTTGAATGTTTTTTTTTCCATTTCATTGGGTGTAATGTTACAACAAAAGGAAGCCGCACCGACTTTTGAAGTGCAAATGTTTACATGTTCAACATTTTACAAGGACAATGTATGTGTGCATTTTTCTTTCCACATCTTTTGTCTTAACTGTGATGATTTTACACGCACAAAGGCTGTGAAATTTTCACTGTAGAGGAGATACAATAGCATACACTAACTCTAGTAATGTGTATGTTAGCGCAGATTTACCTTTCTGGGTCCATTTCTATTGTACCTGCCGTGAACGGTCACCTGCCGTTTATGGCCACTTTTTCTCCGTAGGAGGTTCTACTGTAATGTTTGAATTTTCAATGGTCACCTGAAATGTTATACAAGCTTCAGAAGACAACCTGCAGGTTTGTGAATGTCTACTTTAATTAACCCATTCAGCCCTGACGCACTACAGCAGGAGATGGGTTGACCATGATAATTCAAGGGTAGTGCCAGATTAGGTTGGCACCTGCCGGTGCCAAGCTAATCTGGCACTACCCTTGAATTATCATGGTCGATCCATCTCCTTGAACAGGTGCATAGTCGTTAGATGACGCCTCCAAAATTTGGGAAATATGTGCGTCGGGCTGAATGAGTTAAGGCTTAGGTTGTGTGCATCAATGCGTATCAACCTGGTAACTGCCAGTGGACACAGTTTGTGTTTTTGAAATCGTTGTAAATTCAGTGTCAGTGTCCTCAGATGTCCAAGGAAGAACATGGATACAAATTGATTTCAGCTAGAGGCATAAACTCTCATGAGGGTCTGTACCCCTCGCAGTTGAATGGTGTTTAGTTTTTCTCGGTTAGGACTGATTGTTTTCTGCCACTGTACAGGATCATTTGGTGAGTGGATGAACAGCCACCCAGAAATCCTGAGCTGCGTGCTGCCGCTGTTAGGTTGTGTGCATCAATGTGTATCAACCTGGCAACTGCCAGTGGACACAGTTTGTGTTTTTGAAATCGTTGTAAATTCAGTGTCAGTGTCCTCAGATGTCCAAGGAAGAACATGGATACAAATTGATTTCAGCTAGAGGCATAAACTCTCATGAGGGTCTGTACCCCTCGCAGTTGAATGGTGTTTAGTTTTTCTCGGTTAGGACTGATTGTTTTCTGCCACTGTACAGGATCATTTGGTGAGTGGATGAACAGCCACCCAGAAATCCTGAGCTGCGTGCTGCCGCTGGTGCTGCAAGGGCTCAACAACAGCAAAGTGGGCACCGCCGCCACCATGGCCCTGAAAGATATCACTCGCGAGTCTCTGGACCACATCCGTCCCTTCATACCTCAGATCCTTTCCACTAGTCAGGTGTGTCAACCTCGCATCGTTTCTTTAATCCCCGTGTGCATGCAGCTACCAGTAGTGAAAAGGTACCGGTGACAGCATGCACAAGGGGGTTATACAGACTAATATCAATGTCATAATGACAGTACACTCGAGTCCCTCGACCACATCTCTTTCTTCATATGTCAGATCCTCGCCACTAGTCAGTTCTCAGCCTTGCTCCATTTCTTAGGCAGACTGAATGAGAAATGTATTTAGGGTCTAATTTGGGATGAATAGGGGAGATACATTATGGTAGAAATAACTTTCTTGTTAGTTACTAATGAGCTGCTGTGAAGAAGCAGACAAGTATAGGCAAGGTTGCATGTCATAACAGCTTACATGTCTTAATATGTTTTTATACCATTTATTTTATCTTTTCAGACGATTCTTCAGAAAGATATCTTACTGGTGAGTTTCTTTGATTTGTTACGTTGAAGAGTATGTGGTTATGGCAGGGGTTGTGTGCATTTGCTTATAAAACTGAGACTGCTCAAATCATTGTCGTTTATTGTTCACATTTGTGTGTGTGTGTGTGTGGGGGGGGGGGGGGGGGGGGGGGGAACATGTTGAGGGGGAGAAGCTGTTGCAGGTGGGAAAAAGATTCAACAGGGTGAGGGTGAGGCTAATGACAAGCTGTAGCCACTTGAATGATTGCGTGTCATCATTATCTATTACTCATTGTTTTTTCCTGCATACATCAAATGCGTAGGAGCGTGATGCCATGCGGTTGATGTCGTGTATCGGCCAGGTGCTGTCCATCCTGCCCATCCCGGACATCATGAACTACCTCGATGCCATCCTCGTCCCTCGCCTACAACACATGCAACACCTCGTCAAACAGGAGGTCAGTGTGTGTGTTGAAAGATTAACATCTTAACTGCCAGTAGACACAGCTTAGGTATCCAAAATCTTTGTTAACCCTTTTAGCCCCAACACCCTACAGCAGGAGATTGATTGACCATGATAATTCAATATGGCACTACCCTTGAATTATCATGGTCAATCCACCTCCTGCAACTGGTACATAGTTAGTAAGACTTAAAAAATTTGGAAAGTGCACGCATGGGGCTAAAAGGGTTAACTCAGTTTCCAAGATCCCTGGCTGTCCAAAGAACATGGATACAAAGTGATTTCAGCAAGACCCATAGATCGTCATGAGCCCCTGCAAATGCCAGGGGATGATGAGGATCTGTGCCTTTTGCATTTGGATTGTGTTCACTTTGTTTTCTCAAAACTCTTACCGATGGCATGACTAATAGGAATGTACACTTAGCTTACCAATTTCAGCCCAAAATTTTGTTGTGTGTACCTCACAACCAGGGGGCGACTCTAGGGGGTCGTTACCAGGACGCCCCGAGTAGCCCCCCTTGCATCCCTTACCGGTCATGTGCCTGGTCGTTTCCCGCCAGTCTTTCGCTTAGCTCACTAAGATTGGTTGTGTTCAGCCTGCTTCGCTTCGGCTGTGTACGGTGTGATTACCAGGAGACTTCGTGTGGATTTACCGCTTCGTGTGTGTTTACCCCTTTGTGGGGTTTGGTGTGCTTCCTTGGATTTATGTGGAAAAATAAACAATAAGAAAAGGGATTGAAAGTTAAAAAGTGGTGTTTGTGTGGAGCTTGGAAGTTACCTGGGGTTTCGGGGGAATACTTGGTGGTTCATTGGGAAGGAGCCATACCCAGGTAGTGGCGACATGACAAGGTAAAGCTTCGGTGAATGCCTCTGCCGGCGGTGGTCGAAATAGAAGACCGGGTGGCAGCATTGCCTGGGAATTCTGTTGCGCGACTAGTCATAAGCGCAGGACCTCTTGGGGGCCCCGCGCCCTTACGACGGATTTTGTCTGTTTGCTTGTTACAGCGCACAAGTAATGGCCTGCACCAGGTGCGGGCAGTTCCAATGGACCAACGGACTCCCACGATGTGTGCCGGCCCTGCGCGGGCTGCGCCGATGGGCGGACATGTATACCGACGCGGCTGGGGTCGAAGAACACTGATCACAGCTGTGGGCCTTTTACACAAGAGAACGACCGGCCTGGGCAAGGTAGCCATTCAACCCCGCCACGACTTTCGCTGTGCCACTGCTAGTGAGGCGAGCCACTTCAGACGTGGGCCTTTCATCGCGTTTGGCACTACCCCCCCCCCCCCCCCCCCCGGTGCCTACAACCTTACCGCCTCTTGCGGTCGGCAACCGACTGGGACAACAGCCATCTAAGGCAAAAACTGATGGGAAACGGCCTGGCACATGACCGGATAAGGATGCAAGGGGGGCTACTCAGGGCGTCCTGGTAACGACCCCCTAGAGTCTCTCCCCCCCCCCCCCCCCCCCCCCCCCCCCCCCTGGTTGTGAGGGTATATACACAACACAATTTTGGGCTGAAATTGGTAAGCTAAGCGTACATTCCTATTAGTCATGCCATCGGTAAGTATTTTTCGGAAAAATACATTTATTTTCTCAAAATCATTTTCGATGACATTACTAATTGGAACTTTCGCTTAACTCATCAGTTTTAGCCCCAAAACTGTGTCCCTCATCCTAGGGGAGGCAATCACTGGGGTGCCATAACCCGGACACCCCGAGTGGTCTCCCATATTACCGTATCCGGTGGCACACTCACCCTTTCCTGCCAGTGACTTCGCTTAGCTCAGTTAGGCCGGTCGTGTACACCTCGTGCTCCGACCTTGGACTGTGTGAACTCTACTTTTGCTGTGATTCTTGGTCCTATGAAAGGAAGGAGAAGGAAAGAGGATATTTATTCTGTGCTTGTGTGGGTTGTGTGGTTTCTGTGTCAAGACATGGACAGGTAAAGCTTCGGTTACTGCCTCAGCTGGCGTTTTGACCGGGCGACGGCATTTTCCGAATTTGTATGTACACGACCGTTCGATAACTCGGACCCTACTTGAGGCTCCGAGCACTCGCAAGGCCTTTGTCTTATGTTACAGTGCTCAGGTGATGACCTGCACCCTGTGTGGCGAATTCCAGTGGCCTAGTGATGTACATGATGTCTGTCTACCCTGGTCAGGCTGTTCCTCCAGTCGACCGTGCGCTCTATGCACTACGTGGAAGGAAGAGCTTTGGTCTCAACTATGGGCCTTTTGCAGGAGAGAAAGGCCAGCACGCAAGGGAGCATCCGCAGCCTTAAATGTTAAGCAGAGAAATGCCATATCAGACATCGTGTGCTTGTCGGTGCAAAAGAGGGTCCTGCTGCCCCCACTGGTGCCTCGTGCAGAGCTGCCTCGTCCTTCGCGGATGTTTGAGCCTTATAGCAGCCGATGGGAT
Organism: Semisulcospira habei; assembly: GCA_036245525.1. Classification (NCBI taxonomy): domain Eukaryota; kingdom Metazoa; phylum Mollusca; class Gastropoda; family Semisulcospiridae; genus Semisulcospira; species Semisulcospira habei. Next base: position 161,383,700 of record BTPG01000005.1, read on the forward strand.
TCGCCATCCCGCTCAGCACCAAGAGCTCAATTGCACCTTTCGACCGACAGAAAAGGGAATAGGCCAGGCAGGGGTTCACCACCCTATAATTTACAAGTAAGGCCTTTGAGAGCTCGGTCCCCCCGCAGGGATTACATTGGGTCTCAGGGACGCCCTCCTGGCAATCAGAGACCCAGGCAGCAGAAGCGGGGGACCCCCCCTCCCCCCCCCCCCCCCCCCCCCCCTCGGAGTTGAGAGCGCCCTACTGCCGTAGGCCGGACCAGCGCCTGGACAGGGTCACACCTCCCGGACCTCTCTCGGAGGGGGATCGGATATCAAGACGCTGACACGATAATCCACAGAGTAAGATTTTGGGGTACTGAGATGGGGAGTGGCGCCACAGGCGATCCACTGGCGATGATAGCCTCCTTCAGGAGGGGACGAGTGTGGTCAGTTCAATGAGCCGTCGTATTGAGAGACCTAATAGATGGTGGACCCCCGAAGCACACCCTTGCCTACAGTTTTGATCTTCGCGATCGACGCAGAAGCCATAGAGTCAAACTTCAGGTTCCCGAAATAGATAGTGGAGCCACAGGCGATCCACCTACACTGACAGCGGCCTCCGGGAGCGTTCTACATTAGTCAGTGCAATGAGCCGACGCGACGTGTTTCTGCGTCAAGGGCGGACCCCCAAAGCACTACCCTCCAGTCTCTACCCGTCAGGCCGATGGACGCAGGGAGGGATTACTACGTTATTGATCTTCGTGATCGGAGGAGTGTTCACAGTTCATGGAGACAGCGCATGGCAGATACCGTTCTCGTGATGATGTCTCATCTTTCCTTTCCTCTTCGCCGGACCGGCAGACAAGTTCAAGCGTGGCGCGGCAATGGATCTCGTCTAGACGCCGGGCTTTAGAGGCCTCAGCTAGGAGCATCAGACCGTGGCACCAGTCTGGCCGGGACCGCGCGGCAGCACAATCGCAGTGCGTCGTCAGCACCGGGTTCTCGGACAGCCATTGGATGGAGGCGCCTTTACGGGGACACCGACGCAGCCGCCGGCGAACTGCAGCAGATCTTTGGGCCGGTTTGGCAGGTATGGCACTTACAGGGGGACGCAGCTTCGCCGTCAGCGGCGGGGCCACTCGAATGACGACCGATGGACGGAGGCGGCATTCCATTGACACCAAGACAACCACATCTCAGCGCACGGCGGATGACGAGGCCCCGTGCAGTCTGACGGGGACACTGACACAGCCGCACGGGCGAACCGCAGCAGATTGTCGGATGGACTGGCAGGGACCGCTCTTTCGTGGAGACGCAGCTTCGACGTCAGCGCCGGGACCACTCGGATGATAGCCGATGGATGGAGGCGGCATCTCGTGGACACCGACGCAGCCCGCGCCGGCGGATCGCGGACCATGGTCGTCTTCTTCGCTCAGTACTAGGGTCGGCAGCGGCAGCCACATCTCAGCGCGCGGCGGATGACGAGGAGGTGCGCAGTCTACCTTCGGAGGACTCGGTGTCAGCGCTGGGAGAGGACGATGAGCGACCGACTTCACTTGTGTCGGCGATGGTCTTCACTCCGCGGCAGCCCAGGCGCTCCAAGTCTCTTTCTCTACTGACAGGTGGGACCTTGCGGAGGCGTTCTCGGCGCGCCTGCATGCTGACAGCTTGGGAGAGCAGGTGTTTTTCTCGGGCACACTATGACCAGAGGGAATGGATTTTACCTCCGCCAGTGGTGGTTTGTGGCCCTCTCCCAGTTGTTCTCTCCCACGCGTTGGGAGAAGCCGATGATCAATCTTTTCGCCACGAGAGGAAACAACAAGCTTTCTCTTTTCGTCTCCCCCGTTTCGGATTCGCTAGCCTGGGCAGTAGAAGTGCTCTCCATCCTGTGGGCAGGACTCCTGGCATACGCATTCCTCCCACAGTGCTAGTACCTAAGAGCACTCAGAAACTCAAGGACTGCAATACGATGCTGATACTAGTCGCTTCAATGAGCTGGTCCAGGAGCTGGACCCGCGTTCTTTTGACCCTAGAGGTTTTTTGGGTGCTGCAGTGGAGCAATCTCTGCAGCCAGAAGGGTCTCAACTTGTAATGTCTACGAAGGAAAGTGGCGCGTTCTCCAGTCCTGGTGTGCCGCGGAGCGACTTCCCCCACGGACCTAACCAAACCCCAGTTGGCCGAGTTCTTCCTGTGGCTTTTCTTCAGGCAGAATTTGGCTCCCATCACCACCCAGGGTTACTTGGCAATGGGGGCAGACACGTACAGACACCTGGGATGGCTAGATCCGGGAGCGTGCAAAGACTAGGCAGATCTGATGATCCATTTTGATCTGCAATGTCCGGCCGCACTCTCGTTGGTTCCACACGGGGACCTGTCTTGGGTGCTCACCTGGCTCAACTCCAAGAGTTTCGAACCTCTACCTATAGCATGGTTGGGAGATCTTACCAGGAAGACCTGTTTTCTACTTGCACTTGCCACAGCCTCATGGGTTAGCAAGATCCATGCCTTTTCGGTACGTCCTCCTGTCTCCTACGCAGGACTGATGGATCGGTTCAGCTGCTGACAGACCCTGCCTTCTTGGCTAAGAACCGCGTTCCTATGTCAGCCCCACAAGTCGTAACAGTCCGACCTCTCAGGACGATGGATCAGCCACAGGACTCACGCCCTGTCAGGGCCCTTAAAGTGTATCTAAACAGAACTAAGCCACTAAGACAAGGGCGTTCATGCCTTTTCCTGCCCTTGGCTCCGGACAGACGAGACATATCGGCACAAACAATCTCATACGGGCTACACTGGGTGATTCGGCTGGCGTACAAAGAGCTCGCCCCAGAGCAAGCCATACGATGCACATCCGGGCTCATGAAGTCCGAGCAGGGTCAGGGAGCATCGCCAAAAGAAAAAGTTGGCCGAAACTGTGCAGTGAGGGATATTGTGGCAGCCGTGGGTTGGCGGGCCAAGTCTGCCTTCGCCCGCTTCTGCCTACGAGACCTATCCGGCCAGCGCACCAATCTTGGCTTGTGGGGGAATCTCGGCAGCGCAGCACTCCCTCCCAGCGCCTCAGGCACCGTAGGTTCGCTTAGCTAAAATTGTCGGGAGTGGGCGTGTAGGGAGGGGCCTCGATAGTGCGCGCTCTGCGCGGGCATTGGGAGAGGTTCCAAGCTTGTGGCAGGCGCCTCCTATTCGCAATTCTTCCAATTAGTAATGTCATCGGTAATGATTTTGAGAAAATAAATAAATTTTTCTCTAAAATATATTTTTTCGAAAAATACTTACCGATGACATTACTCAGAGGTCCCTCCCTCCTACCCCGCGTGCTGCAGTGGGGCTAAGGCTCAGTCACTGGGTGAGTGCGCCACCGGATACGGTATTATGGGAGGCCACTCGGGGTGTCCTGGTTATGGTACCCCAGTGATTGCCTCCCCTAGGATGGGGGACACATTAAGTTTTGGGGCTAAAATTGATGAGTTAAGCAAAGGTTTCAATTAGTAATGTCATCAGTAAGTATTTTTCGAAAAAATACATTTAGAGAAAATTAATTTTAGAGAAAAATCCATTTTTCTTGGCAGTTAAGGAGTTACAGGTGACACGCTTGTTTTGGCTTGAACTATCACGATCGATCTATATCTCCTTTTAGTATGTCAAGGTTGAATTGATTGAATACACCGTTTCATTTTAGCCGTCAGAGGCAGTGCAGAAGCAGTTAGTGTTCCAAGTGCAGTTACTATCATGGTTGTTCAGCACTCTGGACACGGAACGAGATACGGGTGACATTTCCAACAACGACCAAACACCCAAACCACCCAAATCCTCAGGACCAAAGCCGGTAAGTTTTGAATTTTGAATCATGTCCTCCTGATTTGAATATACAGGTCAGCCTCATTATATCGCATATGACATTATTACTGGCATTTGTGTTAATGTTGTGCTAAACTTATGTAGGCTCATGAAAAAAACACAATAGAAATAATAATGATAATATATATTTCTTATAGAGCACTTCATTCAGTCCTCTCTGCGCCGTCTGGTGCTTGAGGCGACGGCAAGGGAGCGCCACTTTTGTCTGTCAGCTGCTATTTTGGGTGCTGTTTGCAGAGTAAGGCCTCTGTTCTTGAGCTCTCGCTCCACGGTTCGGCGCCACGTCTCCTTTGGTCGCCCACGGTTTCTCTTCCCCTGTGGTGTCCATCTCAGTGCCACCCTTGGTAATGAGTCAGGTGACATTCTGCAAACGTGGCCTAGCCATCTCCATCTCCGTGTGGCGATGGTTTCAGCGATGCTGTCTGCGCCTGCTCTCTTCCGTAGTTCCTCGTTTGTGATCATGTTTGGCCAGAAGACCTTCATGATCCGTCGCAGGCACTTGTTCTGGAAGACATCCAGCTTGCGTTCCGTAGCGGTAGTGGATTTCCAGCATTCTGACCCATATAGAAGGACACTCAGCACGTTGCTCTTAAAAATACGGAGCTTGGTGTGGATGCTCAGGCTTGTGGTCCTCCAGATGGGTTTCAGCATTGCGAAGGCTTGGTTGGCTTTGCTGATTCTTGTGGTGATCTCCCTTGTGCAGTCTCCATCTGTGGTAACCTTGCTGCCCAGGTACGTGAACTCGTCCACCTCTTGCAGAGGTTGGTCATTGATGGTGATTGGGTCGCCCACTATGGTGTTCTTCCTCATGACTTGAGTCTTCCTAATGTTGACCCCGAGACCTATGGAGCTTGCTGACTGTGTCAACTGTTGTGTCTTCTGTTGCATGTCCTGGTTTCTGCTTGCCAGCAGCCCGATATCATCGGCGTAGTCGAGGTCATCCAGCATTGAGGTCAGCGTCCACTGAATTCCCTGCCTCCTTCCCTCTGTGGTGCGGCGCATGATCCAATCAATTGCCATTGAGAATAGGATTGGCGAAAGAATACATCCTTGTTTCACTCCGGTTTCCACCTTAAACGGTTCGGTGAGCTGGTTGTTGTGGACGACTCTGCACTCAAAATTCTTGTACAGGGACCTGATGACGTTGACAAGTTTCTGGGGGATTCCATAGTATCGCAGGATTTTCCAAAGGGAGTCTCGATGCAGACTGTCGAAGGCCTTCTCAAAGTCTACAAAGACCACATAGAGGGATCCATTCCATTCGTTAGACTGCTCAAGGATCTGTCTCAGTACGAAAATATGGTCAATGCAGGACTTGCCTTTCCTAAAACCTGCCTGCTCCCGGCGAAGGATGCCATTCACTGCTGTCGTAATGCGTTCAAGGAGAATGCGGCTGAAGATCTTGCTGGTGAGGGATAGTAAGGTGATGCCTCGCCAGTTGTTACAGTTCCCCAGGTCTCCTTTCTTCGGAAGTTTGACGATGGTGCCGGTCTTCCAATCGCTCGGTGCTTCCTCAGTGTCCCAGATCTTTTGAAAAATCTGACAAAGAAGCTGCGGCGTTACCGTATCTTCTACTTTCAGCATCTCGGGGCACACTCCGTCATCGCCAGGTGCCTTCCCGTTCTTCAGCTTTTGAATGGCCTGCTTGACTTCCGCAATAGTAATGTTGCCGAGGTTAATGTCCAGGTCCTCCTCCGCTTCAGGAATGTCAGTGAGGGTTGGTGGGTCTGAGCGGTTCAGGATGGACTCGAAGTGTTGCTTCCATCTCTTCAGCTTCTCTTCCTCTACTGTGACATGAGTTCCATCTTCAGCTCTCACTGGAAGGTCGTGGTGTTGCCCGTAATCGCCCTTCAGCTTCTTGGTGTTCTGGTACACTGTCTTCATGTCTCTCTGTTTTGCAGCTGCCTCCGCTTCTTCTGCCAGCCTTTCTGTGTACATTCTCTTGTCTCTTCTCGCTGATGTCTTCACCGCTTGATCTTTCTCTCTGTATTCTCTTGATATTCTTTCCTTCAGTCTTGGTGATTTGGTATCCAAAAGTTTCTTCTTGATCTGTCTTCTCTCTTCTATGCGAGCCCATGTGTCTTCTGAGATCCACTCTGTCTTCCTGCTCTTTCTGTATCCTAAAACTTCCCCTCCTGTTTCCTTCATGGCTCTGTTGAAATCTTCAATAGTCAGCGCTGTCTCATCTTCCAAAACACTAAATCTATTCCTGAGGGCCAACCTAAACTCTTCTTTCACTTTTGGGTCTTTCAACTTGGCCACGTCGTAGCGCTGATTTCTGGTGTCTCCTATCTTTACTTTCCTAAGCTTCAATGTCACCTTCCCCACCAGAAGACTATGGTCGCTGCCAATGTCAGCATGTCGCATCACTCGCACATCCTGCAGAGAGTGCCTCCAGCGACCATTAATGATGATGTGGTCGATCTGGTTCTGGGTCTTGCCGTCTGGTGATTTCCATGTGAGTTTGTGGATCTCCCTATGCGCAAACAGGGTCCCTCCTATGACTAAGTCATTCTCCTCGCAGAAATTGACCAACCTCTCCCCGTTGTCGTTGATCACACCCGCTCCATGTCGTCCCATGGTCCTCTTTCTGTCTTCATTGTCGCAGCCGACCTTAGCGTTGAAGTCACCGATCAGCATCAGCACGTCATGTCGAGGGATGTCTTCCAAAACAGCTTGGAGGGCGTCGTAGAATGCATCCTTATCCTCTTCTTCCGCGTCGTCTATCGGTGCGTAGCCCACAACAATAGACAGCTTTGCGTATTTGGAATTCATCCTGACGTACAGCAGGCGCTCGTTCACAGGTTTCCACTGTAGAACGGTGTTGGCCTTGTTCTTATTGATGATGACAGCAACTCCTTCTCGGTGTTCGTTGTCTGTTCTTCCAGACCAGATGATGACTTCTCCGGAGCTCAACCTCTGTCTGCCAGCACCAGTCCATCTTGCTTCTGTTACTCCCATGAGGGTTAGTTTGTGGCGGTTCAGTTCACTTACTGCTTGCGCCAGCTTTCCAGTCTGGTAGAGCGTTCGCACGTTCCAGCATCCAATTCTGATCCATCGTTTTGGCGTCAGGAGTTCCGCTATCGGGGTGGAGACGTCCTTGCGGCTTTGGTCCCCATCCGTCATAAGTCCAGTTTCCTGGTCTGCTTCGCTCCCAGCGCCGGTTGTCGCTTTTTCCCTTGTTGTCGTTTCCGTAGCAAGTTTCTTTTTACAGGGTGGAGTCGCTAGCCCCACGCCTAACCCTCCTCCTTTATCCTGACTTGGGACAGGCAATTAAGCCCCCAAAGGGGCCTCCCTGGTGGAGTTCTTATAGAGCACTGCTCTCACCATAAAGCACACTCAATACAGAAGAACAAACACACATACATACACTACTTTAAACCACAGATTCCTTCCCAAACAACACCGTGCATTCCAGTTAAATCAAAACCCAAAACCTTAGGCTGGGAAACAATATACAGACTAAAGTGCTAAAGGCCTGATGAAAAAGGAAGGTTTCAAGCAATGGACGTATCAGGATGAAAAGGGTTAAGAGATTTGAAGTGAGACAGTGTGGATATGTTACACAGTTTGATTAGCAGCGAGTTGCAAACACTTTGAGCTAAGACAAAATAGTTGACAAAATCCTGAAAGTGAGGGTACAGCAAATATATAAGATTTTACTCTGTCCTTCCGTACCTGAAAAGAAAGAGGTCGGAAGGGGAGGGTTGAATAGAATGATGTTGATGTACTGTACTCTAGAATTGGTTTTCAGCAACAATCTTTTCTTGGGAAAAAAATTGGTGCTTTAAAAAGACAGGTGCAAAAAGTGTCATCTGTCACGAAAGATCATAATTTAGGTGACTACAGCCACCAAAATGGTGGTCTTTCATGACAGGTGATATCTCATAATGGTGTCGGTCAAAACAGGTTCTGCTGTATCTTAAGCTTTTGCGTCTTCCTAGCGGTTTTAGTCGTGATGATTCCTGCAGGAATCATCGCCACTAAAAAAACTACCGACATGCAAAGGGTTAAAAATAGGTTGTGATTTGTGGTGTGTGTTGTCAGGTGTTTGTGGTGATGCAGCAGATTCTACCCACAATACAGGAGCTGGTGGCCAAATGGAAGTCGGAACCCAGTATAGTCGAGGTAGGGGCAATTGTGTCAAAGACTTGAACCCTTAACTGCCTGAAAAATGCAAAACACCACCCAGCTTTAAGAGGCAGTGAATCTCATGATGCCCTTCATCTAAAGGGGCAGACACAAATTTGGGGGCTGACGAGGTTCTTTGCCTCTTGTTGGCCCTGTTCATGTCAGTGTTCCTTGGATTTATGGGACTATTCAGTGTTGAATTTGCCCTGCTTATGAGGACATAATTTTGGTCCACAGGCAGTGAAGGGATTAAATTATAATTTTGTGTCCACTGGCAATGAAGGGGTTAAATTTCACCCCATGTGGCATGCAACCGCTCATACTCTCTACAGTACCAGTGGCTGGATGCACATGGGGGTGATAAGCTGTCAATAAAGCTAGCATTCAAGACATGCTGCAGTAACATAAAACATTAATTTTACTCCTATCGTTATGTGCCAGATTTTGAAATTGAATTCAGATCTAAACGTTTGTGTGCTACAACTTAAAACCAATAGGTTCAGAAATCAGGAGTAGGTCAATATTGCATGTGTTTCAACAAAAACAGTTGATTAAAAGCCCAAACATATTTGCATCAGAAGACACAGGTTTTTTTTTAGTTCACGTGTGAAGCAAAAGTGAGTATGTTCTGGGCCAGTGATTGTCCGTCTGTTGTCCGCAGTTGTCTGTAGTCTGTCATCCTTGGTAAACTTTAACGTTGGCATTTTCTCGAAGACTGTTCAAGCCACGATCTTCAAACTTGTCCCAAGGATACTTTGTGGCGTGACCATTGTAAGCATACCAATTGAGTGACCTCTCACAAAGGTCAAGGTCACAGGATCAGGAAATAGGTCAAGAATAGCTATATTTTGACAAAAGATGTTTTTCTCAAATACCTTTCACAACTTCAAACCCAAACTTTGATACAGAGATACCTGATGGTAAGACCTATCTGTGCATTTTAATTTGAATGAGCCCTCGGAAAGGTCAAGGGTCACAAGAGGTCGGCAAATGTGTGTAAAATGTCAATTTTTGATAGAATTGTAGTTATTATCAACAGTTTTGCAAACATTTCAATCACTTTTGGCACAAAGGTAGCTGATGATGATAAGACCTTCCTATGTATACTAATTTAGTCGACTCTTCGCAAAGTTCAAGGGTCACTGGGGTTTGACATATGTGTCAAAACTGATTAAATTTTGAGAAAACATGGATTTTGCAAGTGCAGAAGCCATCCCTTTTCATATTGTCACAAAGGTCACACATGTAGATCGGTCATACACGTGAGCCATAAGCAGGGTTCATACAGTCATGGAAGTCTGGAAAAGCTATGGAAAATACAAAAATCTTTTCCATGGCTGGAAAAACTATGGAAAGTTCGTTAGTGTTAAGCTATGTATGGAAAAGTTTTGGAAAATTAAAAAATATGCCATTCTTACACTGACATGCAATTTACTTTACAAGAGAAATCTGAAAGTCTGAAAACGTAACCTGAAGACTATAATTTAATTCATAAGTATGTCTGAAGCTGATCGTTCATCAAGCTAGCGCTAGAAGACTCCCCTTTTTTCTTCCGCAGTGACTTCCCTTGCAGAAAAGCTGCACATGCGTAATTAGAATCTTTCAACTTCCTTTCGTCCTGTGCATGGAAAGTCGTGCAGATTTTTGCTAAAGATAGAAATGGGGAAGTGCATCTTTAGCTTGGTTAGCGCCAGCGTCGGACGGAGCAAAGCACAAAGCTCGATGTGTTGTGTGTGAGAAGGATATCGACATCGGCAAGATGGGTGAAGCTGCATTAAAAAGCCATGCGGTCGGCTAAAAACATTTATTGCATTTGAAGTATAGTGAAAGCAAATCGAAGGGTCGGCCTGGCATGGCAATGACTGATTTTTTTTTTCAACGAGCTAAATCTTCTGCAAAGTAAGTTTACGCTTACTTTGTTTGAATTCACTTGGAATTGGATGCTCTCTCTCTTACTCTCTTCTCTTCTTCTTCTTCTTCTAAAAGTTTATTCCTCTTAGAAGCTTAAAAACAATTTAAAATAAAAATAAATACATTATAATTTATGTTCTTGGCAAAGTCTAATGCACTCTGCAGATCTGCAAAAGAGAATTCTGAGGAAGCTTTAGCCATAGAGTCTGAAATCGACCAAAAACTGCTTGAAATAAAAAGTGCTTGAAATCAAAGTAACAAGAAGACTGTATGCATATGTTACATTCCGCTAGAACAGAACAGTAGTAATAGTATTGCATTTTATTATTGAACAGAAGACAGTTATTTAAATTTTGTACGCTATGTCAAATGACTTGGAAGTTTACTATTTTGTGACAATAAGCAGTGTGTATTAAAAATTTATATTTCAAGCTTAAATTCCATCACCCATTTCTGTGTGTCCTCACTCCTGGGTAAATAAACATTAACATGCAAAAGAATTTGAATACCATATCTGTGTTAGTTTTTTTCAACTTTAATGTGTGTTATCTTATTTCTGTATGTGTGATCCTTCAACTGTTCAAGATGAGGCACACATACCCAGGGAGATTGCCTCAGCATATCTCACATTTAAAAAAAAAAAAAAAAAATTGTCCCGAAAAATAGGTACCATGTTCCATTATCACACAATTTTGGCATATATACTAGTGAACTTTGGAAAACTGTTGTGTCAGTCTTGAGAAGGTCTTTAAAAAGGTATAGAATTTTTTCCCACCAAACTTGTGGGAACCCTGCATAAGGGTATTACCTTTCTTCTTTCATAAAAAGATGCACATTATTGGATGTACTTTTGATTTCTAGACATCATCTATTCACATAGGACAAAACAATCAGAATTGTTATGTTACACATGTGCCAGAGTTTTCTAGCTTTTCTATCTTCATTGTTCATTGTACTTAGTCTTGGGCCACAGACTGATTTCTGTCTTCATTGTTCAATGTACTTAGTATTGGGCCACAGTCTGATTGACATTGACAGTGGTAAATTTATGTGATTGCAGGCTGTGAATGAGATGTTTAAGAAATCGCTGTCGGTGTTGATGGATGATTTCCAGCCCCTGGCCAACAGCGTAGCAGACATGATGATTCAGATGTATGAGAAAACACCACATGCTTCAATATTGGATGTAGCCAGACAGGTGGGGGTCCTGCATTATTAACATTGTTAATGTTATGGTAAATCTTAGTTCATTGTCTTGGCTGTAAATCCGTAAGAGCAAGTGAGTGAATGTGAATTGCACCGGCATTGGCAAAGACATGTAGTTGCAGGTCTTTTCCACAGAGCAGTATGTAGCAGTCGAGGGGTTAAAATACAATTTCCTCAGACATGATTTAGCTCTGTGTTGTTGTCCAAACCAGGTTTTGAAGAAGAAATGTTTTTATGTTTGTGTGTGTGTATTATGTCAGATCATCACTTTAAAAAAAAAATTCTAACAGATAATTATACCGGATATACTGAATATCATGGCTTTGTCCATTTTGTATTTAATAACATTGTTTATTTTGAATTGTTCACACAGATCATTCTGCTGTTCAGTTCTGACCCAGCGTTCACACAGTATGTCAATACCATGCTGCAAGTCATTTGTTCACGCACGCTCGACTCATTTCCAGCTGGTAAGAATTTGTCATACCTCTAGATTCTTTCACTATTTGATAGCAATCAGACCTAATTCCCTTATGCATGCAGCCACTGGTACTGTTTACAGAGGGTACAAATAGGTACTGTTTACAGTACTAGTGGCTGCATGCACAGGGGGTTCATTTTAACACACGCCTTAAGGTTTAAACCCCAAGATTTAAAAAGTTGTCCTCTGCTGACTATACATTACCTTTCAGGTGACAGTTTGTTCATGATAAATTAAGGGCTGTGCCAGAATAGCTTGGCGCCAAGTTATTCTGGCACCACCCTTGAACTGTCATGGCCTTTCTATCTGCTGTTGTACATCAGGGCTTAGTAAGTTAATGTAGCAGTGCTGAGGGACTGATTTTTCTTAATCTCTTCTTTTTTCTTCTTGAAATATCAGGTAGTGTTGTTATTCTTCTTCTTCAGCGTTCAACTCTTGATGGCCCTCTTTTAAATCTTAGTGTTGTAGGCTACCATAAAGCATGCCATCTTTGTAAATCTTGGTGTTGTAGACTGCCATGAAATGTGTTGTTATAATGACAATAGTTTCCATGTGATATATTTCTTTTGTGCTTGGGATGTTGCATCATTTCGGACAACTTTTCTGAAAAGTAATTTGACATGTTATGTTCATTTTTTTTTTGTATCAGAATGTAATGCTTGTTCCTATATTAGTTGGCCGTCAGATGCATTTTTATAAAACATTTTTTTCTTGCTTTTGCCTTCAGTTCTGCGAGAACCTGATGTGGTAGAAGCCTTTATGATCTTTCTCGGCAATGTAAGTTGGTTTTAATTTCCTTGTAAGCTAACATTATAAAAAGTCTTGTTTGGTATTGGAAAGTTTTGAAATAGGGAGGTGGGGGTTTGATCTTGTATGAACCCAATGATAAAACCTGTGACTTAGCACAGTGCATGAAATAAAATAAGAATGATTTGGAAGATGAGTGTGCTTATGATTTCTTTACTACTGGCTATGCATTTGACAAGTTCTCTCTGGTCCTGAGCACAACATTATTTGAAAAAAATCAAAATGTGCAATTGTGTTCAGATCTATCATTATTGTCATTATAATTTATATTATTATGGACCATAGGGCCATAAGGTGCAAAATCGCAGACTAGCACTAACAGTAGCACTCTTATTTTCTCAAAATCTTTACCGATGGCATTAATACTAGGAATGATTCGCTTAGCATACCAATTTTAGCCCCCAAAACTCGTGTACACCGCAACCGGGGAGGTGACACTAGGGAGTCATTACCAAGAGACCCTGAGTAGCCTCCCCTACTTCCCTATCCCGTGGTGCGCTCACCGTTTCCCGCCAGTCTCTTCGCTTAGCTTCACCTAAACGTTCGTGTGCATTTCGCGTGCTCCGGCTGTGTATGGTGGGATTACCTTTGTGAACTCGACTTACGTGGATTTACGTTGGATATTCCTTGGACATGTGTTATTACCTGAGTGGTGCTGGATGCCTTGGATTACCTTCAGGTTTCTTATGATTTACTTGGTGGTTGGTCTCTGTGGATTACTGGGACTCAGGACATGGCAAGTGCTCAGGTGAGGACCTGCACCAGGTGTGGTGAGTTCCAGTGGCCTAGCGATGCGCGCGATGTCTGCCTACCCTGGTTGGGCTGCTCCTCCAGTCGGATATGCAATCAATGCGCGACGTGGGAGGAGGAACGATGGTCGCAGCTTTGGGCGTTGTACCGGAGGGAGAGACCGGCACGCAACCTCCCAGCGACCGAAGCCTTGAAAGTACCGCAGAGGAGGGCCACCTCAGACATCGTGGGCTTGTCAGCGCGAAAGAGGGACCTGCTGCCCCCACCCGTGCCTCAGACAGAGCTGCTCCGCCTAAAGCGGTATAAAGAGCCTAAAAGCAGCCGATGGGACTTGCCCTCCTGTCAAGCACCAAGAGCTCCACCCGGCCTTTTGGCCTGGGATATGCCACAACGGGATTCGTCCCCTAAGCATATAGAGTTCCCCCCAACTATTCAGACCGACTTGGCAGATGGTAAAGGAGACAACGAAGGAACTCTGGCCCGCCATGGCAGGATCCGTCTCCGCCCGCTTTCAGTCAGCCCGCAGAGCCGTGGGTCGCGCCCTGCGGTTCGTCAGACCCCCTTCCTCCCGCCCTCCCCGAGGCTGCGGGGGAACCCTCCCCTTACCCGCGCACTCGTGAGCTTTCCCCGCACCCTCCACTGCCTGGTCCAGAGGCGCCCGGAATCCCGCCGATTCCTGTAGGGTCTCTGGTCGGCGGGAGGCTAGCTCTCCACAGCAGCGTGTGGCAGCAGCTATTTCAGGACGACCCATGGATTCTTTCGACTGTCACAGAGGGCCTGAGGATCTCCTTCCAGTCGCCCCCCTTGCTATACTCTCCCCTGTGGGCGCGAGTACCGGGGGATCAGGTCAAGCAGACCTGTTTACCATACACATTTGGCGTATTAAAGTACACAATTTTGCTTTGGGGTACACATACATGTACACGTTTATACACAAAAAACACATTTTGGAGAAACTGACAACTCACTGGCTTGTGAATAAATACACGTGAGGTCCAAAGTACACAATTAGTCAGTTGAAAGTACACTGACTGCACCCAGGGGGTAAACAGGTCTGGGTCAAGGCGACAGCACTGCACGGCGAAGTGAGAGCCCTACTCCAGAAGGAGGCCACAGAGGTGGTCTCGCACCCCGACTCCCCGGCCTTCTACAGTCAACTCTTCCTTGTCCCCAAACCCGGAGGCAAGTGGCGTCCAGTAATTGACCTTTTGGCGCTAAACAAGTACATTTCGGCCCAGCGCTTCAGGATGGAAACGACCAGAGCACTGAGGGCGGCGGTGCGGCACCAGGATTTCGCCATGAGCCTCGACCTAGCGGACGCATATCTTCACGTACCCATCCATCCGGCATCGCGGCGTTACCTGCGCTGTGCCTTCCGTGGAGTGATATATCAGTTTCGGGCCCTCCCGTTTGGACTAAACCTCAGCCTGAGGGTCTTCACCAGGATTATAGATGGAGTTGTCTCAAAGTTTCGACAAGCGTCCTCCAGTCCAGCCTCCAACTACCTGGACGACCTGCTCCTCAGGAACCAGATGGCAAAAGCATTGGAGGAGGACAGAGATTTCTTGCTGACTCTGCTCCGCCGACTCGGATTCCTGGTCAACGGAGGCAAGTCCGACCTGATTCCGTCTCGCAGGTTTAACCACCTAGGCATGGAGTTCCTGACCAAAATCAACCGGGTACGACTCAGCGCTGGACAGACAAACAGTTAGATCCCCTGCCCCCGCCTATCAGGCACCCAATCGCCAGCCCACAGAGAAATACGCAGTTATAGAACAAGACAATCATCTGCATCCTCAAAAAGGATGCATCAGGTCTTGTATATAACCCATGTCTTTCTCAGGAACTTAGGAAGTAGGCAGGAGAAACATACATACACAAACATGAAGGTGCACTACGAAATGTGGTCGGGTAAACACCCTGAATTTCCACAGTAGATGCACAAGACTGTACACAATGTAACAATGTAATGTTTGTGTATGTATGTTTCTCCTGCCTACTTCCTAAGTTCCTGAGAAAGACATGGGTTATATACGAGACCTGATGCATCCTTTTTGAGGATGCAGATGATTGTCTTGTTCTATTTTTGTATTTCTCTGTGGGCTGGCGATTGGGTGCCTGATAGGCGGGGGCAGGGGATCTAACTGTTTGTCTGTCCAGCGCTGAGTAATTCCCCTTGGTATGTGTACAATTCTGCTAGCGCTAGCCTCACCTATCTGGTTTGTGAGAGACCTATCCAGCCAGCGCGACAACCTGGCCTGTGTGGGGGACATCTTGGCAGCGCAGCACTCCCTCCCGGCGCCACAGGCGCCATATGTAATGCCTAGCTAAAATTGTTGGGAGTGGGCGCGTAGTGGGGGGGGGGGGGGGGGGGCCTCGATAGTTACGCGCGGAGGCGCTCAGGCACGAAAAAGGTGTACTGAGAAATGCGGCACCCTCCTCCTATTCGCCATTCTTCCTAGTAGTAATGCCATCAGTAAAGATTTTGAGAAAATAATTGGATTTTTCTCTAAAATGTAATTTTTCGAAAAATACTTACTGATAGCATTACTCAGAGATCCCTCCCTCCTAACCCGCTTGCCGCAGTGGAGCTAAGGCTCAGAGACTGGCGGGAAACGGTGAGCGCGCCACCAGATAGAGAGGTAGGGGAGGCTACTCAGGGTCTCTTGGTAACGACTCCCTAGAGCCACCTCCCCGGTTGCGGTGTACAGAGTTTTTGGGGCTAAAATTGGTATGCTAAGCGAACCATTCCTAGTAGTAATGCCATCGGTAAGTATTTTTCGAAAAAATACATTTTAGAGAAAAATCCATATTTTATTGATCACATCAATCTTTATTCGTCTGCAGTTGCTGAAGAAAAGCCGATCTCTCCTGGTGTCAAGTGGTGTCAACTTGGAGATGGTTTTGAAAACAGGTGAGACAGCTTTCTGTACACATTCGCTCATAATATTTGTTTATTCTCACTGTTTTGTAGTCATGTTGCATTTTATTTGTAGGATAGTAATAATAATAATAGCTTTAACCCATTTTGGAGATGGATTGACCATGATAATTTAAGGGTAGTGCCAGATTAGCTTGTCACCATCAGGCGCCAAGCTGATCTGGCACTAAACTTGAATTATCATTTGTTTCTTCAAAAACATTACCGATGGCATTACTATAAGAAAGATACTCTTAACTTATCGATTTCAGCCTCAAAGTTTGTTGTGCGTTGCTACACAACCAGGGAAATAACTCTCCCTGTCCCCTGAGTAGCCTCCCTTCCTCATGACGTGGCGCCTACCCATCATTCTTTACATCGGTAACACCCGGTACAACATTTGTACTGTTTTCAGTCTCCTCACATTCCTTCACGATTCTCCTTCATTTATCTTGGATTTTGGTCCATTTTTCTTACGCTATGTCGAGGTAAAGCCGTGGTTAATGCCCGCAGCCGGCGCAATTCGTCTCTGGCTCTGGCATTTTCTGTGGCATTGATTTTGCCTTGGGAGTCGGTCTCAACGGACATTGACCGATCGTTTATTCTTTGGCATCAGTGCCGCGTTCGGTTGTCTTTCCCGTTCTGTACGGCCTCAGTTACTGCCGCACTCGCCGCGATTCGACTTATGGCTCTGGCATTTTCTGTGGCGTTGAATTCGACTTGGAATTCGGTCCCAACGGACATTGACCGATCGTATATTACATGGCGTCAGTACCGCATTTGGTTGTTTTTTCACGTTTCTGCTTTCTGTTTCAGTATGCAGGTACGGACTTGCACCAAGTGGGACAACTTTCAGTGGCCAAGTGACACCCACACCTTATGCCTGCCGTGTTCGGGTTGTTCATCTGAACGGACTTGTGTTATGTGCACTTCGTGGGAGGAGAAACGTTTGTCGCAGCTGTGGGGCTTTTACCGGCGTGAGCATCCTAGCGGGTTGACAGGTCCAACCCCACCCCCAGCGTCGCATTTGCCTCCTCTGTTACTGCCTGTACCTTCCCAGGCACTGCCCACCCTGAGGCAGGGACGCAGACGTTCCGCTGGTTCAGCTGTGCCAAGTGGTCACCTCTCAAGAGGAAGGCCTCTGCTTCAGTGGACGCTCTGCATCAGGCAAAGCGATTAAGGTCACTCAACCACCCGGCTTCCGGGACCTTTCGGATGCGTTCTCCGCTCAGCTGCAGGGACCTTGGACGGGCTCTGGCTTCTTCGCTGACAACAAATGGCTGGATGGAATTGACATCAAGTTCTGCAAACACTGGTATGCCGGACACTCCCAATCCTTCACCTGCCCCCTCCCTCCGATCGACGTCGGGGCCG
This sequence comes from Semisulcospira habei, assembly GCA_036245525.1. NCBI lineage: Eukaryota > Metazoa > Mollusca > Gastropoda > Semisulcospiridae > Semisulcospira > Semisulcospira habei. The sequence continues at coordinate 161,401,117 of BTPG01000005.1, forward strand.
AAACGCAAGCCGGCGGATGTAAGGCGCTACAGCTTCGGATGTCTCGTGGTTTGGACAAGACAGCCACCCTGATCCGCAACTCTCTGGCCTGTGCTGGGTTCCTTGACTTGAATACGCAGGCCATCATCCGCCGACTGGAGGACACATGCGACCTGGATTCCTCTCCCCAGCTTCGCGAGGTACACTCCTTGGCGGTTGTGGCGAATCGGGCAGCTTCGGTCAACGCCATGGCTGCAGCGACCAACTACGACCTGATGCGGCATGACATTGTTCTTGCTGGCTGCCTTTGGATTCCCATGTTGCTGAAGTCCCAGTTGCGTCAAGCTCCGCTCGGCGGCTCTCTCCTCTTCGGCCCTACCTGGCAGTCGGTTAAAGAAGCCAACAAGGACCTATGGCCCAGTCCCACGGGTCCACTTTCCACTCGCTTTCACAGTGCCCGCAAGGCTGTGGGTCGCGCCCTGTGGATGTACAGACCCATTCACCGTCCTTCCAGAGGCTTACGTGGCTCCGGTCGGTCGCTCCCGCTCCTTCCTGACCGGTCGCTACCGCGCCTTCCCAGCCCCGGCCCTCAACCCCACCTGGCCCCAGACTGCCCGGAGACATGGGCGGGGTCGGGCTCACTGACTCTCCGCCCATTTTGCCCTCGCCGACCTCTGTATGGTCTCCCGTCGGCGGGAGGCTGGCGCTACACAGCGACATGTGGCGCGCACTGTTCCCGGACGACCCATGGATCCTGTCTACCATCACCGAGGGTCTACAGATCTCGGTCCCCTCCTCCGCTATGACGCTTCCTTATGTGGACCCAGATTCCGGGCGACCAGGTCACGGCTCGCGCTCTACAAGAAGAGATGGACTCGCTGCTTCTGAAGGCTGCCACGGAAGTAGTCACGCGTTCCGACTCACTGGGTTTGTACAGTCGTCTCTTTGTGGTGCCAAAGCTGGACGGTGGGTGGCGACCAGTCATAGATCTTTCAGCACTAAACAAGTTTATTACCACCCCGACCTTTCGGATGGAAACCACCAGAGCCTTGAGAGCGGCGATCCAGCTGGCTGGAATTGAAGGCGGTGTGGCTCGCTCTCGTCAAATGGGAAACTCACCTCAGACACCAGCCGGTTCTGATTCTCTCCGACAACGCGACGGTGGTCTCCTACATCCAAAAGCAGGGAGGGACTCGCTCTGCATCCTCCTTTATCACATGTTAGTGTGGTGCAGGGACCGCAGCATTTCGCTTCGCGCGCGACACATTCCGGGCCACTTGAACATCCTAGTGGACTCCCTCTCGAGGCGGGGCCAACTACTGCACACTGAGTGGACCCTCCGCCCCGACCTTTTCCGGATGATCTGCACACACTGGGAGACACCCATGATCGACCTGTTCGCGATGAGGTGGAACACGCAGCTTCCCCTCTTCGTTTCGCCAGTACCCGATGCAATTGCTTAGGCGGTAGACGCCCTCTCCATCCCCTGGGACGTCCTCCTGGCTTATGCATATCCCCCGGCAGTGCTGGTACCCAAGGTCCTCCAAAAACTCTAGGGATGCCAAACAGTGCTATTTCTGGTGGCCTCGTTCACGCTCATTGGAACTGGAGCTGGACCACCAATCTCCTACAACTCGCCACGGACCCTCCCTTGAGACTCCCCACACCATACATGATGCTGAAACAGCCGTGGCAGGATCTCTTTCATCCTTGCCCGGAGCGACTCCTCTTACATGCATGGAGATTTGCAGAGTGCCCTCGCCAATAGAGGCTTCTCTGGTGCGGCGGTGGAGGCTATCGCTACAGCACGCAGACCTTCGACCCTGAAAGTCTACGAGGGAAAGTGGAGGGTCTTGCAGTCCTGGTGCAGCGGCAAGCTCCTCTCTCCCACAGATCTGACGATGCCCCAACTCGCTGAGTTCTTCCTGTGGCTCTTTGCGGAACAGCACTTGGCACCTATCACCATCTGGGGCTACCTGTCTATGTTGGCTGACACTTACCGGCACTTGGGCCAGACGGATCCAGGAACTTGTAAGGATCTAGCCGACCTAATGGCGCATTTCAACCTTCAACGACCGGTGTCTCGCTAGCTGATCCCAAGATGGGATTTACCAAGGGTCTTAACTTGGCTAAACTCTGACCGTTTTGAACCTCTGCCCTTGGCACGGTTCGCTGATTTGACTCGGAAGACCCTCGCCACTTCGTCATGAGTGAGCGAGCTGCATGCTCTCTCCGTGCATCCCTCCTGTCTGCAGCACCGGGCCGATAGCTCAGTTCAACTTCTCACCAGCCCAACGTTTTTGGCCAAAAATAGAACCGAGGCTCCTCAGCCAATCACTATTCGTCCTCTCAGAGGCCCTGACCAGTCCCAGGAATCCCGACAGCAGGACCCGGTCAGGGCTTTGAAAATCTACCTTCGCCGTTCAAAGCCCCGTTGGAGGGGATGTTCTCGCCTATCTGCCCTTGACACCGGGCCGGGAAGACATATCCGCCCATACTATATCCACCTGGCTGCGAGGAGTCATACGTTCCGCTTATGAAGACCTCTCCCCATGGCGTGCTATGAGGCTACAGATAAAGGCGCATGAGGTCAGAGCCATTGCTGACAGCGTCGCCTTCGACCGCAACTGTGCTGTCAAGGACATTGTGGCAGCAATGGGCTGGTGGACAGACTCTACCTTTGCACGGTTCTACTTCCGAGACCTCTCTGGCCAACAAGCAAACCTGGCGCTAGTGGGGGACATCATTGCGGCGCAACACTCCCTCCAGGCGCCGAAGGCGCCATATGTAACCCTTAGCTGAAATCGTTGGGAGTTTGGGCCTAAGGGGCATTGACTAAGCGTTCCTGCTGGGGTAGGCAATAGGGGCGGCATCCTCCTCCTCTTCGCTATTCTTCCTTATAGTAATGCCATCGGTAATGTTTTTGAAGAAACAAATGTGTTTTTCTTTAAAATGATTTTTTTCAAAAAATACTTACCGATGGCATTACTCAAAGCTCCCTCCCACCTGCCCCACTTGCTGCCAGTCGCTAATCGTAAGAATGATGGGAAGGCGCCACATCATGAGGAAGGGAGGCTACTCAGGGGACAGGGAGAGTTATTTTCCTGGTTTTGTAGCAACGGACAACAAACTTTAAGGCTGAAATCGATAAGTTAAGAGTATCATCCTTATAGTAATGCCATCGGTAAGTATTTTTCGAAAAAAAACATTTTAAAGAAAAATACATGTTTAGTAAATTTCATCCAACTGATACATGGTTGTAAGGTGACACCTGCAAAATTGTTGGAAATGCGTCCGTGGGGTTATATGGGTTAATAGGGCATGTCTTCAGTCTAGTCTAGCTGTGCATCCATGAACATGTCAGCTATAGTCTGCACTTCGACTTTGGACATAACAGGAAGAGAAAGAAAACTATTATTAAGCAAAGTTACACAGGTGAAGAGGGTACAGATATAGGAAAAAATGAGGCACAACAACAACAACAACAAAATGTCATGGACTAAATGTCTAACACAAAGCAAGAAGCTGACAAAAATAGTTACGTTGCATGAATTAAAGTGATGTGTTTTTGTTTATTGCAGGAATTACCACGATGGCTGTAGCAGAGCAGTGTGTGGTGAAGGCCAGCTGCTTCTTTGTGGTGAGCAGATTTCATGTTTCATTACATTTTGCATTCAATTCTTTTATAAGTACTCTCACTCAAGGTACTACATTTTCTTCTCTCTCTCGCTCTGGGGTGTCATTACCAGGATACCCCGAGTAGCCTCCCGTGCCTCCCTATCCAGTGGCGCACTCACCCTTTCCCGCCAGTCTCTTCGCTTAGCTACACCTAACCGGTCATGTGCACCTCGCATGCTCCGACTGTGTATGGTGGGATTACCTTTTGTGAACTCGACTTATGTTGGAATTATGTTGGACGTGTGCTACTACCTGTGTGGTGTTGGGTGCTTGGATTACCTTCGGTTTCTGAGGATTTACTTGGTGGTTGGCCTCTGTGGATTACTGGGTCTCGGGACATGACAAGGTAAAGCTTCGGTTACTGCCTCAGCCAGCGATTTACCGGGCAGCGGCATTGAGTGGAGAATATGTATGCGACCGACCAGGAGCTCGGACTCTCGTAAGGAGCTCCGCGCACTCGCGCCGGCCTTTGTCTGTCTTATGTTACAGTACTCAAAGAGGACCTGCACCAGGTGTGGCGCTTCAGTGGCCTAGTGGTGCGCACGATGTCAGCCTACCCTGCCCAGGCTGCTCCTCCAGTCGGACTGGCATTTAATGCAAGACGTGAGAGGAGAAAAGATGGTCGCAGCTTTGGGCATTTACCGGACTGAGAGACTGGCACGCAGACATCAAGAGACTGGGAACCACCTGGAGCAGAATCGAAGGAGAAGCACAGGACAGGAGTTGCTGGAGGTCTCTCGTCGACGGCCTATACCCGGGTAGGGGTGACAGGCGTAAGTAAGTAAGTAAGAGAGACTGGCACGCAACCCCGCAGCGACCGCAGCCGTGACGTTTCGCAGAGGAGGGCCACCTCAGACATAGTGAGCTTATCGCCGCAAAAAGGGACCTGCTGCCCCCACTGGTGCCTGAGACAGAGCTGCTCCACCTAAAGCGGTATAAAGAGCCTTAAAGCAGCCGACGAGACTTGCCATCCCGTCTAGCACCAAGAGCTCTAACCCGCCTTTTCGGCCAGGGATATGCCATGACCGAGTTCGTCCCCCACGGAGATACAGGCATTGAGAGCTCGGTCCCCCCACAAGGAAATGTTGGGCCGCTCACATGCCCACCAGGAAAACAAAGAGCCCAGGCAGCAGAAGCATGGGGACCACCCCTCTGAGACGACAGCGCCCTCTTGCCATAGGCCGGACCAGCGCCTGGACAGGGGTGCACCAACGGTGCTCCTCTCAGAGCGGGATAGGAAATTAAGCCGCCAACAGACAGGCCATGAACAAAGACTTTGGGGGCCAGGCACTGAGAACGGAGCCACAGGCCGGAGATGGGTCTCAGTCAGCGCAAACTACCGAGTCTGAAACCCACCACGGGTAGGAAGGAAGCACGGTCTGTGATTACAGCCAACGATACGTGTTTCCTCGTCGAGGTCGCGCCCCCGAAGCACCACCCCCTGACGGGGCAGGCCACAGACACAGACTCTGGGGTCCCGGGACAATGGAAAGAATAAAAAGGAGAGAGAAAAGAGAGAGAGTGGAGCCACAGACAGGACGAGGTCCCCAGTCAGGGCAGATCCACCAAGACCGAAGCCCGCAACAGAGAGATGTGGTTGCTTGTCGAGGGCGGACCCCGGAGCAAACACCACTCCCCCCCCCCCCCCCCCCCCCCCCCCCCCCCCTGCGCTAGGAGCGGTGAGAGGGACACCCAGTGGCCTCGATCCACACGCCACACGGGGACGAAGTTTACACGTTCGTGAGAGCGACCGCAGCAGACCAGGACAGAGCGCTACAGATACCCCACGCCAGTAACATCTACATTTCCCGCTCCTCCTCGCCGGAGCGGTGGACAAGTTCGGGCGCGACACAGTAGCGGAGCTCTTCGCGGCACCGGACCTCCGAGGCATCCTCCAGAAGCAGCTGATCTTCCGGCCGAACCTGTGGGGAGCGATCTTCCTTGAGGACTTGACAGCCTCGACATCGGCGCCGGGACCACTGGGATAGCAGCCGCAGGACGAAAGCAGCCTCCCTTCGGCACCGGCCCAGCCCTCACCAGCGGTACGTGATGATTCACAGGAACAGACTCCCCCCGGGGGCTACGCTTTGGTCGGCGCACAGACTGGCAGCGTCTCCCTCTTCACGGGCAGCGGTGGATGGTGAGGAGGTGCTCAGTCTACACTCAGAGGACTTGATGGCGGCGTCGGGCGGACAACGTGGCCCTGGCATCGCAGACTCGCCGCTCCATGGACGAGACGTCCCAGCTCATGCCTCACTCCAAAATACTGCCCTCCATCCCTGCCCCTGAGAGGAAGGCCTTGGCGATGGTCGACGCACCGTGGCGACCCCAAGCACTTCAAGTCGCTCCCTCATCCAGCAAGCCCCCGGGATCTAGCGGAGACAGTCTCAGCTCGACAGCGACATGATAGCTTCGGAGATCACGACTTCTTCGCAGATTCCACTTTGACCCGAGAGGATGGTGTCATCTTGTGCCAGCGGTGGTTGGAGCTCACTCCCAGGCGTTTCCGGTGTCCTTTCAGCAGTGGGCTAGGAGGCTCTGATGCAGGCGGAGGTACCCCGCAGCCATAGACGCTGACGCGAGGCTTGGACATGACAGCCACCTTGGCACACTTCCCCATAGCGGGCGCTGGATTCCTCGAGATGACAACACATCCTGTGGTCGCGTGGCGGGAGACCTCCTGGGACCTCTCGGTGTGGCATCCGCCAATGGCGACCTGATGCGACAGGACGATCTGCTGGGACAGTGCCACACTCTCCCAGTTTTGGTGAAGGCACAACGGCACCTGGCTCCACAGGGGGCACCCTACCTTGGGACCGACTTGGCAGACGGCAAGGAGTCAGTGAAGCCCTCCCCCCGCCCCTGCCCCCGCGCTCGCGCGCTTCCCCACACCCTCCACTGTCTGGTCCGGAGGCTCCCGGAAGCACCGGTCAGTGGGAGGCTAGCCCTCCACAGAGCGGAGCCACAGCTATTGCAGGTCAAACCATGGTTCGTCGACGGTTATGGAGAACCGGAGAATCTCCTTCCAGTCACCCACTCCCTTGTGACTCTCCCCCCTGTGGACGCGAGTACCGGGGGATCGGCACAAGACGACTGCGCGGCGTGGTGAGAGCCCTACTCCAGGAGGTGGCCACGGAGGTGGTCTCGCTTACCGATCCCCCGGCAGGCTACAGTCGGCGCTTCCTGGTCCCCAAACCCAGAGGCAAGTGGTGTCCAGTATTGACCTTTCGGCTCTTTACAAGTACTTTGACCCCGCGCTTCAGGATGGATACGGCCAGAGCACTGAGGGGTGGGGCGACCCCACGATTTCGCCTTGAGCCTGGACCTAGCAGACACATATCTTCATGTACCCTTCCATTCGACGGCCTGGCATGACCTACTCTTCGCCTTCTGCGGGGTGCTGTGGCGGTTCGGACCCTACCCTTGGACTTAACCTCAGCCCGGGTGACCCCTCCGGGATGGTCGACAGAGTTGTCTCAAGGTTCCGACAAGCGACCTCCAACCCACTTCCAATCGCCTGGTCGACGTGCTCCTCCGGTGTAGAAGAGGAGAAAGGATAGAGAGGAAGAGATAGGTTTTGAAGAGGAAGATAACAGCCAGATGGCGGAAGCGTTGGAGGACACAGCTTCCTGGCTGACTAGATTAGTGCCAGATTAGCTTTGTGCTTGATGTCACAAGCTAATCCACGGCGCGGATTACTGGTCATGGAGGCAAGTCCGACAGGATACCAGCGTGCAGGTTTCCACCTAGGCAAGGACAGGCTGACTGACTGCAACCGGGTATGACCCCCCCATAGGGCGGATTTAGAAGATAGTGGAGGCGGCTGTCGGAGCGTCGTGTGCAGAGCTCTCCCGGCCATAACCTAACCCCAGCTGTCGGGCCTACGTAGTGCTACAGTGGATCGCCTATCCCTGGGCAGATTCTACTCTTGGCCGATACAGCTACAGCGACTCCTGCACTGGTGCCTCTCCTCGGTCAAGTCTCATCTCCAGCGGTGGATGGGCAGTACCTAGCTAGCGTCGGGGGCGCCACTCTTCTCCCCGCCGCCACTGATCCCCATCTGCACGGACGCAAGTCGCTCAGGCAGGGGAGCACACCTGTGACCGGAGTGACATAGCCTCGGGCAGCTAGGCGGGGGAACACACAGGCAGACCTATCAGCTGGCTGGAGGTGAAGGCGGGGTGGCAGCCAAAGCAAGGGCACAGGAAGAATACTCTGAAGCCAACCGCGCGGTGAAGAGGAGTATCAGGGCAGACAAGAGGGCCTACACAGACAGCCTGGCAGCAGAGGCAGAAAAGGGGATCTAACTGTTTGTCTGTCCAGCGCTGAGTGATTCCCCTTGGTTTGTGTACAATTCTGCCAGCGCTAGCCTCACCTATCTGGTTTGTGAGTATCTATAACTCGAGGCAAATTTGTATCGTTACATTGTTGTGTAATGTTCTGTGCATCTACTGTGGGAAATCAGGGTATTTACCCGACCACATATAGTAATGCACCTTCGTGTTTGTGTATGTATGTTTCTCCTGCCTACTTCCCAAGTTCCGGAGAAAGACATGGGTTATATAAGCGAGACCTGATGCATCATTTTAGGGATGTAGATGATCGTCTTCACGGCAGTTTAGCCTATGCTCTTTAGTTTTCAGCTCTATGCCCGTCGGCGCGAGCCAGCACACTTAAGAGATCGGCTTCGCGGGAGCACTGAGATAGCGAGGCAGCCTCCTTCCCCTTGCTATCAGCGCGCTAAATACCATCACTGATAATGCACCAGCTATGCGGTCTCGCTTCCGCTGAGGATACGAATAGCGCAGCAGCCGTCTTTGTCTACAGTACTACTGTGCTTGACCCCGATTAGCTCTTAGCCTCTGCTGCATACATCGGCGAATAAGCTGTAAATTACAGATGTTGTCTGTAAACCGGAATTGATTCACCTGCAGTTGTGAGTGATTATTTGAACATACGTCGTCTTGTAGAGGAGAAATTGTACTATCTTTGGACACCAAACATGCTGGGGTAATCTGCGTGGATGTTTGTCTTGCACTGGCTAAAAGTATCACTAGGAGACGGATTAGATGCCGCCTTCCGTTAGTTTATCAAACTTTTTATCACATCACTGTTCAAAAACAAAAGTTGCTGGAAAGTTCAGACAAAGTCAGTGCTGTCAACAGATGTCTTAACTCGCATATCCCATGCTAAAAATCTTCACAACCACATACCTGAGTCCTGCTAAAGCCGGTTTGGTGGGCCAAGTAAAAACGGTAATCCATTCACAGCGCGCCGACATGAAGTATGCGAGTTTCACCGATACAGTCAATGTTTTTAACAATATCACAATTTTAACACAGTTTAAAAACAATACACAAAGCAGAGATTTACTGTTTGCTGTTACGAGATTCAGTTCCGGCTTAGTGTCACATTTAAATGGCTTAAAATGAGTGTCTACAGGGTCACTATGATGCCTATCAAAACTTGATAGGCCGATCAGTTTCATTTTTTTTGGACGAGTGGCAGTCTGTGAATACCTGATGAAAATGTGGAGAAACCAAAGCCAAATGCTCTTGTCAGAAGGATTCTAAGCTTCTGTTGTGTGACACATGCAACAAATTGATTTAGAATGCTTCCCTTCCTGGTCGTTGAGCACATCAATGTTGTAACACGAAAATATATCACTGGTGTATTTAGTGCACAAAAACCACGGGTTTGTTTTTGTCTTTGACTGCTCGCCTAGACCTTCTACCACAAAGTTTACACAAAGAATTCACAGCTTCCAAATGTCTTGGAAAGGAATGTCCATTCTCCATGGCTTTAACAAGCTATACTATACATAATGCATCAGATAAGGGCACACATTGGAGTGATACAACCAGCACAGAAAACAAGTCATTTACACACAAGCACTGTCTACAGCGGAAGGAAAGTTCCTCAAACTACACACGTTGTAATCAAGTAATAAGCACAGAATTCGAAGAGGTGTTCAAACCAAACTTATATGAGCTTGAAGAGGACAATTTCAAGCATAGTGTTACATAATGATATTTACGATTGCAACTTTGTAGCCACGGTAATAATAAGTTATAAACAGGCTAAACTTATCACATGCCTGACAGACTTCAACAGGGAACAAAGAGCGCAACGCTTCCCGCCAGCAGCTAGGCTGGAGCCTGCTATGACCCGCGCGCACTTATCAGTGAAGTGGGTCACGGCTGGCACAGAGCCCAACTAAAAAGAGGAATTCAGAGAAGGGTGAACTGCCGTGTCTTGTTCTATACCTGCGTATTTCTCTGTGGGCTGGCAAATGGGTGCCTGATAGGCGGGGGCAGGGGATCTAACTGTTTGTCTGTCCAGCGCTGAGTGATTCCCCTTGGTTTGTGTAGAGGCAGAAAAGGCAGCAGGCAGCGGCAACATGAAACAGCTCTACGACATTACCAGAAGATTGTCAGGCAAGTATGGCCATACAGAAAGACCAGTAAAAGACGAAGAAGGCAAGCCTATTGCAGACAGAGACAGATGGGCTCACCCGACCCCCCAGACATCCAGCCAGCAGAGACCGACCTACCCATCAGCTGTGACAGACCCAGCCGGAAAGAGATCAGAAGAGCAGTGGCATTTTGAAGAACGGCAAAGCAGCAGGGCCAGATGGCATCCCAGCAGAGTCTCTGAAAGCAAACCTAGAGACAACATTAGAGATGCTGTACCCACTGTTTGGAAAGATCTGGGAAGAGGAGGTGATGCTGGCTGACTGGAAGGAGGGGTACCTAATCAAGCTTCCCAAGAAAGGCGACCTCAGCAAGTGTTCCAACTACAGAGGAATCACCTTGCTGTCAGTACCAGGAAAGGTCTTCAACAGGATCATCCTGGAGAGAATAAAGAGCTCCGTTGACCCCCAGCTGAGAGACCAGCAAGCAGAATTCAGGAAAAACCGATCATGTAGAGACCAGATCGCCACTCTCCGCATCATCGTGGAACAGTCTCTGGAGTGGAGCTGCCCGCTGTACGTCAACTTTGTGGATTACGAGAAAGCATTTGACAGTGTGGACCGAGAGACTCTGTGAAAACTCCTACGACACTACGGTGTACCCACAAAGCTCGTCTAACTGATAAAGAGCAGCTACGATGGCATGACATGTCGCATGATCCACGAAGGGCAGTTCACCAGGGAGCTCCAGGTCAGAACTGGTGTCAGGCAGGGGTGTTTGCTGTCTCCGTTCCTCTTCCTACTGGCCATAGACTGGGTCATGAAGAGGACCACAGAGCACAGTCGAAGTGAATACAGTGGACACTGTGGACACAGCTTGACGACCTCGATTTTGCAGACGACTTGGCTGTACTGTCCCACACTCATCAACAAATGCAGGACAAGACCACAAGGCTTGCTGACATCTTGTCCCAAGTGGGCCTCACCATCCACAAACAGAAAACAAAGACAATGAGGCTGAACGCAACCAGGGAAGAACCAGTCTTGCTTGCTGGCACCCCGTTGGAGGAGGTGGAGTCCATCACCTATCTCGGGAGCATCATAGACAAAAAAGGCGGCACTGATGCAGATGTCAGAGCACGAATCGGTAAAGCCAGAGCAGCCTTTCTCCAGTTGAAAAAAGTGTGGAGTTTCAGAGAGCTATCACAACACACCAAAGTCCGGATTTTCAACTCCAATGTAAAAGCATTTCTCCTATATGGAGCAGAGACTTGGAGATTGACAAAAACCACAGTCAACAGAGTACAGATCTTCATAAACAGTTGCCTTAGAAGAATTTTGAAAATCCACTGGCCAGAGAAGATCAGCAACGTCAGATTCTGGGAGAGATCTCTCTCTCTTGGCTTGACTTCGCGAACGAAGATTCTATAGGGCTTGCCCACGTCGTCTGCAGGCATTTTCGTGGCTGCGGAGGCCAATCCGGGACAGGCAGGTTCGACCGCAGTGGCTGCAGGGGAAGGTCTGGTCAGGGTTCTGAGTTACGGCAACTCGGTTTTTTCTCCTGAGCCGTTTGTCCTTAAGGTTAGCTCTGCGAGAGTCCTCAAAGGAGACGGCTGCCTTGTAGATGGTGGAGCGCCAGGTGTCACGGTCCGCAGCAAGCGAAGACCACTGGCGGTGGTCGATTTGGCAAGCACTAAGTGACTTCTTGAGACCGTCTTTGTATCTCTTCTTTGGTGCCCCTCTGTCACGGTGTCCAGTAGCAAGCTCGCCGAACAGAGTGATCTTGGGTAGGCGATGATCCTCCATCCTGGAGACGTGCCCCGCCCAGCGAAGCTGTGTCCGCAGCAACAAAGCCTCGATGCTCATAGTTTCTGCCTGTTCAAGGACCTCGACGTTGGTGACATAGTCACTCCAGTGAATGCTGAGGATGGTACGCAGGCAGCGCTGGTGAAAGCGTTCGAGGAGTCGTAGTTGGTTGCGGTAGAGGGCCCAGGACTCGGAACTGTACAGCAGGGTGGTGAGGACGACAGCTCTGTACACACTGATCTTGGTGCCCGTTTTCAGCTGTTGATTGTGCCACACCCGCTTGAAAAGTCGCCCAAAAGCGCTGTTCGCTTTTGCCAGCCTGCTGTCAAGCTCCTTGTCCAGCTTGGCATCTGACGTGATGATGCAGCCAAGGTAGGTAAACTGGTGTACTGACTTCAGTTCAGACTCGCCGATGGTGATGTGGGGAGGGCGATGCTCTACCTTGGGTGCCGGCTGATGTAGTACCTCTGTCTTTTTCAGACTGACCTCGAGTCCAAAGAGCTGGGCAGCATCTGCAAAGCAGGATGTGATGCGCTGCAAGGCTCTCTCTGTGTGTGCAACAAGGGCAGCGTCATCAGCAAAGAGCAGCTCACGAATCAGTTGGTCTAGGGTTTTCGTGTGGGCCTGCAGTCGTCTGAGGTTGAACAGGCTGCCATCGAGACGATATCTGATGTACACTGCATCGTCATCGTCGAGGTCTACTGTGGCCTGCTTCAACATCATGCTAAAGAAGATGGTGAAGAGGGTTGGTGCCAGCACGCAGCCCTGTTTCACGCCGTTGATAATGGGGAATGGTTCTGAGAGGTTACTGTTGAGTCTAACCTGGCCTTGCTGGTCCTCGTGGAGCTGGACGATCATGCTTAGGAACTTTGGGGGACAGCCAAGTCGCTCCAGGATCTGCCACATGCCTTGCCTGCTCACAGTGTCGAATGCTTTTGTTAGGTCGACAAACGTTACGTACAGCCCTTTGTTCTGCTCGCGGCACTTCTCCTGAAGCTGTCTCAGCACAAAGACCATGTCGGTGGTACTCCTGTTGGCTCTGAAGCCACACTGGCCCTCTGGGAGGTGGTCTTCAGCGATGGCAGGTACCAGCCGATTCAGGAGCAGCCTTGCGAGAATTTTCCCGGCAATGGACAGCAGGGTAATTCCACGATAATTAGAGCATTCAGATTTCTCTCCTTTGTTCTTGTATAGGGTGATGATGACTGCATCACGGAGATCCTTTGGTAGTGTTCCTTTCTCCCAGCAGCAGAGAAAGAGGTCATGGAGCTTGTTGTGCAGTGCTGGGCCTCCATGTTTCCAGATCTCTGGCGGGATTCCGTCAATGCCTGCTGCTTTGCCACTCTTGAGCTGGTGGATGGCTGTGTGGGTCTCTTCGGCGGTGGGCGGTTCGTCCAATTCAACCTTTAGTGGGAGCTGTGGGATTTGGAGGATGACTGTTTCTTGAACAGTGCGCTCAGCGCCGAAGAGGTCCTGAAAGTATTCTGACCAGCGGTTCAAGATGGAGGTATTATCTGTGAGGAGTGCCTGTCCATCGGCGCTTCGCAGGGGACTTTGTACCAGGTGCCTAGGGCCATACACTGCTTTCAGTGCTTCATAGAAGCCCCTGTAGTCACCGTTGTCAGCGCAAAGCTGGGTCCTCTGTGCCAGTCTCGACCACCACTCGTTCTGGAGCTCTCTAAGCTTGAGCTGGAGACTGCTGCAGATGAGGCGAAAGGCAGATTTCTTCACAGGGCAGGAAGGCTGGGCTAGGTGGGCCTGGTGGGCGGCTCTTTTGTTTGCTAGAAGTTCCTGGATCTCCACGTCGTTTTCGTCAAACCAGTCTTTGTTCCTCTTTCTAACAAAGCCCAAGACTTTCACAGAAGATTTTACAATAGCAGTTTTCAGTTGCTCCCAGAGTGTTTCAGGGGAGGAGTCTGCTGGATCAACTGTGTCTTTGAGCATGCGCTGTAAATCTGTCTGAAGGGCAGCTTTCTTGTCATCACGCTGAAGGCTGGCGACATCAAGCTTTTTCTTGAGGGGGCCTCTTTTCTTGGGTTTCAACTTGAGGTGGAGCCTGAGTTTGCAGCGGACAAGGCGGTGGTCAGTGTGGCACTCTGCACTGGGCATCACTCTGGTGAGGAGGACGTCACTGCGGTCCCTCTGACGCACAAGGACATAGTCGATAAGGTGCCAGTGCTTGGAGCGAGGATGCATCCAGGTGGTCTTTCGACTGTCCTTTTGCTGGAAAGTAGTGTTGGTGATGACAAGTTGCTGTTCTGCACAGAACTCCAACAGCAGGCGGCCATTGTCATTGCAGTTCCCAACGCCATGCTTGCCGAGGACTCCTTTCCAGGCTTCAGAGTCTTGGCCCACTCTGGCGTTGAAGTCGCCAAGGATGATGACTTTGTCGTCTGCGGGGGTGCTCTGCAGGAGGCTGCGCAGGTCAGAGTAGAACTTGTCTTTTTCTGCAGGCTCTGCCAGGAGGGTTGGGGAGTACACACTGAGAAGGGTGACGTATTGCTGGTGTCTCAGTGGGAGGCGCATGGACATGATGCGGTCTGAGTGACCCATTGGTAGGTTTTCCAACTTAGTCGCAATGGGGGTCTTGACCATGAAGCCCACGCCTGAGAGCCGTCTTTCTGATGCAGGCCTGCCTGACCAGTAGAGGGTGTAGCCAGCGCCAAGTTCTTGGAGGCTGCCTTCCTCCGGAAGGCGTACTTCGCTGAGCGCGGCGATGTCGATGTTTAACCTCCGCAATTCATGGGCAATAAGGGCGGAGCGACGTTCAGGGCGTCCGCTGTCTGCTGTGTCGAGCATGGTTCGGATGTTCCAGCATGCTATGTTGAGTCCGGTCGTGGTCGTCATGAAAGTGGATCCATTGTTTTTTCTTGTTTTCTGACCGCAGGAGAAGATGCCCGTTGACCGCGGCTAGCCAACTGGGGTTACGAGGGGATGAGCTTTGGTTAGGCCACCTTTTCTAGGCCCCTCTCCGTGTGGAGCAAGCAGTGCTGTCCCTAGAGAAGGCTGCTTGGTCGTTCAGGGTGTGCCGAGTGACGTTGTCATCCCCAGGTCAACATCAGGCGACCAATATCCTGAACCGCCTGCATGCAGGTTTGAGACTGCGGCTTCCAGTGACATCTTTCACCTGCCGTTTCGCCCCTTGCCCATCGCTACAGGACTTGGAAAGGTCGTTGTCATGGTCCGTGGGCGTTTCCTAAAGCCTGCGCGGTGGAGCTTTTTGGTGGAGTGCAGTGTGCGCAGTACTGGCCCCACCCTTTAAACCCTTGGTTCGTCTGCCATGGCCTAGCACGCTAGGACGGTGGCATCGAGGTCCTCGGGTCGTAGGTTTTATATCAGACTGTCCTTGTCCTAGTCTCTGGCTCAAAAACCTTCCCCGGAGACACGGGGGCTTTGATGTCAGGGTTTTCCTCCCTTAGCCTTTCCGCAGCCAAGCGGCCAGTCCTGCAAGGCAGCAGGGGACTCGTGGAGGGCGGGGTCGTCTATGTC
Organism: Semisulcospira habei; assembly: GCA_036245525.1. Taxonomy (NCBI): domain Eukaryota; kingdom Metazoa; phylum Mollusca; class Gastropoda; family Semisulcospiridae; genus Semisulcospira; species Semisulcospira habei. Next base: position 161,416,481 of record BTPG01000005.1, read on the forward strand.
CCGTGCAGATGTGAACATCTGCCCACTGCCCAGAACAGAGCAGATAACAGCAGAGAATGAAATTGGGCGAAGAAGATGGGGATGGATTGGTCACAGTCTGAGAAAGCCAGCTTCCAGTATCACTAGGCAGGCACTGTCATGGAACCCCCAGGGAAAGAGGAAAAGAGGCAGGCCGAGAAACACCTGGCATCAAGACCTCCAAGCAGACATCAAGAGACTGGGAACCACCTGGAGTAAAATCGAAGGAGAAGCACAGGACAGGAGTCGCTGGAGGTCTCTCGTCGACGGCCTATACCCTGGCAGGGGTGACAGGCGTAAGTAAGTAAGATGCCCAAGCAGACCCAGACCCCATCACCAGCCGAGGTTTCCTGGCAATGGTGGCACGCGCTTACCGACGCCTGACAGGGCCGGAACCGGGCACTTGCAAGACCTCTCGGATCAGAGGGCGCACTTCGATCGACTTGGAGACCTAACCAGGAAGACCTGCTTCCTGCTCGCCCGCGCCTCAACCTCTCGGGTAAGCGAGTTACACTCTTTCTCCGGGCGTCCCTCCTGTCTCCAACTCAGGGCCGACCGCTCAGTGCAACGCATCACCGACCCTATGTGCTGGCCAAGTACCACCTCCCAGTGTCCGTGCCGAAGTATTGACCGTCCGTCTGCACAGGGCTACGGACCAGTCCCAGGAGTTCTGTCTACGGGACCCGGTCAGGGCGCTTGAAGTGTGCCTGGGCAGAACTAAGTCACTAGGACTAGGGCGCTCATGCTTATTCCTGCCCTTGACGCCGGGCAGACGAGACAGGGCGGCGCAGATGATCCCTGCCTGGCTACACTGGGTCATCCGGTCGGTGTACAAAGAGCTCTCCCCAGAGCAGGCCAGGATGATGCGCACCTGAGCACACGAGGTCAGCAGTGGCTGCGAGCATCACCTTGGCCGCAACGGCACAGTGAAGGACCTTGGGACGGCCGTGGGGTGGGGGGGCCGATTCTACCTTCGTCCGCCTCTACCTCCGAGACCTATCCGGCCAGCGCGACTATCTGGCCCTATTGGAGGGACATCTCGGCAGCGCAGCACTCCCTTCCGGCGCCACAGGCGCCATGGGTAACGCCTAGCTAAAATTGTCAGGAGTGGTGCGTAGCAGCGGGCCTCGATAGTTAAAAAGCAGATTGCTCGGGCATGGCAAAGGTATACCGAGATTGCGGCACTCTCCTCCTATTCGCCATTCTTCCTAGTAGTAATGTCATCGGTAATGATTTTGAGAAAATAAATGGATTTTTCTCTAAAATGTTTTTTTTCGAAAAATACTTACCTTTGACATTACTCAGAGGTCCCTCCCTCCTACCCCGCTTGCCGCAGTAGAGCTAAGGCTCAGAGACTGGTGGGAAAGGGTGAGTGCGCCACCAGATAGGGAAGCACAGGAGGCTACTCGGGGTATCCTGGAAATGACACCCCAGAGTTGCCTCCCCTGTTGTGAGGAACACAATGAGTTTTGGGGGCTAAAATTGGTATGTTAAGCGAAGCTTCCTAGTAGTAATGTCATCGGTAAGTATTTTTCGAAAAAAATACATTTTAGAGAAAAATCCATTTTTCTGTGGGCTGGTGATAGGAGGAGTCAGGGGATCTAACTGTGTGTTTGTCCAGTGCTGAGTAATTCCCCTTGGTATGTATACTGTAGTGATAGCCAAAGGGTTAGGCCAGAAATAAATGCATGGGTGACAGTCATCAGTCCTGGTTCAGCTTTTCAAAATCCCATAATGCTGAATTTAAGCCTTTTTGTTTAGACAGAACAGTCTTTCAACCATCCCGTTCCATCTGCAAGAGACATAAATTCTCATGAGCCCCAGCATTCGCAGGGGCTCAGGAGAATTTATGTCTCTTGCTGGTCATGGATTATGAGACATAGTCCCTGGAGCATTTTCATTTCATTTTACGCACTTTCACCCATGTGAATGCAAACAAGAAGCAGCACCAACAACTTAAGTTGACTTTTGTTGGTGGTATTTTTCAGATTGAGTTTTTGGCAGCCGGTTATGAGGAAGAGAGCATCAAGGCCATAGTCAACAACAACATGCAGTTCATTGTCGACAGGGTGCTCAGGGTGGGATATTTGGCTTTTTCCCTTTCAGCATAAACTCAAGAAATTTGTAGTCAAATTACAGTTTTGTTGAGCTCAGTTTTATTGGCTCACGTGCAAAGTAAAAGTGAGTCTATGTTCTGGGCCAGTGTTCATCTGCCATCCTCTTTCGTCCGTGGTAAACTTTAACATTTGCATTTTCTCAGAGACTTCAAACTTGGCCCAAAGACACTTTGTGGCAAGACCTTTCTAAACATACCAATTTGAGTGACCTCCTTAAAGGTCAAGGTCACAGTGGATCAGGAAATAGGTCCAAAATTGCCATTTCTCAAATACTATTCACAACTTCAAACCCAAACTTGGCACAAATATACCTCAGACGGCTGTTTGGACCAGCGCTAGAAGTGGCCACTTCGTTTTTTCCAGGCGAGCCGAGAAACTGGGTCACAAGTCGTGCGCGCGCGCTGCCTCAGCGAGTCTCTCAGCTGTCAGACTAGCTGATAAGCGGGCTTCCTGCTAGGCGCAGTACAGCAGGGAAAATGACTACCTTTTTTTTTTTCATGACTTTCTTATTTACTGTTCAAGTGTGTGATGCAATACTTTGTTTGTTTAAAAGCGGACATTCTGCCCAACACACTGACACCAAACACACTATAGTTGTGACAAACCAGTAGCCAACAGGATAAGGTGGAAAGAAAGAGAAAAAAACAGATTTCACTCTCTGTGTAGTGTTTTTTCACAAAATAGATGAAGTTCCAACATCAATAACACAAATACGATACAAACTACATCAAAACGGACTTGCGTGTGCTAGAAGTAACGTGCCTAGAGTAAGTATGACTTACCAGATCAGAGATACCGTGAAAGGGGCCGGAGAGCGGAGGGTGATAATGAAGTCACTGTTAGTGCCAGTAGTACTCTCAGACACAGGCACGAAGCAGTAGCACGGATCAATGTTATCATTTCTTTCATGCACTTCATTAAGTCTTTTTATAATGTTCTTAGTTCTATAGCAAAGCACTTAGTCAGACATTAGATTTTTGTACATAGTTAAGTTAACAAGACTGCAGACAGACGGCCCAATGGCACTAAATGGTCTGGTTTGTAAGAGGCCGAGAGGCCCTTGGGAGAAGAGAATGAATTAATGAGAACACTGACAGACGATAGCCAGAAGTCAAGTGGTATCCAAGATTCCGCATTCCTTGCTATTAGCATTAGTTTCATCTACAACTAGAGATTCTTGTTGTAAGGTTTTAGTGGGATAAAAACATTCAGGCAGTCAGTCACGGGAATATGTGTCATACTCTCTTGTGCGCTTTCTGCTTTTCAGTGTGACGTTGGAGTGCTTGCTAAATGAACGTGACTTTTTGTTTAGTCCTTTTCTAGCGATAGGACTTATTATCAGTCGTAACGTATGTTTATGTGAGAGTTTGCATCAAATTAAATGGTGTAGATTGTGAAAATGGAGGACCTCACATACTGTCAGTGTCCATGAATAGAGACTCAATTCTCTGTGTCGAATATGTGGAAGGAGGTCAAGAAAAAGATTTGACAAAAAACAGGCCATATCATGCAGTAAATATGAACAAATGATACAGACTTGTTATGGGATAAATGTCCATGAGGACAGGGCGTTAAAGATAATCCCAAAACGACACATACTTGAGTGCCACTGTGCAGACTTTATCGCACAATGGGGCTTTGGTCCGGCACTACATGGTGAGCAGGGAGGCGAAGAGACGCATGCAACAGTAAACATTCTAAAGAGCAGGACCTACGGCTTGCAAACGGAAGCAGAAAAGCTCAAATTACTCATAACAGAACACATGACACTAGTGTCACCTGTGCTGTACTCAGTCATGCCACCTGTGAAGAAAAGAAAAGAGTAAATGTAGTAGTAGTAGTAGTAGTATTGTGAGGACAAAATAGGCCGTGAGGCCTTTATAAATGTCCTTTCTTTCTTTAGTTCCTTTATGGGTCTGCTATGCATGCAATTTTCCTATAAAATCATTCATCATAGGAATAAAAAATCTCTTTAAATTTTGGTAATTCGTCCAGCTGGTTTTTAAAAGAATTTATTAGATGCTTTTTTTAATGAAACTGGCAAGTCATTCCAAACAATGGCAACTCTGTTAGTAAAACAAAACTTCCGCAGGTTAGTGTTACAGTGCTGTACAAAGATTTTCCCTTCAGAATTTCGGGTTCTGTCACAGAATGGTGTTGCAAAAAAGTTGTTCCACTTTAGGTCGTCGATGCCATTATAAATTTTAAAAACCTGGATTAAGTCTCCCCGTATTCTACGTCCGCGTAAGGAGTGTAATCCAAAGTATCTGAGTCTGTCTGAATAAGTCATATTTCTTCATTCTTTGACCAGCTTTGTTGCTCGTCTCTGTACCCTTTCGAGTGCAGCTGATTGTCTCTTTAAACCTGGGTACCATACAGTGTTTGCATACTCTAAATGTGGTCTGACTAGTGATTTATACAGTTTACTAAAAATGTCCTTGTCCAAATAATTAAAAGCTCTCTTAATTACTCCAACCATTTTGTTGGCCTTATTGATGCAGTTCTGAATATGGGGGTCAAAAGATAGAACTTTGTCGAAGACCACACCTAAATCTCTTTCCTCCTCACAAGATACCACCTTTTTAATGTTGCTGTTCACTTTCATCAAGTAATCGTGTTCAGGATTGTTCCTTCCAGCATGTAAGACCTTGCATTTCTCTACATTAAAATGTAAGTCCCATGTGTCGGACCACTCTTGCAAGTGATCCAAATCGTGCTGCAACACGTCTTTATTGCTCGATTCATTATAGATTTTAGTATCATCTGCGAAAATTTTGCACATGCTATTAACACAATCTGGCAAGTCATTTATAAATATCGTAAATGAATTGGAAGCAGGTGATTGTTATGCTGTCGTTACACACACTACACCCGGCGGTGTGTTGTTTTTTTAAATATCACACCATCGAATTTCTAGCGCTTTCTGTCAGACAATTAAGCTAATCTTTTATTTCCTAATCACAAAGTTGGTCGCAGTTGCTGTCGGAGGAGGTTTTGGTGTGCCAAGCAGACTGATGTGCATAGGTGTATTGTACAACAAACCAAGGGGAATTACTCAGCGCTGGACAACAGTTAGATCCCCTGCCCCCGCCTATCAGGCACCCAATCGCCAGCCCACAGAGAAATACGCAGGTATAGAATAAGACGATCATTTGCATCTTCAAATAAGATGCATCAGGTCTCTTATATAACCCATGTCTTTCTCCGGAACTTAGGAAGTAGGCAGGGGAAACATACATACACAAACACGAAGGTGCATTACTATATGTGGTCGGGTAAATACCCTGAATTCCCACAGTAGATGCACAGAACATTACACAACAATGTAACGATACAAATTTGCCTGAAAGACATGGGTTATATAAGAGACCTGATGCATCTTATTTGAAGATGCAAATGATCGTCTTATTCTATACCTGCGTATTTCTCTGTGGGCTGGTGATTGGGTGCCTGATAGGCGGGGGCAGGGGATCTAACTGTTGTCCAGCGCTGAGTAATTCCCCTTGGTTTGTTGTACAATTCTGCCAGCGCTAGCCTCACCTATCTGGTTTGTGAGTATCTCAGTATAACTCGAGGCAAATTTGTATCGTTACATTGTTGTGTAATGTTCTGTGCATCTACTGTGGGAATTCAGGGTATTTACCCAACCACATATAGTAATGCACCTTCGTGTTTGTGCATGTATGTTTCCCCTGCCTACTTCCTAAGTTCCGGAGAAAGACATGGGTTATATAAGAGACCTGGTGCATCTTATTATTATCTTGGTCGGTCTCTGCCGGCTGGATGTCTGGGGAGTCGGGTGGGCTAGGTCTGTTCAGTAACTCTTCAAAATACTCGGCCCATCCGTCGAGTTGGTCTGCTCTGTCTGCAATAGGCTTGCCTTCTTTGTCTTTTACTGGTCTTTCTGTATGGCCATACTTGCCTGACAATCTTCTGGTAATGTCGTAGAGCTGTTTCATATTGCCGCTGCCTGCTGCCTTTTCTGCCTCTGCTGCCAGGCTGTCTGTGTAGGCCCTCTTGTCTGCCCTGATACTACTCTTCACCTCGCGGTTGGCTTCCGAGTATTCCCCCTGTGCCCTTACTTTGGCTTCTCTCGTGCGACTGTTGTTGACAGCTGCTTTCTTCTGCTTCCTCACTTCTATCTTCTTCAAGGTCTGTGCCGACAGCCAGTCCTTGTGATGGTGTTTCCTGAACCCTACAGTGTCTTTGCAGGTTGAGTTCAGTGCCTCTCTAACTGCCTTCCACTGCTGCTCTGTGGTGACCGCCGCCTCTTCATTTACTAGCTCCTGTAGCGCTTGAAACCGGTTGGACAGCACCTGTTTGAACTCTTCTCTAACTCCAGTTTCTCTCAGGAGGCCTACATTATAGCGCTGTCTTCTTGTTGTCTCTGTGCGGCTTTTCTTTAACTTGAGCTTCATTCTTAAAGTAAGCAGATGGTGGTCGGAGGCGACATCTGCTCCCCTCCTCACTCGAACATCTTGAAGGGATCTTCTAAATTTCTTGCTAATGCAGATATGGTCTATTTGGTTCTCTGTTGTATGGTCAGGTGAGACCCAAGTTGCTTTGTGTATTCTTCTGTGTGGGAAGATGCTGCCTCCAATGACAAGTCGGTTTAGAGCACAAAATTCTACAAACCTCTCCGCGTTCTCACTCATCTCCGAGCCTAGTCCCTGTCTCCCCATCACCTCTTCGTATCCGGTGTTGTCCTCCCCTATTTTGGCATTAAAATCGCCCATGACGATGGTGATGTCTCGCTCCGCACATTTGTCCAAGGCACTCTGGAGTCGGTCGTAGAACTCTTGTTTCTCTTCCTCGTCACTGTCATTAGTGGGCGCATAACACTGGATGACGTTCAGCTTGAGCTTTTTCTTGGTTCTAAAGGCTGCTGTGATGATTCTTGGCCCAAGAGGTTCCCAGCCCATTAGTGCTCTCTGTGCCACTGGTGACAGCATGAATGCTACACCTTCTGTATGGGGGGCATTCTCCTCTTCATGACCTGAATACAAAATCATCTCCCCACTTAACAGCCTTTTCTGGCCAGACTGCGTCCATCTGGCTTCACTGATACCTAGCAGGGAAAGGTTGTACTTTTGCATTTCCGCTGCTATCTGGGCGGCCTTGCCGCTCTGGTACATGGTCTTGACGTTCCATGTGCCCATGGTTGTATCCCTGGATAGAGAGAGGCGGCTCGGTCCTGTGGCTTCCGAAGACTTCCAGCCTTCACCACAGGATGTCATAAGTCTTCTGGTAGAAGAACCTTCCTCCTCCAGGAAAGGAATTACTGTTAGTCTTTTCGTCGGCGTTTTTGTAGCTATTTCCTTTTTTGCAGGGTGGGGAAGCTACCCCCACGCCCAACCCCCTTACTAGGAGGACCAGGGGTTTTCTGTCGGGGTCACCTTCCCTTAGACCATGTTGGTTCACGGCACCTTATTTCATTCGGTGCACCCCTCTCACGGGGGACCCCCTATCCACCACCCAGGGACGCGCCTCAACGCCATATGGTCCCAGCGCGAGGTTTCAACCAAATATGGCAGAAATTTAGCTGATGATAAGACCTTTCTATGCATACTTGTTTGGTTCATTACCAATACTCAGAAAGTTCAAGGGTCATCGGAGGATGACAGAAGTGAAAAATGTGTATATTTTGAGAAAATATGGATGTTGCAGGTACAAATGCCAACTCTTTCCTTATGTTATGTTACACACTTGAACATTTGCTTAATTCAGTGACCTGTTTGAAGGTCTAGGTCACAAAGGTAATAAATTATGTGGATCGGTCATGCACGTGAGCCTTGAGGGCTTTGCCATTCTTGTACAGCAAACACATTCACGTATGATTTTCTTTCTTTGGGAAATCTTGACGTTGCATTTCATGATATAAACTTTTTTCCTTCTTGCTTGGTTGTTTTCCTAAAGATAGAAAGTATTAAAAACTAATGGATTTGTTAACACATTCATCCTTATAACACATCTGCAAAGTATATCACCTACCTATTTTCCTCAGGCGATTGGTGGCGAGTCAGCGCGACAGATTATGGAGATCATCTCTGATGTTCTGCTGGCATGTTGCAAGTATCATTTCCCTGTCCTCAACACCACCATTCGCGTCCTGCTCAACACCGACAATTACCCATCCCTGAGGGCATCCCCGCAGGACAAACAGAATTTCCTGAAAAATGTGATCAAGTAAGTAAGACAGTTCAGATTTGTGGTTTGTGTAAAAGCTTTTCATTGAAGAGGAGGTTTGTTTTTATCTCATACTGGTATTAAGTGTTATCATTTAAATGAATGAGCATTGTCGGGACCATATGCTTTTATCTTGATCCCTTCCCTGCCACTGTACATACACTTTTGTTGGCTCACGTGCGAAGCAAAAGTGAGTATGTTTTGGGGCAGTGGTCGTGCATCCGGCGTCTTTCATCTGGCATACATGGTAAACTTTAACTTTGGCATTTTCTCGGAGACTATTCAAGCCACAGTCTTCAAACTTGGCCCAAAGATACTTTGTGGCAAGACCTTTCTAAACATACCAATTTGAGTGACCTCTCGCAACGGTCAAGGTCGCAGGAGATCAGGAAATAGATAAAAAATAGCTATATTTTGACATAATTTATTTTTTCTCAAATACTATTCACAACTTCAAGCCCAAACTTGGTACAAAGATATCTGATGGTAAGACCATTCTATGCATACTAATTTGGTTGATCCTTTGAAAAGGTCAAGGGTCACAATACCTCAGGAAATAGGTCCAAAAATAGCTGTATTTTGACAAAAGATTTTTTTTTTTTCAAATACTATTCACAACTTCCAACCCAAACTTGCTACAGATATACCTGATGGTAAGACCTATCTATGCATACTAATTTGGATGAGCCCTCGGAAAGGTCAAGAGTCACAAGAGCTCAGGAAATATGTCCAAAATAGCTATATTTTGACAAAAGATTTTTTTTCTCAAGTACTATTCACAACTTCAAACCCAAATTTGGTACAGAGATACCTGATGGTAAGACCTTTCTATGCATACAAATTTGGTTGATCCCTCAGAAAGGTCAAGGGTCACAAGAGCTCCGGAAATAGTCCCCAAAATAGCCATATTTTGACAAAAGATGTTTTTTTCTCAAATACTAATCACAACTTTAAACCCAAATTTGGTACATAGATACCTGATGGTAAGACCTATCTACGCATACTAATTTGGATGACCCTTCGGAAGGGTCATGGGTCACAAGAGGCCGGCAGATGTTTGATAAAATTGTAGGTATTATCAACATGTAGCTGATAATAAGACCTTCTTATGCATACTAATTTAGTCGACTCATCGCAAAGGTCAAGGGTCACGGGGGATGGACAGATGTGTGAAATTGCTTACATTTTGAGAAAACATGGATTTTGCTGGTGCAGAAGCCAGCCCCCTTTCCTTATTGTCGCAAAGGTCACACATATTTAAATAGGTTATACACGTGAGCCATAATGGCTTTGCCTTTCTTGTTTCTGAAATCTTTGTGCATTCAATGACCAAAAGCCAAAACTGTCCAAGAAACATGGAAGCAAATTGGTATGCGCTAGAAATATTGATCTTCTGCAGGGACTCTCGAGGATGTATGTCTCTATCAATTGTATCGTGTTCCCTTTTTCTCAGGAGTCAAGGGGTTAAGCGCTATCATTGACATAAATGCTTATTCTTTTGGCCACTGACCAGTGTTGTATAGTTTTTGTATAATTGTGCCAACAGATCTCATTGTCTGTTTAATTTTTTGTATGGTCTAAATGGCAAGAGATTGTTTTCTTTTTTCAATGAATTTCCATTTTAACTCTTTCCAATCAGAATGCTTCCGGTTTAGCATCAGCCCAAACAAACTCTTAGCCATCGAAACGCTTACGTTATAGCGTTATGCTCGTGCCATCTATAGACGAGTCGATAGTATTCTAGGGTTGCGGGGTTTTTTTTTTAATCGCACGAAGCAGAGCTATCAGTCTAAGGAAAGCAACCACTATCATATTTTCTGCCATATTGGTGAGTAAATCTGGGTTTTTCGTTGCATGTGCTTACACTGTTGCTACCAAAACCACGTTTCTCATTTTTTGCTCTGCCATGTTTGTTCTGTTGCATAGTAATCAAATTGGTTTGACTTCCCACTAAACTGATGCACAAACACGCGCAGTTTTGAAAAGTGCTTTTAATGCTCTTTCCAACGATACCCAATTTATCTATGGTTGTTAGCTTGGGGGGGGGGGGGGGGGGGGGGGGGGGCTGTGAAAATTAATTCAATCTACCCAAATTGTATGTCACCAGGGAACACGCGTCCTTTTCCTGCTACATCAGCAGGGAACTGACTCACTGAGAATTTTACGATGGGAAAGAGTTAAAGAATGGTACCAAAGACTCTTTACGTACACCCTGTCATAAATTGTACAAATCTGTACATCTTAACTCATTCAGCCTGACGGCCATATTTCCCAATTTTTGGAAGCGTCATCTAATGACTATGCACCAGTTGCAGGAGATGGATCGACCATGATAATTCAAGGGCAGTGCCAGATTAGCTTGGCGCCGATAGGCGCCAATCTAATCTGGCACTACCCTTGAATTATCATGGTCGACCCATCTCCTGCTGTAGTGCGTCAGGGCTGAATGGGTTAATATTTTTTTCACAATTTCATACATGCCTGATTCAAGTATTTATTATTTCATGGACAGTGACAAGAACAACAAGCGCAAGATGCGAGAGACTGTGAAGGAGTTCTCTCTGCTTTGTCGTGGACTACTGGGCACAGAATATGTGGAGGTGGCCAAGCAGTACTTGTAACACCACACTACTACGCTGTTCTCATGAAGCTATGTCAGGAAATAAAAAAACAACAGTTAAAATTAAGCCTTTTGTGCATGCTGCCACTAGTAATGTTTACAGTATCTGTGGCTGTGTGCGCAAGGATGTGAATAAGACACTACTTCAGGGCTTCATCTACTCAATGCTTACGCTTGCATTCTGTGCCATTTTTTTCCACAAAATATGGCAGTTGAACTTTAACTCCCTTGTATACGCAGCAGACACAGGCACTGTAAACAGTACTGGTAGCTGCATGCTCAAGGGGTTCAGAACACCAAACTTCAAAACTTTGAGTTCTTCACAAATTCAGCTTGTGCCATGCCTTTTCACCAAAATGGCATTTGAGTTCTCTGTTGATTCATTTGAATTTTCTCTCAACTGATAAGATGATGCAACATCTTGGCTGCTTTTACCTTCAATCTTGCACTTCAGGCAGCTAACTGTGCGCCGCAAACATAGATGTTTGGCTTTTCCATCCTGTTTCATGGATTGATCATACATGCAACAACTTTGCAAGGGGATGACTTCATGTGGAGCCATTGCACATGCTGCAAGGATTGTAGTCGATGTTGACAGTGTGATCATAGAGAACAGGATACCTACAAAGTTCTGTTGCTGTGGAAAACACCTTTCCAAACAAAAAAGTGAAGATGGATTCTGGACTTGTGCAGAAAAAATGGATACATAAAGTGTTTTGTTGCTATTATGTTTTCAGACGATAAAGTGAAAATGGGATCAGGACAAGAAGTCGAATTATACATACTGCCCTCAGAAAATGAGTGTTGACCATTTGACAGTCGCTATCACTTTTTGCTGAGGTGATTCCTCAGGAATCGCCTCAACAAAAAACAGCCAAGGGTTAACTCATTCGCAGCCAGCTGCAGCCAGAATCAGCTGGCCACGAATGAGTTAATAAGGATAAGCAGAAATCTGTGACAAGTGATTGCGTAGATGCAAACCACATTTACTGGCACAGTTGGATGATTGATGCAGGTCTTCTGTTAGGTTTGAGTGCTGCATCTTAGAGACATCCTAATGAGACTTTGGACGGGATTTGTGCATAAGCAGTTTCCCTCCTTTGGGTTAGGAACAGAAAAATGTAAATAGGGCAAGCAGCAGGCAGAGATCTTTAGGAACCCTCAGTGCATGTAGGGGCTCATGAGGAACTATGCCTACTGCAGGTTGATGGTGTTCAATGGTGGAGTGATATCTGAACACTGTATCTAGTGTTATTCATTCTAGCTACTGGGTAGTTGTGCCAAGGAGAGTGAGCTGTAAACAGAATTGTTGATAAATATGCATTGGCGGAGTCGTGCAGGGAAGGATGTCTGCTGAATCAAACAACTTGCACAAAACTAATGTGTACTGGTGCGCATTGAAATGGAACAGCCTTTTATCAGCCCAGATTTACATAGCAAGAGGCATAGATTCAAATTAGCCCCTGCGGTTGCAGGCACTCATTTGAATCTAAGCCTCTTGCTGAACAATAGTGGCTCTTGCTGTCCCTCAAAATGTGAGTGTTATTCTAGGTTGTGTGTATGACTTTGACAATGGATCATGATTTAGAAAACTAATGTGTGTTAAGCCAGAGTAAAGGAGGTGCCAGGTACTCCCTTTTGCGAATTCATGGACAGTTTGTTTCCTAAACTCTGGAGACCTCCACCACCTGTACAGTCACATGATGTAAGGCACTACTACTCAAACAATTTAGATATAAAGGTGACTTGTACCAATGCTCTTTTGCATGCAGCCACCAGTACTGTGAACAGTACTGGTGGCTGCATGCGCAAAGGTGTTAACCATTTGCCTGTCAGTACTGCTTTTTGTTTCGATGATTCCTGCAGGCTATGATGATAGCCAAAGAGTTAAGAGGAATGGAACATGATAAACCTCTGATGCATAGATCATGATGAGTTTCTGCAGCTTGGGAGATACAAATGATTGTCATGATCTATTGTGCATGCCAATAGAAAGGTCCATGGAGGTTATCGTGTACTGTATGTAGGAACTGTAAGTCTTTCACTTGCACTGGTCTGCAGAAGAAATGGGAACTGTGTGCCATGTGCATGGATGGATGTTCAAGAGCTACAGGCATAAAGGCTGAATCTTTAAGACCATCTATTGTCCTATTTCTTACAAAAAAAGACGGGCGTACGCACTGAGTCTTTATTCAAAAAGTAGTCCTATTTTTCCAAATAAAGACAGGTTTAAAGACAGAATCTTTATCCATAAAGGATATATATTCCTGTTTTTTACAAATAAAGATAGGCTTAAGTGCCGAATCTTCATTTGTAAACAGGAGGACAACGCGTCCTTTTTACAGATAACGATACGGCCTTTATGTCTGTGGCCCTCCTGTTGTAGTTGTGTACAGATGTATTTTTTAATCCATGGATCTGCTCATGGTCAGTGTAAAGATCTTGGAAATCCAAAGATTGTTAAGGCTGAAGGCTTTTGGGTGCTTATTTTGCTGTTTGTGTGTGAAATTCTGTGAGGGAGATTGAAATCTGTTTGATCGCTTGTAAATTGACACATCTGACAAAGTTGTGTATGTGTGTGCATATATCTTGATAGCCTATGTGAACGTAATTTTGTGTCTCTTTATTAACTTGAAGCTGGGCTTTGAAATCTGAACTGTATTGTGCTATCATTCAGCGTGCTGTTGCTTTTTGCAAGGGTTTTGACTCTTTGAGTGTGGATGACCTTCATCTGAGTGATCAGGTTATATAGATATAACTCACCCTTGTGAATGCAGCCACTGGTACTGTAAACAGTGCTCGTGGCTGCATTCAGCCACCAGCACTGTTTACAGTACCAGTGGCTGCATGCACAAGGGGGTTAAGTGTAAAGAGAGCGGAAAAACATTGATTTTAGATGCATAGCTTATATGACAACATTTGTACCCTTTTGGCTGTCTGTAGCGGCTTTTTGTCACAAAAAGTGCCACCTACAGCCAAATTGTTAACGTCTATTTCTAGATCTGACACCACTTTTTCATGATTTAATAAAACTGAAGGTTTTTCTCTCGTCATTGTTTCAGTATATGGATGCAGTCGGTGGTAAAGAAACTGTTTTAAAGTTTAATTTGGAAAGCATTGGTGTTCCATTTGGTGGCCAAAATTGTAAGCAAATAATCATGAAGTTCATGCCAATTCTTGACATTCTCAGGCTGAAACAAATAACATTTGTTTGCTTTCAAAGACTCACACTTAACCCATATCATACTGAGGCTAAAAGCTTCAAATTTGTACACTATTTTAGTCAAACTTATTTCACACACTGGTGTATTCCGAATGATGAGGGTTAGGCTCATAAATTGACAGCACTGTTTCTCTTTGAATACATATCTGAATACATGTGTTAACCATTTGGCTGCACATATCATTTTTTTTTTGTGGCACAGTAAAGGGTTAACCCTTATTCGGAATACACCAGTGCACGAAATAAGTTTGACTAAAGTATTTCAAGGGTAGTGCCAGAATAGCTTGCGCCTCTAGGCGCCAAGCTATTCTGGCACCACCCTTGAACTAAAGCCATTGGTCTATATCCCAGGCATCAGAACTGTTCACCCAAAAAAAATCAGAAAACGGCGATTTTGAAGAATTGTAGAGTTATTTAAAGCCATTTCTAAGTCAAAAGTGTTATTAAACAGGGGCCAGGAAAATCGGAAAATCGCCGAAAATCGGACAGTTCTGATGCCTGATATCCTTATCTGCAAGTACTATAATGTAGCTTGCACATGGCAGTGTACAAATTTGAAGCTTTTAGCCTCAGTATGATATGCCTAATGGGTTAATCACCACTTTTCCTCAACCTTTCATCAGAGCTATTATATACATTTCACACACTATGCATTCCTGTTTGGAAGTGTTGTATGGTTTATGCTGACACACTGTGAATGATAAATCCTCTTGCATAAATTACAGATGAAAACAATGCATTGCCAAACCTTTGGCTGTTTGTAGTACGTTTTGTCAAAGTGATTCCAGCAGGAATCACCTCGACCAAAGAATTCTGACAGTGAAAGTGTTAAAGTGTGGAGAGAGTCAAACTTGATGTTTGCTGCCATCTTCTGTCTTGGGAAAGGGGTAGTCCAAATTGAGGCCATTTATAGGCATAGATCCTCATTAGCTGCCGCCGCCCACCCCCCCTCCCTCCCTACCCCCCCCCCACCCCCCCTCCCTCCCCCCACCCCCCACCCCACCCCTACGCCCCACCCCCCACCCCCCCACCCCACTAATCATTGGTGCTTAAGGGGATCGTTAACTCTTGCAAGTCGATGGTGTTGTCATGCTCCCTGAAGGTTGAGTCCACTTTTTCTAAATTACTGTCGGTGTGAATGTAAAACTGCCCCAGTAGCAAACGTCTTCAGGCCCACGACGGCTGCAGTGGGCCCACCCACAGCCGTGTGCATGCCCACTGCAGTCGTCGTGGTCCGAGGACCTTTGCTTACTTGGTGTTGTCAGGTGTGGTTTCAGTTTATGCTCTGTATAAATGTGCTGTCGTGCTTTGTACTGCCATTATTACATGTTATTCACGCAACAGACTAAAAGTTGCTTTCACAGGTTGTAACCGTTTGGTTGTCGGTAGCACTTTTTGTCAAGGCGATTCCTGCAGGAATCACCTTGACAAAAAGTGCTACCGACAGCCAGAAGGTTACATTTTTGTGTATGTATCAAGAGACAATTTAGAAAAAAAATTTTTAGGTTGCTTTCTTTTTTAGCATTGTTTAAAAAAGTAGATACAATGGAGCCACAAATGTGAACATGATATGTCAACCCTATCACTCAAGACAGGTTTGACTTTCCAAGTCAGTGAAAGTTGGATATGACACATTAGGCGTAATATCAGTTGCATCAAGATTATTTGTGTGTCATGCAGAATTCACACAGAACTGTGCAGAGTTTACAGATGCCTTGTGAAGGACTAGCGCAAAGAGTCCTCTGGTGGATGTCAGCTATAGTTGACTCATGCACAGTCCTGCGCAGGTCAACTAAGGCTGACGTCGGCCTTAGCACCTTTGTTCTCACTGAGTGTCCGCTTGGAAGCAGAGACCTGACTGCCTTTGGCTGTCAGTAGCAGTTTTCACGTCGATAAAAATCACTGCTGACAGCTAAAGAATTAAATCACACTTTGCGCTATACTGATGAACGTAATGCATGTGCTGAGGCTGACCAGTACATAAAATCAGGGATGTGAATAACATTATGCTGTCTGTTCACGCAGTATGTGCCAGTACGTACAATAAAGAAATATATAGATATGATTATTTACTTTGCAGATGAGAAACGTTTCTATGATAAAAATATCTATTTTTTTCTGAGCAGCTTGACTGGTATAGCGAAAAAACGTATCTTTTTTTCTGCTTTTTATTTCCTCTGAAGTTATCAGTTTTTTCACTTCTAGAAAATTTTTTAGGGGAGTGCATAACGTTCTTTGATATCTTGTGATAAGGGTTTAAATCCCCAAGTCTGTGTTTTTTCCACTGGTGTTGGTGTGTTTTGTCATCTTGTCATTTGTGTACAAAGGTTTTGTTTCCTCTGTGACTGGAAAGATTTTGGTGCTTGTTTTGTGTTCATGTTTTTGGGATCTGTTCTGTCCCTGTCACACATCAGATGACCTCAGATACACCAGCCTAGTCGAGTACTTTCTGATCCGTTCTGTTCTGTGTGCTGTCCAGTTTTTAACCTGTTTGTCATGCCAGTTTACATCAAGCTTGTTCTGACTTTAAGCTTGTGATACTGTATGTAGTCTTGTTAACATACTGAACCCTAAGGTTGTAAAACTGATGTTAACCATCTGGCTGTCGGTAAGGTACCAACAGCCAGATGGTTAATCTGTACTATTTATCAGCTTGGGAGTTGTCCCTAAAGGCTAAATTACAGTTTAGGAGAGTCAAAGGGACTATAACAGTTCAAGGGTGGTGCCTGAACAGGACTCCAGGTGATAAGCTAATCTGGCACGATATTGATACAATGTAGTCGAAGTGTGGTTCCAAAACAGCTTCGCATCTGTAGGCGTGAGCTATTCTGGCACCATCCTTGAACTATCATGGTCAGTCCATGTCTTTAATGAAAGGAAAAATAGTGAAAGAGTGGAAGACTTGTTTTTCAGCTTTTAGCTTCTGCTTCAGTTTGAATTAAAGTACCATGTGGTTGTTTCATTATGAATCTGGAAGAGTTGTATTAACTATTGATATGTTTATTATTCTACATTGTACGCACATTTGGATGTTGACATATCTGTTTGGGCATTGAACGAAGTCTTTTCCGTGACAGCAGTTCTTCTTGGGACACACTCTCCTCTTGCATTTAGAAGTTGATGAGATTATCTCCTGTTTGCACAAACTTTTCTTGATTGTATGTACTTCTTGAAAGAGCGTTTTAACACACATCCCCACCCCCACCCCCTGTACAACTCCCAAATTTTCCTGTGTTTACAATTGTTTAACACACACCCTTACCCGCACCCCTTGGTAAACTTTGTAGCATCCCTACCCATGTAATTTTTTCATGTTTGTGTACTTCCTTTTCCAAATCCAAACAAGGTTTGCTTTGTGTTATCGCTTGTCCAACTTCAGTCCTTCTTGCCATTTTACCTGTAATTCTTTTCTTTGTTCTGTCCTGTTTTAGGACTTGGTCCACTGCTGTGCACAGTTGTTTCCTTGCTGAACCCACAAGTACTTGATTGATGCTTGGAGACGAGACTTGTGTGTACATTTTATTTGAATTGTTTTACTCTGGGCTTGCCAACAAGTTTTAACCCTTTGTGTCGGTAGCAGTTTTTGTTGTGATAAATCATGACAACATGCAAAGGGTTAACTTATTTGAGATGAGCTGCATTCGGATATTTGGCTTCATTTGTGTATCCAAATGTGGCATGTCTCAAATACTTACTTACGCCTGTCACCCCTCCCCAGGTATAGGCCGTCGACGAGAGACCTCCAGAGACTCCTGTCCTGTGCTTCTCCTTCGATTTTACTCCAGGTGGTTCCCAGTCTCTTGATGTCTGCTTGGAGGTCTCGACGCCAGGTGTTTCTCAGCCTGCCTCTTTTCCGCTTTACCTGGGGTTCCATGACAATGCCTGCCTACATGGTCTTGACATTCCATGTGCCCATGGTTGTGTCCCTGGATAGAGGGAGGCGGCTCGATCCTGTGGCTTCCGAAGACTTCCGGCTTTCACCACAGGACGTCATAAATCGTCTGTTAGAAGAACCTTCCTCCTCCAGGAAAGGAATTACTGTTTGTCTTTTCGTCGGCGTTTTTGTAGCTATTTCATTATGAATCTGGAAGCTATTTCCTTTTTTGCAGGGTGGGGAAGCTACCCCCACGCCCAACCCCCTTACTAGGAGGACCAGGGGTTTTCTGTCGGGGTCACCTTCCCTTAGACCATGTTGGTTCACGGCACCTTATTTCATTCAGTGCACCCCTCTCGCGAGGGACCCCCTATCCACCACCCAGGGGACGCGCCTCAACGCCATACGTTCCCAGCGTGAGGCATGTCTCAAATGAGTTGCATCAAGTTCACACCATTGCCGAACAACACATGGCAAGTCTTTCCTCTCCACTTGAAAAACAAAATTCATGGTGAAATTTTTCATTAGTCCTGTGACCAGCTCCTCAGAGGCATAGATTCTCATGAGCCCGTGCACTTGCAGACTGAATGCCTGAAGTCCTTCTTTGTTTGAGAAGCACAGATTCAAATGTTTGATACATGATAA
This sequence comes from Semisulcospira habei, assembly GCA_036245525.1. Lineage (NCBI taxonomy): Eukaryota > Metazoa > Mollusca > Gastropoda > Semisulcospiridae > Semisulcospira > Semisulcospira habei. Next base: position 161,435,164 of record BTPG01000005.1, read on the forward strand.
TAAGCCTCCAAAATCCATGTTATTGGCAAGTGTTTAAATGGCGCCTTTGTGCATAATTTTGAGTTGACTCTTCTTGCAGATGATCGCAATGGTGTGATATCGTTTGTAATGTTCGTATCTCTTTACTGAATGGCTCTTTTGCACTCTTGCGTAATCACAGTGGTTCCCTGGTGTGCAAAAAGTAATCGGGCAGATGTTGGTGTCAGCACACATTCAGCCTCGTGTGGACCAACTGCTAACGACATTGGGCTCAATGGCCTGTGCTTGCTGGTATGCGTGAGCATAGCAGCTTGGAGAAGGTGACCAGTAGGTTTCATGCTCAAGTTGCTTCTTTACTTATGGAACATAGCTGTTTTCAGTTTGAGTTTTCAGATGTAGAATTGTTAGGACCTAACTCCAGTCACAGCATCGGGCTCTTTGTATATTTTTAGCTCGGTATCTGCAGAGCAGATTTTTCATCTATTTGTGTGCCGAACGCTATAGTGTCCTTGATATTAACTCATTCAGCCCGACGCAGGTGTTTCCCAAATTTTGGAGGCATCATCTAACAACTACACACCTGTTGCAGGAGATGGATCGACCATGATAATTTAAGGGTAGTGCCAGATCAGCTTGCCACCGAAAGGCACCAAGCTAATCTGGCACTACCCTTGAATTATCATGGTCGACCCATCTCCTACTGTAGTGCGTCAGGAGGGCTGATTGGATTAATGATAATAAACAGTGTAAAGTAAATGTGCATTTGATTTTCTTCAATTCAGCTGTTAGTACATGTATGTAATACACACAAATGTTGTGGTCAGTGATCTACAAAAAGCTTGACTTATTTGTAGGTATTCTTTGTTTTTCAGTCACAACAGTTTTGCTCTTTTCAGTGCATTGAGTGTTATAGGTTACTATCCAGTGAGCAAAAGGTTAGCAGGCCAATGTTTGATGCTCAATGGTGTTTTGCTCACTGGATAGTCACTAGGTGTGTGGATTTTCTTGGACAACAGTACAACTTTGTACTACAGAGTTCGCATTAGGAGCCAGCTTGCTTTGTTAGTGTTTTCTTCTTTACATGTTGTTTTGCATGACTGTGAAACGGATTTTTCTTTACAGAATTGTACTTCCCCCTCAAAGTCAGTTTTCCTTGTTTGAATGAAACCTTTGTACTTGGTGTGCTTTCATGTTCGTGCATTTGACTTAAGGCTTTGGCTGTCTGTAGTGCATTTTGTCATGATGATTCCCCATCGCAACAAAATGTGCTACAGACATCCAAAGGGTTAACACCGTTGTGCATGCCTCCTTGGGTACTGTTGACAGTACCCGTGGTTGCACGCATAAGGGGATTGAGTATGACTGTAAAACACTTGTTGTCTGTTGTGATTTTATGTTTTATTTGCTCCCCTATTTCTACTTGAGTGGATGCTTCAGTCAACTTTACTTGTATTCCTCTTTTGACCAGCCTGCACATTCCTGTCAAAAGAGACTTACATGAGACTTTGTGACCAAACTTACCGCATTTTTGTGTGTGAAGTATTGTAGATCAGTCGTCACTTTGAGTGAGTAGTTAGTACATACCTTGTGTACAGTTAGCTCACTTGTGCCCATGAGTGTAAGCATGTCAAATTATAGAAAAGGCCTCATTGTGTAGTAAATCAAACTAATTGACAAAACAGGTCGAGAAAAATGGGGGGAAAAAATATGTAGGATTTAGGTCAGATATATAGATAAATGTAAAAAACTGTAAAGGTACCATACATAACTGGTGCCAGAAAATATGTTACAAGTACCAAAGCACCTGTGTGTTTTAATACTGTGTTGAAGATTAAATTTTGATGCATCTTTACTTTTGGGTAGACAATAATATATAAATAGGTGATGTGATCAATAGGAATGAAAGAAAGTGGGATTGTTGGGGTCTTCTGATTGATTTGCTATTACATATGCTAAAGTAGTGCTAAAGATAATGCATACCTGACCAAAGTCACACATGTTAGTCATGGACACAGAATGGTCCATTTGGTCTCTCTTTGTGTTGACCTCATGTTGTCAGTTGAGTAGCGCTCTTTGTTGAGGTGATTCCTGCGGGAATCACCTCAACAAAAAGCGCTACTGATAACCAAAGGGTTTAACTGAGCCATTTTTTAGCAATTTCAACTAGTGCATCACATATTGGTCACAGTACATAAGCTGTACGCTTTGTCTCTGGCGGAGCTAATGTATGTGAATTTGAAGGTACTGTAGCATTGGTGATAGTTGACAGGATAGAAAACTTTGAGCTTTAGTTATTAGGACAAAGTTTCCAATTTCTGGTTTTCACACGGAAATGTGTGATAATTTATTTCTGTGTGTACTTGTATGCACAGCCAGGCATTTAAAACATTTGAGTTCTTTTCTGAATGCCTGTGTGTATTGCAGCTGACGCCAGTACTTTGAAAAATGGCTTTCATTGTTCTCCCGTGGATTTTTCCTCACTCATCCTTTGAGTTTCCTTCATAACAAAGAAGAGACAACTGTTTTCTACCGCTGATATTACATATATGCACACCAGCTTTTTTGTGATGAAAACCTGTTGTTGGTGGATTTCTTCGTACTTTGTCCATGTAAATAAGCACCTGTATAGACAACATCCTACTTGGCTGACTACCACGTTTCAGCTGGTAGAACTATGCAATGACAAGCCATCGAACTGACCCCGCCTTGTGCATGCATCCACCAGTACTGTTTACAGTACCAGTCGATGCATGGGCGAGGGGGATAAATAATCTCACTGTATCGTAGGCACATCCATGAAATTTGATTCAGTAGATGCATGGATGTTCAGTCTAGATTTTTAGTAAATTAGATGCAATTAAATTATGTACGTACAGTGAAATCTGCTTATTGGCTCATCATTTAGACATTGACACAAGGTTTGTTTCTCAGTGCCCTCAAGGCAAGTCCCCAGAATCGAGTTGCCCTTTGTCTTTGTACCAGTTCGGGGATGCTTTTTGCCCATGGTAGTTCTAAAGTATCAAATAATTATGTACAATGACCTTTGGCGATCCGTGGCACTTTTTGTTCAGGTAATTCCTGTAGGAATCACCTTGACAAAAAAGCACTGCTGAAACAGCCAAAGGGTTAAGCGTGTGTGTGTGTGTGTGTGGGGGGGGGGGGGGGGGGGGTATGGAAAAAAAAAAAAAAAAAAGCAGGACCCAAAATGTGTGGTCACTGCAGTCGGGGTCACCTTATGCAGCAGTACCTGTTTTGAGTGAACACCTTTATGAGAGATCAACTGTCATTAAACACCATCATTTAGGTGTCAGTGGCCACCAGAGTGATGGTCTTTAACCCCTTCATTGCTGAGAAAAAGTGAACACGATCCAACAGGCAAGAGACATACATCCTCATCAGCCCCTGCGACTGCAGGGGCTTATGAGGATCTATGCCTCTTGCTCGGACCAATTCGTACAAAATAATTTCTTAAAAGGGCCTGTTTATCTTGCAGAGACTATTGCTCAAAACGGGTTCTACTGTACAGTGGAGGCACTGGCTGGTTTCACTTTGAGTGTGCGATTATCTGCGCCTGGACCTTGAATTTAACCAATTTACTGCCGAGAAAAATTGAACACAACCCAACTGCAAGAGACATAGCTCCTCATGAGCCCCCGCAGTTGCGGGGGCTCATGAGGATCTATGTCTCTTGCTGAGACCAATGTGTATCCCTGTTCCTGGGAAGGCTGGCAGGGAAGGGGTTACAACAACCGACCAGCGCACAATGTAGAAGAGTGTCATATAAAATTTAATTCCAAGTCACACAGGGAACAATTCCTGGTTAGCAATATGGTAGGATTAACTGGCAGTGCCAGTAAGCAGATTCTCATTGTAGTTAGATCATAGATCTAGATAATGTTAGTGCCTGTACACTATAACAGTAGATTTATGAGTAGGGTGTTATGTTTATCTTGTTTACAGCCATTTGATTGGACAGGGAAGACTATATGAAAAATTTAAATGTTTTAGTTTGACAAATGGTATTGTGTTAAAGGCAGTAGATCTTCGCCTGTTGTTAACACTTTTTGTGGACGTGATTCCTGCAGGAATCACCTCCACAAAAAGCGCTACTGACAGCTAAGGGCTAAAATGTTTACTACGTTAACCCCCCTTGTCCATGCATCCACTGGTACTGTCAATGGTACTTTACCAGCGGCTTCGTGTTCAAGGAGTTTAACCCTTTTAGCCCCAGTGCCCTAAAGCAGGAGGTGTATTGGCCATGATAATTCAAGGTTAGTGCCAGATTAGCTTGGCGCCTGCAGGTGCCAAGCTAATCTGGCACTAACCTTGAATTATCATGGGTCAGTACATCTCCTGTAAGTACTACATAGTTGTTAGGTAACACCTCCAAAATTTGGGAAATGTGACCATGGGGTCAAGTGAGTTAACTGGACTGCTGAAACTGTTGCTCACATCTCTGTACATTGTCACCACATAATGGTAGACTTGGTTACAGGCTTAGGAGAAAATTTTATTTCAGTATCTACTAGCAGGTATCTGAACATTTCTAATACAGATCAGTACAGAGTGTGGGTCACCAGTTTCAGGCTCAGCAATAATGAATAATGTTCAGTGTAGAGGCTGTTTGCTCTGATTTATATAGATCTGAATATATCAAGACAGTTTATATCGTTTTTTCTTGGTGTTGTGCTAGGTAGTATTTGACAGTATGTTCTTGCGACTTTCTTTTTTTTTTAGGTACAAAACCATTGCTTTGTTTTGTGTTCATTTTATCAGTGCAAAACACAATGTAAGCATAGGAGGTCCCTGAGGCAGTTTGGCGTACACTAGGTACCTCCCTCCATCTGATCTGTAATGCGTTGCGGTTGAAGAGAAGTACCCAGCATGCACCAAACTGGCAGTGACCTCTGTAATATAATGTCCTTGATCGTACAAGAGCATGAAGTGAGGTAACTAGCATGAGTTTGTTTAGCAAAACCTACCAGTAATTTTTATCCCAGTATATAGCTTTGAATTTACGAATGATTGACCTGCATGTTTTTTTTTTTATATGATAGAGGGTTTTTGTTTGTTTGTTTGTTTGTTGTCATTTTTTCAGCTACGGCTGCTTTTATGTGCAGGGTATATGTACAGATTTTTAGTTATTTGTAAAGAAGCACTAAAATAACTGCAATAAATGCCTGAGAATTTCTCTCAGTTGTGTACCATGACAGTCGATTTATTCTGTGATTAATGCACTTGAAGTGTAAGATGAAAAATGTAAAGTCATAATGAATTGTCTGTGGAATTGTACGCCCCTTGTGCATGCAGCCACTGATAATGTTTACGGTACTGTTGGCTGCATGCACAAGGGGGTTAACTCTTTTGAGACGTGCCGCATCTGGATTCGCGGCTTTATGCCGTGAATCTTGATTCAGCACATCTCGAAAGAGTTAACCCCTTCACTGCCAGTGGACGCAGATTACGTCTTTGAAATCTTTGTTAATTCAGAGCCGCAGAGCCCCTGCTGTCCAAGGAACTGAGATACCAAGTGGTATCAGCAAGAGGCACGGATCCTCATGAGCCCCAACAACTGTGGCGGCTCATGAGGATCCATGTCTCCTGTAATTGGACCATGTTCACTTTCTCGGTAGTGAAGGAGTTAGGCGATGGGTTTGATTTGTGTCGGCCTAGTTATGGTGATATTTTAATAATGTCACAGTTTAATAATGTCTAAAAATGAGTATGGTAATATACAGTAGAGGAGACCCTCTCATGTGTAGTGTGTAATCGCTTTGCTTTTTTGTGATTGCTGTATGTGTAGTCAGTTTGTGTTCACGCGTTTATTATCATCGAAGTCCCTGTGGGGCAAAGCCAAAGCTGCATAAAATGTTTTTCTAATATTTTCTTTGTCTATTTTTTTGTTGTTTGTGTATGCGAGTGCATACTTTTTATATGTGTATGTGTGTGCTTGGGTGGGTGTGTTTGCATGTTTTGAATGCATGAATGATGGCTGATCAGGCCTGAGCCGCACTTAGCTGCATTAGGAGAAAAAAGATTCAGTTTTGAAAACCTCAGATTATGGAGGCAGTAAAAACAGGGAGTTGTCCTCTGAAGACTTGTATAATGTTTAACAAATCATGAGCAGTCTCAACATGATACATGTAGTTCAAAGGGTGATGCCAGAACAGCTATTCTTACAACCCTTGAACTATTATGGTTAATCCATAATTTGCTGTGTGTCAGGGCTGACTGGAACTGAGAACTTGGCTCAATAGATGTTTGGAAATCAGAGGGAGGTCAAAATTGCACCTGTTTCAAAGAAAATGGTGGATTGAAAGACCAGACAAGAATCCATTATCATTGTCGCATGTTTGTCTGGGCTTTAACTCATTCATCCCTGACACACCACAGCAAGACATGGATCGAGCATGATAGTTCAAGGGTGGTGACAGAATAGCTGGCGCCAAGCTATTCTGGCACCATCAGTGAACTATCATGCTCAATCTGTCTCTAGAATTGTAATAGTCTTTCAGAAGGCAACTTCAAAATTCAGAGATTTCGGTCCTGGGGTAGAATGTGTTAATATGTTTTTGTCATAATGTACAATTTTTTACCAACATCTGATTTTCAAAATCATTAGCTTGCACTTCACATGCGTAGCTTTTAAGGCCTATGGGTACACATATCAAAGTTACTTTTTGAGGAGAGGTCCCTATTCATTGCACACCTCTGTTGTCACTGACCAGTTTTCAGATTATTCAACTGTTTTTACTGGCATCTGTGAAGTCAGAACATGTAACAAAAGACAAAAACATGTTTCAGATCTAGATACTTCATTTTTTTACAAATAGTGTACTGTAAAGTTCAACACATTATTTTAAAAGAAACCCAAACATTCATGACATTGAGTGATCACTGATGTTTACAAAAAGGTCAGTGTGTTCTCTTGATCTCTGGTATTTTACCATTTCCAGAGTTAGATTGGTATGTGTGTTATTGTCAACTGAAATATTATTCTTCACCAAAATATAATTTTTAAATCTATTTAACCCATATCATACTGAGTCTAATAGCTTCAAATTTGTACACTGCCATATGCAAGCTACATTATAGTACTTACAGATAAGGCTATAGACCAATGGCAGAGGCGCCAAGCTATTCTGGCACTACCCTTGAACTGTTTTAGTCACACTTATTTCACACACTGGTGTATTCTAAATATGGGTTAACATGATGTACACAATGTCTTATTCTATTCTAATGTTCAATCCAGACCAAAAAGGTGACTGCCAAGCGTGCAAAATGCAAAGAAGTACCCAACGGAGAAAGAAACACGCTTAGAAAAGACGGGTACAATACAATTTAATTTAGACGGGTACAACAATGTATTAATATTTCGGGTAAACCCTTTGTCAAAATAGACAAACAAATAGAGAGATTAGCCGCTAATTATCTTCATTCGCAGAAGGAATGTGGCAACTGAAGGAGGTGACGTAAAATAAAAGAAAAGGAAAAACAAAAGTGCGGAAAAAGTAAAAATGACTTCAACGAAAAACTCATAAGACCGACTCAGAGAGAAACTGAACACGGGAGACAAGAGTGTGTGTAAGCGCGCAGGAGCGAGCAAAAGTAAAATGCGTGTATGTAAGCTCACGCCAGAGAGAGAGAGAGACAGCGAGAAAGAGAGAGAGAACGAACGGGGAGTACCCTTGGGCACGAAGTAGGCTGAGTGTCTAATACACAAAGCCTGCTAAACACCAACCCGAAGGCAAACTTTATATCACCTTCAAGTTGAGGACTACCTCGGGGAAAAATGGGAGGACCCCGGGGAAAAAAAACAAAAACGCATTTAGCACGGTACACAAGTAATAAGTCATTGAAACAAAGCAAATAATCAAATTCAGTAAGAGAATATTGGTATAGGGTAAGGGAAAAAGCGTAAAGAGGGAGAGAGAGAAGGGTTTAGGGGGGGGGGGGGGAGGAAAAGAGAGAGAGAGAGAAGGAAAAAGGGAAGAAAAAGGACCATAACAACAACAAAAAAAGGGGGGGGGGGGGGGGATAGACAACCAGCAGACGTTGACGTCATTTTTACTTTCTCCGCACTTTTGTTTTTCCTTTTCTTTTATTTTACGTCACCTCCTTCGGCAGTTGCCACATTCCTTCTGCGAAAGAAGATAAGTAGCGGCTAATCTCTCTGCCGTTTGTTTATCTATTTTGACAAAGGGTATTTACCCGAAATATTAATAAAGTGTGTTGTACCCGTCTTTTCTAAGCGTGTTTCTTTCTACGTTGGGTACTTCTTTGTATTCTAATTTCATTCCAAGGCCCCTGCCACCGGTTCGTTCGTTCGTTATATATCCATTTTCATGTCCCACTGGCACATAGGTGATCGGGGACCTGCCACCGGATTCATCGGGGACTATATATACTAGCAGTGTATTGTGCAGTCGACAATATTCACGGGCAGGTGGGGGGGGGGGGGGGGGGGGGGCGGGAGGGAGGGAAAAAAATTTGTCAGAAGTGGGATTTGAACCCACGCCCACATTCGTGGACCAGAACACTCGTCCCTGGATTAGGGAAGGTAATGACCTTGAGTCTGGCGCCTTAGACCACTCGGCCATCCTGACAACTGAAGGACTAGGCTGTTATATTACAATATATTCTTAGCTTACTGAATAGTGTTTGTTTGTACAGCTGTCACTTTTTTCAGGGCACTTAACGTTCAACACTATTAAGAGTTTCATGAAATACTATTGAATTGTTTTTAAAATGTCATCATGTGCGCATGTAGCATGCACAGTCAATTCGACCAACTGTAAACTAAACGATCATATTATTCGTCCATTCAACTGAGTGACTCAACCATAACCCGTCCACATCGGGCTGTACACATTGTAGCACCACTGTGAAACCTCTAAACACACTTAGGCAAAATCTGAATCTTAGTTCTAAGGACAAGAGAGTTTTAAGGCACATATTTCTTTAAAGAAAAAATTTCCATTTATGAAACAAATCAATGGTCTTTGGTGTGCCATGGCACACATGATTTCATACTAATGTTCACATTGAAAGTGCCAGAATCTTGAAAACGTTGAAGGGGGCACTCACTGGTAGAAGAAGAAGAAACAGTTGTTACTTTATGTGTTGATCTTCCTCTCTCTAGACACATACACACATTTATATATATTATATTATATATATGTATATATATATATATATATAATATATATATATATATATATATATATATATATATATATATATATATATATACAAAGGCGTCGCCCAAAGCCAAAAAATGCACTCAATCAGATTAGCTCCAAGGGACGTAAATTTTCATTAAATTCTGAGAATGCTGTGCTCAAGCCATGGAATTCCAGGCTGGTAAGATTGTGTCATCAGGACATCAGCTGCCCTTTTTATGACTGCATCGCTCACAAGATCTTTTGAGCCTTCCACTGAACACCTACTACATAGAGCAGGCGTCCCGCCATCCGCTGAAGAATATCCAGTCCCCCCCCCCCCTTCCTAGAAAAAACAGATATTGGACCTGCTGAGTAGATTTAAAGTTTCTGCCACCTACGACCGGTTTCACCCCAAGGGGGGCTCTTCAGGGGGCTCTTCAGGTAGGCATTCGGGGTAACCTGAACACAACGCATGTACTAGAAGCCGCCTCCAGAATTTACTGGTAGCACCACTAGTACCGCGCGGATTGCATCCCTAAAGCTTTATGAGGTGTTGCAGTGGAAGAAGACTAACTAATTTTGAAAAGGCAACACCTAGGCAATTTTGTGGTGCAATTATTCTTTATTTTTAACAAAGGCACCGCCCAAAGCCCAAAAATGCACTCAATCAGATTAGCTCCAAGGGACATCAATTTTCATTAAATTCTGAGAATACTGTGCTAAAGCCATGGAATTCCAGGCTGGTAAGCTTGCATTGTGTCATCATGACATCAGCTGCACTTTTTATGACTGCATCGCTTACAAAATCTTTTGAACCTTCCACTGAACACCTACTACATAGATCAGTTGGGACTACCCAAAGGCGCCCCGCCATCCGCTGGAGAATATCCAGTCCTCCCCCCGAGGGGAGGACTGGATATTCTTTAGGGATGCAATCTGCACTGTACTAGTGGTACTACCAGTAAATTCTGGAGGCGGCTTTTAGTACATGCGTTCTGTTTGCAATTTCAGGTTACGCTGTATGCCTACCTAGTCCCCCTTGGGGCGAAACAGTCGTAGGCGGCAAAAACTTTAAATCTACTCAGCAGGTCCATTATCTGTTTGGGAATATTTTCTAGCATCCCCCCTCGGGGGAGGACTGGATATATATATATATGAGATGAGATAGTTTATTGGTTTATTGCCATATGTTTCCATGTACAAAACAATAAAAACATTGGAATTTGTCTTGATATCAGTTACTAAGACTAAAATAACACACACGCACACACACAGTAAACTCTAAAATATGATTTTCATGCTAAATACTAAGCAAATACCGGTATCATTATTAAACACAGCGAACGGGCATGCCTCACTGATTCAGTTAAAAGCTGACTGTACACATTCCGACAAGTTCTCACTCACCACTCGTGCTCTCTCCAACCAGTCCAGTTGATCAGAGAGAGCGCGAACAGCCAGAGGGAAAAAAATGTTGCGGAATCTGCTGGTGGACTTGTACCTACGCCCTGATGGTAAAAGTTGGAAAAGCTCATTACCAGGGTGGGTGGAATCACTGGAGATAAGATACTAGGAAGATCTCTGCCTATGATTTTTTAAGCGGTCTTGACCACCCTGCTCAGTCTGATTTTCTCTTTGGCCGTGATGGAACCATACCAAACCATGATCGAAAAGGTGAGCACACTCTCAATCACAGCTCGGTCAAATTGCATCAACATGTGGACACCGAGACCGAAACTTTTCAGACGACGCAGGAAGAACAAGCGCTACTGTGCTTTTTGGACAATGAGGCGAGTGTTTTCCTCCCACTTAAGGTCACATGACAGGGTAGTGCCAAGAAACTTAAAGTTCTGGACTGTTTCAATGATTTCACTATTGATCACAAGAGGGGGAGGGGCAGGGGACTGTTTCTTTCTGAAGTCCACAATAATTTCTTTTGTTTTTTCAGTGTGCAGTTCAAGGTTGTTGTTATTACATCAGCTAATTAGAGTGTCAACCTGAGTACGGTAGGTGGATTCGTCTGTAATGCACCCCTCCACTGTGGTATCATCTACAAATTTCAGAACTTTAGTACTAGCATGGCATGAAGCACAGTCATAAGTAAACAGGGAGTAGAGCATGGGGGAGAGCACGCAGCCCTGAGGCATGCCCGTGGATAAAATGAGGGTGGGTGACACATTTTCGCCAATTTTAATGACCTGTGGTCTCATCAACAGGAAATCGAGAGTCCAGAGGCACAATGCCTCTGGAACTCGACCCGATTTGCTGGATTTTCTGGTACAGTTTGGATGGAATAATGGTGTTAAAAGCAGAACTGTAATCAACAAATAAAATTCTGGCATAGGTGTTTGGGCTTTCAAAGTGTTGTAAAACATAAAACAAACCAAGTGACGCTGCATCCTCCATGGAACGTTTTTCGCGATACATGAATTGAAAACAATTCAGCAGAGGATCGGTAAGTGCTATCAGAAACCGGAGGACTAGGCGCTCAAGCGTCTTCCCTGAGGTCAGAGCGACTGCTCTATAGTCGTTTAGGGAGGACACTTTGGATTTTGTTTTGGAACAGGAATGACGGTGGACCTCTTGAAACACTGAGGAACAGTGCACTGAGAGAGACTTACTTACTTACGCCTGTCACCCCTACCCAGGTATAGACCGTCGACGAGAGACCTCCAGCAACTGCTGTCCTGTGCTTCTCCTTCGATTCTACTCCAGGTGGTTCCCAGTCTCTTGATGTCTGCTTGGAGGTCTCGACGCCAGGAGTTTCTCGGCCTACCTCTTTTCCTCTTTCCCTGGGGGTTCCATGACAATGCCTGCCTAGTGATACTGGAAGCTGGCTTTCTCAGACTGTGACCGATCCATCCCCATCTTCTTCGCCCAATTTCATTCTCTGCTGTTATCTGCTCTGTTCTCTCCCAGAGTCTGACGTTGCTGATTTTCTCTGGCCAGTGGATTTTCAAAATTCTTCTAAGGCAACTGTTCATGAAGGTCTGTACTCTGTTGATTGTGGTTTTTGTCAATCTCCATGTCTCTGCTCCATATAGGAGAACTGCTTTTACATTGGAGTTGAAAATCCGGACTTTGGTGTGTTGTGACAGCTCTCTGGAACTCCACACTTTTTTCAACTGGAGAAAGGTTGCTCTGGCTTTACCGATTCGTGCTCTGACATCTGCATCAGTGCCGCCTTTTTTGTCTATGAGCACTGAGAGAGAGACATGTTGAAAATGTCAGTAAAGACGCCCGAGAGCTGGTCTGCACAGTTTCTGAGTAAGCATGGAGAAATGCTATCTGGACCGGCAGCTTTTCTACTGTCTATAGACGCTGAAACATGCACCTGACATCGGCGTCTATAACAATGAAAGGTGGGTTCTCAGTATGACTCCTCACCACGGAAGGAGGTGGGGTCATACGACTATAAAAGTCATTCAGAGTGTCTGGGAGAGACGCATCTGTAATATCAGCAGACTTGGAAGCTGGTTTATATATTGAGGCCTTGCCAGATGTATTTAGGGTTACTAGCTGCGATTTTCTGTTCTAGTCTGCCTTTGAAGTTGGGCTTGGCAGTCTTAATTGCTTTTTGTACTGTATACCTGGCTTGTTTGTACATTACTCTGTCGATGTCTTTGTACGTGTCATGTTTTTCCTGGAGTTTGTGTTTAATGTCTGCACTAAGGCTTGTCATTAGGAAAACTCTTGCAGGTCTTGGTGGGAATATATATATATATATATATATATATATATATATATATATATATATATATATATATATATATATATATATATATATATATATATATATATATATATATATATATATATATATTATTATTATTAATTATGATCTAATTATTCTGTCAGGCAACGAGTCGGCTTTCAGTCCATTCTATCACAACACTGTATCACCGAGTCTTTGGGATGTGAGAAAGTTCTACAGAGCAAAAATTGTCCTTGAGTGTACTGACTAGTCTTGTGGAAACTGATGTTACTGGTGGAGTAACGGAATTCCTGACATGCTTGCATAATGGCATATTCTGACTTTGGTAGTAGTGTGAAAAACAATAGTGGGATGACTTACAGTGGATTCCTCGCGCTGGGACCATATGGCGTTGAGGCGCGTCCCCTGGAAAGTGGTGGATAGGGGGGGTCCCTCGTGAGAGGGGTGCACCGAATGAAATAAGGTGCCGTGAACCAACATGGTCTAAGGGAAGGTGACCCCGACAGAAAACCCCTGGTCCTCCTAGTAAGGGGGTTGGGCGTGGGGGTAGCTTCCCCACCCTGCAAAAAAGGAAATAGCTACAAAAACGCAGACGAAAAGACTAACAGTAATTCCTTTCCTGGAGGAGGAAGGTTCTTCTACTAGAAGACTTATGACGTCCTGTGGTGAAAGCCGGAAGTCTTCGGAAGCCACAGGACCGAGCCGCCTCTCTCTATCCAGGGACACAACCATGGGCACATGGAACGTCAGGACCATGTACCAGAGCGGCAAGGCCGCCCAGATAGCAGCGGAAATGCAAGAGTACAACCTTTCCCTGCTAGGTATCAGTGAAGCCAGATGGACGCAGTCTGGCCAGAAAAGGCTGTTAAGTGGGGAGATGATTCTGTATTCAGGTCATGAAGAGGAGAATGCCCCCCATACAGAAGGAGTAGCACTCATGCTGTCACCAGTGGCACAGAGAGCGCTGATGGGCTGGGAACCTCTTGGGCCAAGAATCATCACAGCAGCCTTTAGAACCAAGAAAAAGCTCAAGCTGAACGTCATCCAGTGTTATGCGCCCACCAATGACAGTGACGAGGAAGAGAAACAAGAGTTCTACGACCGACTCCAGAGTGCCGTGGACAAATGTGCAGAGCGAGACATCACCATCGTCATGGGCGATTTTAATGCCAAAATAGGGGAGGACAACACCGGATACGAGGAGGTGATGGGGAGACAGGGACTGGGCTCGGAGATGAGTGAGAACGGGGAGAGGTTTGTAGACTTTTGTGCTCTAAACCGACTTGTCATTGGGGGCAGCATCTTCCCACACAGAAGAATACACAAAGCAACTTGGGTCTCACCTGACCATACGACAGAGAACCAAATAGACCATATCTGCATTAGCAAGAAATTTAGAAGATCCCTTCAAGATGTTCGAGTGAGGAGGGGAGCAGATGTCGCCTCAGACCACCATCTGCTTACCTTAAGAATGAAGCTCAAGCTAAAGAAAAGCCGCACAGAGACAACAAGAAGACAGCGCTATAATGTAGGCCTCCTGAGAGAAACTGGAGTTAGAGAAGAGTTCAAACTGGTGCTGTCCAACCGGTTTCAAGCGCTACAGGAGCTAGTAAATGAAGAGGAGGCGGTCACCGCAGAGCAGCAGTGGAAGGCAGTTGGAGAGGCGCTGAACTCGACCTGCAAAGACACTGTAGGGTTCAGGAAACACCACCACAAGGACTGGCTGTCGGCACAGACCTTGAAGAAGATAGAAGCGAGGAAGCAGAAGAAAGCAGCGGTCAACAACAGTCGCACGAGAGCAGCCAAAGTAAGGGCACAGGGGGAATACTCGGAAGCCAACCGCGAGGTGAAGAGGAGTATCAGGGCAGACAAGAGGGCCTACACAGACAGCCTGGCAGCAGAGGCAGAAAAGGCAGCAGGCAGCGGCAACATGAAACAGCTCTACGACATTACCAGAAGATTGTCGGATAAGTATGGCCATACAGAAAGACCAGTAAAAGACAAAGAAGGCAAGCCTATTGCAGACAGAGCAGACCAACTCGACAGATGGGCCGAGTATTTTGAAGAGTTACTGAACAGACCTAGCCCACCCGACCCCCCCGACATACAGCCGGCAGAGACCGACCTACCCATCAGCTGTGACAGACCCAGCCGGGAAGAGATCAGAAAAGCAGTGGCATTTTTGAAGAATGGCAAAGCAGCAGGGCCAGATGGCATCCCAGCGGAGTCTCTGAAAGCAGACCTAGAGACAACAGTGGAGATGCTGTACCCACTGTTTGGAAAGATCTGGGAAGAGGAGGTGATGCCAGCTGACTGGAAGGAGGGGTACCTAATCAAGCTTCCCAAGAAAGGCGACCTCAGCAAGTGTTCCAACTACAGAGGAATCACCTTGCTGTCCGTACCAGGAAAGGTCTTCAACAGGATCATCCTAGAGAGAATGAAGAGCTCCGTTGACCCCCAGCTGAGAGACCAGCAAGCTGGATTCAGGAAGAACCGATCATGTACAGACCAGATCGCCACTCTCCGCATCATCGTGGAACAGTCTCTGGAGTGGAGCTCCCCGCTGTACGTCAACTTTGTGGATTATGACAAAGCATTTGACAGTGTGGACCGAGAGACTCTGTGGAAACTCCTACGACACTACGGTGTACCCACAAAGCTCGTCCGCCTGATCAAGAGCAGCTATGATGGCATGACATGTCGCGTGATCCACGAAGGGCAGTTCACCAGAGAGCTCCAGGTCAGAACTGGTGTCAGGCAGGGGTGTCTGCTGTCTCCATTCCTCTTCCTCAACCACTCGTCTGGCCACGCCCCTTCACATTTCGCTGACCAAGGACACGCCAGGCCGCACATCGCGTCACGAGTGGACTTCCCCAGCATGCCGCAGGCTAGTGGGTACGCACCCGCCGGTCACCCGTTTGCTGCGCCCGCCACAAGCCCCCGAGGGTGGGAACAATCAGGAATAACGGGCAACCCTAGCCACGATTCAGCCCAGGCCATGCAGATCATCGCCCAACTACTGCTGCCTTTTCTACCGAAGTACTAATTGTCGGCTAATCACTTGTAATGCGTGTGAGCGTTGCTTGTGAGTATCCGATACACTATCCCTTAGCCTTGATAATCGGAAATACTAATTATCGGTTACTCATTTGCAGCGAGCATGAGCGCTGCACGTGACTCTCTGGTAATAATCCAATATCTATACCCCTCATTTGTCTTGATAAAATCCGAAATAGTAATTACTGGTTACTCATACGCGGCGCGCATGCGCGTTGCTTATGACTATCTGATAATTATGTAATGTTAGTGTGCACACGAAGAGACGTTAACCGCGTTACATATGGAAGTTTGAACGGTGCCTTTATCTCATATTACGACTCGACACTTGATTATAGTTTGTGACTATCATCAGACTTTTCCTATCGGAACATTTCATTTTGCCTTTTTATGTCGTTAGTGTGTGTGCACGGTCGTGCCTCTTGACAAGATTAGACTGTTGGCCAGTGGTGACTGTTGCACGGGCTGTGTTGCTAATGACATTGTCCACAGGTTTTGGTGTACAAGTACAAGGCACTATCCATATGATAAAGTCACAGGTCTTACGTGATTGTGACTTAATTATTGAAAAGCGCAACGCGTGACTTAGTTTGTGCGCTGTGCCACATCTATACTAAGAATCAGAGGTCACTTAAAACCTCAGCACTCAAACCGCTGGGCGAGTGGAAAATAGTCTTTTCCGCTGGCTCTGTGGTATAGATTGTGCAGATTCGTTGACATTATCAGCGCAAAACTGGACATTATCTTGTTTGCAGTGAAAACGCGCTATTGCTTTAATTTGTTTTATTGCACTGTCAGTTTATCAAATTATTTTGTGTAGTTCTCTTTGACGGTTCACCTTTACCTATCCGGTTTGCACTGTGTGTATGATTGTTACTTTTGTGTGTGTGTGTGTTTCTTTTGTGTTGTGAGACAGTTTACATTCTTTTTGTGTTATAATCTTTTATGCCTGTGCTAGCCTCAATGGCGAAAGCGAGCATAAGGGAATGTACCTTACGTGTAGGCCATCTTAACGTGTTTCATCTTTACAATAAGATACCTGACTTAGCTTGTTTTCTTAACAATCCCACACCGTCACCGTTTCACTTGTTTGGCGTCACTGAGACACGCTTGAGCTCGAACATCAGTGATGAAGCCATTAGTATCCCTAACTTTTCTGTAATCAGAAGAGATCCTTCCTCCCCAGGCCAAACAGGCATTGCCGTCTACATCCACCAGTCTATTCAACACTTAGTCCGTAGACGGCAAGATCTAGAAGCCGCAGATGTTGAGTGCGTGTGGATTGAAGTAAAGCGTCCTTTTTTGGCTCCATCATACGTAGGCTTCTTGTACCGTAACCCGGCGGCTGACTTTAGTTGGTACGACCATTTCACCTGTAACTTAGATAAAGTCTGTAAAGTAAACACCGACATCATTCTAATGGGTGATTTCAATATCAATTTACTGAAACCCCACACCGCGTGGGAAACAACATCTTCCTTATTTGGGCTGGTGCAGCTGGTGCAGTCACCCACTAGGATTACTGCTGCATCATCCACTCTCATAGACCATATTTATACCAATAACCCTAAATCTGTGACTGACGTTTCTGTTCCCGACTTGAGCATTAGCGATCATTTCCCTGTAGTGTGTAAATGGGCTGCGCAAATTCCAAAGACTAAAAAGAAAGGTCATATCACCGTAACATATCGCTCTTTTAAACATTTTAACCAAAACGCATTTTTACATGATCTTAGTAATGCGTGCTTTGACTCAGTAACCGAGTCCAACGACCCAGAGGTTGCTCTATCTGCATGGTACAGCATTTTCCTTGGGGTACTCAACAATCACGCACCCCTCAGGGAGAGGCGTGTCAAAAGCGCGGTACTACCCCCATGGATTACAAAAGAACTGATGCAGGCCATGGAGTTTAGGAACACCCTCAGGAGAGAAAAGAAGTTTGACGAGTTTAAAAAGCAGCGTAATCGCGTCAAGTATATGTTACGCGAAGCGAAAAAAGCCTTTGTAAGAAATACTATTAAAAACAACAAAGACGGGTCTGCTATTTGGCGCGTCCTGAATTCCCTTACCCGAGGCTCTAGTGCATCCACGGTAATCCCTAGTGATCTATCCGCTGACATGTTTAATAATCACTTCCTGTCTGTTGCTGAAGTTTTTTCAACACAAGGAAGTGTCAATGATAAGTGTTTCGATATTTTAATTAACTACTGCAATCAGAAGACTGTGACTCCTTTTAGCATTCCATCGATTGCAATACATGAAGTAGGTAAATTCATAAGTAGTCTCGCGAACAAGAAGTCATCAGGCCCTGATGACATAAATCCTAAAGTTCTGAAACTATCCCTACCTTACATTGTTGAATCGCTGACATACATTTACAACCTATGTCTCCATCAGTGTGTATTTCCTACACAGCTTAAACTTGCAAAAGTAATTCCACTACCGAAATCCAAGGACAGGGGAAATCTGAATAATTATAGACCGATTTCGTTACTGTCCGTGTTAAGCAAACCTCTCGAGCGACATGTACACAAACATTTGTCTCAGTATTTAGAGACAAATAATATGCTTCATCCCTTCCAGTCTGGGTTTCGTCCGAAGTATTCCTGTCATACAGCGCTAAGCAGACTTGCAGATAAGTGGTTATCTAACGTAAACAATTCGCAACTGACGGGTGTTATTTACCTTGACTTTAAGAAGGCGTTTGACCTGGTTAACCACGACACTCTGATAAGCAAACTTAGTCATTATTTAAAAAAACGTCTCAGCAGTTTCCTTCTTTAGTTCATATCTAAAGGGAAGAAAGCAAAAGGTTGTAGTTAATGGATCACACTCTGAAGTGAAGGAGGTTAAGTTTGGAGTACCTCAAGGGTCAGTGTTAGGCCCTCTTCTATTTTGTTTATACATCAACGATCTGCCTCTTCACCTAACGTCAGAATCTGTCGAATGTGACTTGTTTGCTGACGATACGTCAATCCACACGGCAAATAAAAACCTTAATGTGGTTGCAGATGACTTACAACAGAGCCTTGATGAGGTGTCCGCCTGGTGTGAACGTAATTCGATGAGTATCCATCCAGCAAAAACCAAGTCAATGGTAATTGCGACACGCCAAAAACACCAATTAAGCCCCCTTTCACTTGATTTGTCCTTCGAAGGCAATTCTATTGAGCAAGTGTCTGAACACCGCCTCCTTGGAATTATCATAGATGATCAGCTCAAATGGCAGGCACACACACATAAAGTGTGTAAAACTGTTTCAAGAAACATTTTCATGCTGTCCAAACTGAAGCACTTCACTGACTTTGAAACCAGAAAATTATTTTATTATGCACATATTCAGTCCCACATTAATTATGCTTCGACGGTGTGGGATGGCTGCAGAGATGTACATTTAAAAAGACTGAACTCCTTACACAGAAGAGCAGCGAAATTAATTTTACCTGATCCTACTTTGACAACGGATGATAAGATTTACAAAGCGGGACTTCTTTCTCTCAAAAAGCAGTTTGCATTCAACAAAGGTGTTCTCCTTTTTAAGATTCGGAATGACAACACTCCGGAATATCTAACCCAGCTGCTAGTCCGGTCACAGTCCCGCTATGGCGATACAAAAAGCCTATATGTAGTACCCAAAACCAGAATAGACTTATTTAAAACCAGTCTAGCATTCTCGGGGGCGACTTTGTGGAATTCCCTTCCATCCCACACGAAGACCACTCCAACGGTATCATCTTTCAAGAAAAGTCTTTTTGAACATTTATCTTCGCAGCCATAACTATCTTCAAGCTTTGCTTTCTATACGTAGATATCATTGTTAGTAATGTACCCATTCTACTGCTGTGTATGTATAGTGCTGCTGTGTTGTTGCTCTTTTTTTTTTTTTTTTTTTTTTTTTCTTTTCCTTACCATTGCTCCAACTCCCCCAACACACCGTAGGCGTTCGTCCTATACATGTATTAATGTAATGTAATTGTTGTGTTTGTAGATGTAGCAACGGCAGATTTGAAAAATGACATTGCCTCTGGCATTGTTAATATCTTTACCGTTGTAAAATAAAGATTCATTGATTCATTGATTCATTGATTCATTGATTCCTATTGGCCATAGACTGGGTCATGAAGATGACCACAGAGCACAGACGAAGTGGAATACAATGGACACTGTGGACACAGCTTGACGACCTCGATTTTGCAGACGACTTGGCATTACTGTCCCACACTCATCAACAAATGCAGGACAAGACCACGAGGCTTGCTGACATCTGGTCCCAAGTGGGCCTCATCATTCACAAACAGAAAACAAAGACAATGAGGCTGAACGCAACCAGGGAAGAACCAGTCTTGCTTGCTGGCACCCCGTTGGAGGAGGTGGAGTCCTTCACCTATCTCAGGAGCATCATAGACAAAAAAGGCAGCACTGATGCAGATGTCAGAGCACGAATCGGTAAAGCCAGAGCAGCCTTTCTCCAGTTGAAAAAAGTGTGGAGTTCCAGAGAGCTGTCACAACACACCAAAGTCCGGATTTTCAACTCCAATGTAAAAGCAGTTCTCCTATATGGAGCAGAGACATGGAGATTGACAAAAACCACAGTCAACAGAGTACAGACCTTCATGAACAGTTGCCTTAGAAGAATTTTTAAAATCCACTGGCCAGAGAAGATCAGCAACGTCAGACTCTGGGAGAGAACAGAGCAGATAACAGCAGAGAATGAAATTGGGCGAAGAAGATGGGGATGGATCGGTCACAGTCTGAGAAAGCCAGCTTCCAGTATCACTAGGCAGGCATTGTCATGGAACCCCCAGGGAAAGAGGAAAAGAGGTAGGCCGAGAAACTCCTGGCGTCGAGACCTCCAAGCAGACATCAAGTGACTGGGAACCATCTGGAGTAGAATCGAAGGAAAAGCACAGGACAGGAGTTGCTGGAGGTCTCTCGTCGACGGCCTATACCCGGGTAGGGGTGACAGGCATAAGTAAGTAAGTAAGTTACAGTGGATTGACATACAGACTACTTAGGGGTTGATCGGGGATGGGTTGGGGGCATTCCGGAATCCCCCCCCCCCCCCCCTTGATCCCGACCTATGTTTCTGATCTCTTTTCACAAAGCTGGAAAAGCAGAATTTTAACTTTTACCCCAAACTGATTTTCCACTTGAAGACTGACATGTGGCCTGAAATTAATTGAAAGCAGCCGTATTTTGGGGATACGGCTTAGTGTTGTCCAACGTTTAGCCATCTCTTCTGACATAAATTAAATGAGTCTGCTTGAAGTGCAATAATTAATTACCGTTGAAATTAATTATCTGTGGCAACCTTCAATTTTTTTTTATATAAAAAAGGTCTGTCATAAAATCTACCCTGGCAGGCTTGCGCTACACAAAGAAGAATGTTTCGGCTCATTTACTGTACAATATATTGGACGATTTACGCATTGGACGACACGATTTATGGCCACATTTTTACTCATCAAAAGTAATCACTTCCGGGACGTCACGAGACAGAAAAGGACAACAACAACATTGGATTTTCAACGATATGACGTTATCCTGCTGCTTTTTCAGCTGGCGCGAGCGATGAATCCGTCTAATTTTCCACAGGTAATCAGAAGTCGTAGCAGAAGCCCGTCCCCGGTATCACGTAGACGAGTTTGTAGTGACTGTATGGTGAATCGGGAATGCCTTCACAACAATGACACAAATGACAGAACTAAAAACAAATTTCTCACTGTTCCCGGGGATGAGTCTGACAGTCACCACCGAACGAGAAGTCTCAGCGACAACTATCTGCGCCAGACGCCTCAGCTCCGACCTATTCATCACCGCGGCAGAGTAGCTGGTGCGTAGTCAGTTGATCCTCCTCACAACTTTTCCAGAGCTTTCAGAAACTTTTAACTGACTTGAGTTATAAGTATGCTCTCTCTCCCCAACTCCATCCCACCCTACCAACACACAATGCACACACTCACGCTCATGCATGCTGGCATGCACGCACGGATGCACACAGAGAGAAAAAGAGAGACAGGCATTTAAGTCTGGAATTCACACATACATACACAGGGTTCGAAATACTTTTCAAAAGTACGGGGCCCATCGAGCCCCCTGTTAGTAAAAGTAGGACGCCCCACAGGAAAGTAAGGGGCTCATGAACCGTTGCATGATTTACGGACAAGACAGAGAAATACAGGAACTCTCCTTCGCGGGAGGAAGCGGTTTTAGCTAATAGAAAAATAGCGAGCTGCAAACAGCAGAGTGAACGTATTCCGCTAGACCGCTATGCAGCAAAGAGAGGTTGATGCAATGCGTACCATGCTAAAAAAATCTAGCCACGTGTGTTTGGTGAAAAGTTCATGACCTGTGTCAGGATGATGCTGATGCGCTGAGTACCACCTACTGCTGCTTTGAGACAAAGTAGGTCTGAAAAGAAGGGGGTACGTCCGGCCCCATGGACATGAAAGTAGAGGGCCCACAGCCAAAGTAAGGGGATTTTTACCCTGGGCCCCCCCCCCGGTTATTTCAAACCCTGATACATGTTCATCAGCCATTCTCAAAAGGTGAAAGCAGTGAATGTTCAGTGACTGAAACATTCCTTTTTACACCAGTGTGTTGCATACTGAATGAAGAAATACATCTAACAAGCATATAGATCTTGATTACTCTTCTGAAAGTGTATTGAGGATTAATTAGACAATATGCTGATCGATACGCTAAGAAGAATGGCAGAGAACAGAGTGGAATGGAGGGAGCTGGTTGCCAAGTCATCAGTGGTGCCCCAACGGTCGGCAAGACTACGGAATATAGATAGATAGATAGGTAGACAAAAACATGATTTTTGGCCGCTTGAAATGAAATCGTGACATGAGAACCCCTACTGAGAAAACAAGTAAAAACAGACCTTTCACGATGGTTATTTCTGCAAACCAGCTATATCAATGGGTAGATTAGGTGTAGTACTTTACTCTGAAATTTGTAGTTAGTTCCAGAAAAAACGTTTTTATTGGTGTTAAAACAACAGCAAATGTATGCAACTGGACGTTACATGTCCGGTCATGGAGTGAAAGTTTGAGGGAAAAATTCCCATTAGTAAACAAGTGAACCTAGCACAGTTTCAGGCTTATGTCTGTACTGATACTTTATAATGACATCAGTTCAGGTTTACATCTTGAGGGCACCAATTTAGTTTTGTAAGCTTTTATTTTTTTGGAGAAAATGTCTGGTCATTTTTCATGTTCAAGAACACACTTGAATTCACACCACAAAATGCAATTGACCGGGAAGTTCCAATTCTAATTTTGTATCGACCAATATTCAATAACCCGGATGTGGATAACCTTTACTTTTCACTGCAAATGGCGAAGACAAGGCATGGCAAGCGATTTTGCTATTTCGGTCATTATCATTTTGCACGTATCTATCGTCCAGACATTTTTCATAATGTCTACGCGCTTTCTTATCAATATTTAAAAAAAAAATTCCTGCTGACCTTCATGAAGAGATTGATGTAGAATCTTTCTAAAGCATTGTACAATGTGACGGTCATGCTTGCTTAGCAAGGTACCAGTTCTGAGCGTGGTATTGTGTGGAATCGAAAGAGAAAGTTGCGAATGACTGAAACGCTCCTTATGACAGAATAATGTCCAAACTCTTTATGTGTGTTTATTGGAAGTTTGACAGTAGTGGGACACACAGTTATGTTGATGAGCTTGTCAACTCAGATGTGATAAACACATAAAAATCTGTTTTTAAAGTGAAAAGTATAAAATTTCTTGATTTATTTTCTTTTTGTTTGTGCATCTGCAATAAATAACAGTTTTACTAAGCACACATTCTGGTTTTTTATTGTTGAGGCAATTTTGCTTAATTTGATGTAAGTAATCAAAGGCTGAACGTTTGGAGGTTACTGATGACACAACGTTTCTTTCAAAATACATCTTAGTAAACGTGTGTACCATTTTCTGGTATTGTTTTAATCATAATATTAGTTTTATCTCTGCGGGAGTTAAAAGAGGTACATATATATATATATATATATATATATATATATATATATATATATATATATATATACTTATTTTTGTTGTACTTGATAATATTTCCTGTCATCAGTAACCTCCATCTCCTCAGATTTTGGACATTTGAAGGGAGCTAACAGCAATATATAATCTCCAATTATCTTTTCAAACAGTTTTGAAAACTAGAACATGGCAAAACATGCCACATACATTAAATAGTCAGTTTCAAAAGATTTTAATAATTTGAGTTTTTGTCACACTGTGGTGTTCACCTTTTGAGAAGATATATATATTTTTCATCTAAACAGCATTTTAAAACATGCATGCACTCATTAAAAATATATTTACAGCATGTACATACATACACCAGATATGTGTACTTTGAAACTTCAAAGATAGTGCACTTTCACAGATTTTGTTTTTTAATTTATTTTATTTGTATTTTTAAATTTATTTCTTTCATTTATTTTATTTATTTGTTTATTTTATTTTTAATTTTATTTCATTTATTATTATTTGTTTATTTTATTTTATTTATTATTTATTTATTTTTTTTTTGGGTGGGGGGGGGGGGGGGAGGTGCTTCTGTTTTGGAGCTAGACTGGTGGTCTGCACCATTTTCTTTACTCTGCTAAAACTCTGCTTCTCAAGAGAAATGTATTAATCTTACCAGTACAATTAGGTGATTGTTTTGTTCTTGAAACAATAGTCAACACAGTGCACATGATTGTTTTGTTAATGTAATAATAGTTAACACACTGTTATTACAATAAATTTGTTAGGAAACATTAGTTGTCAATCTTACTGTACCAGGGAGGATCATTTGTTTTAGGACCTAGTAGCCACTCAGACTACTATCCAAGTGAAATTTAGGAGCCCAAATGTTTCCTTGTAGCCTGAACGTTTGTGTGCGTGTGTGCCTTTTGAAATTTGCCTTTGTCATTCTGGCTACCACAGATATGACTTTGCATCACCTGACGCAAAACTCTTATTGCATTTAGTGATGACAAGTGAAAAAATTTGGCTCTTTCTGCTGTATTTACACTATAGTCTGAATGATTTTTTATTAACTGATTGGAAATAAAGCAGAGTATTGTGTGTGTGTGTGTGTGTGTGTGTGTGTGTGTGTGTGTGTGTGTGTGTGTGTGTGTGTGACCTGCTCTGTACATTACAAGTGTGTTTCACTACATAAACAGTAATGTTCACCCTGTGCCATTCTGCATCTGTCTCATGAGACTAAGTAACTTATGTTTTTGTCTGCCGTATTGAAAATACGGTAGACTTTGAGATGGGGCTGGTCAGAGCACATTCCATAGCATGCAGATGACGAACATAGTCACACATCAGACTGACAGTGAAGTAACTCAATAAAAATTACGTCATGCCTGGCTAAGCTAACCAAGCTGTTGAACGTACATATGGCGGGGGAAATGACTTGTGTGTGTATGTATGTAGACACGAATATCTCAGGTGTTTGTGTACATACAGGCCTGAAACTTTAGCAAATGCTTTGATTGAGATGTGTTTCAGAGAGCCTCTGAGGATATTTTAAATGGTAGACTCATTAAAGAGAAAAATTGCTGTTTATATAAAGTCGGTTGACCTGCATTGGAGTCCATAAGTTTCGTTCTATTCACTCGGAATTTTGGTATAGCTAGCTTGGAAATAGATATTGGATGAGTTCATTAGCCAGCTTTGTACCTTTTCAACTTTATCGTAAAAAGTAATTCATTGCAGAAGAAAATTAAAAAGTAAGAATTCTCAACTCTCGAGAAGGATCAGATGGTGACAGTGATGTAAAGACACCAAACATGTCGGTGTTACACATTGTTTCTAAATTGTTGCAAAGCACCAGATGTCAGTGTCGTACAGTGTTTCTGAATTAACATCAAATTCGTCACTGTGTACAAGGCTTATAGGACTAACGATGCCATGATGTTAAGCTTATGTTGACGTCATTTTGCTGCTCGTGCTATTGTTCCTCTTCAGAATTCCTGTCGCTACATAGTCCACAGAGCGTACTAATGGCGGGAAGCGCCTTGTGTCCATCTTTATTTGTGTGCGCCTGTGTGTTTTGATCAGAGGTTGGGTTAGAGAGGAGGGAAATGGATCAAGTGGATAAGCTTAAAAATATGAACATGAACTCTGAATGTTCCTAAAAGAAAAACGCATGTGATCTCCAAACAATTCGGTAGATTTTGGGATGAAATCCTCATCTTGTCATTGTTAGAATGGGACACCTTAGGTGTGATTTTTGCTTTCTGTTGTATGAGACACATGACGTAAACAATAACACTGACTTCTTGCAGCTACACTGCATGTGTCAGAAACCTGACACTACTACAGATGCGTACCCAGTGAGCACAATATCATCAGGCTGATGTCAGCTGCCATTGGCCAATGCACAGGTGTGTGTGGGCCAACTGTAGCTGACTTCAGCCCAAGTGCAGGTGTTGCTTTGTCTTTACTGTTGGCTTCAGATGGGCCATCTAGAATATTGTCACTTTCAGTCTCACGGTCCTGCAGCTACAGTTGTTGTTCAGATTAATTCCCTGGTCACATGCTGTACTACCCAGTAGTATGGAGTTTGAGAATTCGCAGGGATCTTTTCTTGATTATGGTGAACTTCAATTTTTTTAGACTGTATTAATGCATGATTTTAAAAAAAAAAAAT
The DNA here is from genome assembly GCA_036245525.1 of Semisulcospira habei. Taxonomy (NCBI): domain Eukaryota; kingdom Metazoa; phylum Mollusca; class Gastropoda; family Semisulcospiridae; genus Semisulcospira; species Semisulcospira habei. The sequence continues at coordinate 161,461,762 of BTPG01000005.1, forward strand.
TGTCCCAGGAGGGGAAATTTGTAAGCCTTCCCTGATGAAGATGTGTCACCACAGAGCATCACCGTTTTACCTAAAGATGGCTTTTGTCTTCTTTTTTTATGTAATTTTGTCTAACTTACAGTGTACAACTGAAGTATAGTAACATATACTAATGGTCAAAACTTAAGGGCCGCCCCACTTTTTTGTGTCATTGTTTATCGTCGCAAGTACGCTAATAAAATACTATGTTCTTTCAATCCAAATGCTTTAAAAGTTGACCTTAGACAGTCCACTGTACAGGGAACAATAGACAACAATTCATAAATTTCGACGAACGTGTCATGTCAAATGCATGTGAAACATCGTCAGTTTTTGTGAAAAGCTGCACGATATTGGCAAGCGTACCAAAGGCAGGCAGGTGGAAAAACTTGGTACATTCGGGATGCACGTGCTAAAGGGGTCAGTTGTGAACACTGAGCACTTCTGTTTCACTACAAATACCGGCTTAATTGTCACTTTCCTAACCATGCCACCACGACGAAGCCTACCGCCAGTAGATCAAGGCCGTGCACTAGTATGGCTACAGGATGGAATTTCCGGACGAGAAGTTGGGAGACATCTTGGGGTGCCCCATTCAGTGATCCAGAGGCTGCTGGCACGATTCCAAGAAACTGGAAGGGCAGAACGACAACCCTGCTCAGGACGCCCGCGCTGCACCAGCAGAAGGGAGGACAGATACCTCTGTTTGGTGGGTCTGCACGACCGAACTGTCACGTCAACCACTCTGCGACGTCAACTGATGCAAGCAGCAAACGTTAATGTCAGCAGAAGCACAGTCTGCCGACACCTGCGCGAAATTGGCCTGGCTTCATGCAGAGCATCAGTGAGAATACCCCTCACTCCAGCTCATCGCAGAGCCCGGGTTGCCTGGTGTCTTCAACATGTGAGGTGGAACAGATTCCAGTGGACTCAGGTTCTGTTTACTGATGAGTCACGGTTCACTGTGTCTTTCAATGACGGCATGGTGAGGGTTTGGAGATGCCAGGGCGAGTGATTCATGGATGGATGCGTCCAAGAGGTGGATCGCTATGGAGAAGGCTCAGTCATGGTCTGGGCAGGCTTCAGCAGGGAAGGCAAGACCCCTCTGCACGTCATCCAAGGCACCCTGACTGGACTGCGCTGTCGGGGCGAGATTGTGCAGCCCCTCATCCAACCAGCTCTCCAAGCCATAGGCGACAATGCTGTTCTGCAGGACGACAATGCTTGACCTCATCGTGCCCGTGTGGTGGATGAGTACCTTGAACAACGAGGATGGAGTGGCCAGCTCGTTCACCTGATCTGGCTCCCATCAACCACCTCTGGGACGTGCTGGGGCAATGTGTAGTCAACAACCACCCCCCACCTCAAGGCATCCCCCAGCTGACTCAGTTTCTGCATCAAGAGTGGGAAGCGATCCCACAACATGTTCTCCAAACCCTGGTGAACTCCATGCATCAACGCTGCATTGAATGCTTGGCTGCAAACGGTGGGTATACTCGCTATTGACTGGACCAATCTTGTGTGACTTTAAAAATGAGGGGTGGGTGAACATTCTAACGTACTGCTGTTGTTACAAATGCTTGATTTACTCAAAACTTAAATGAAATTGTTACTGAATAAATTAGCAAAGTACTGACTCCAAGTATTGTTACATTATTTGTGTGGTGTTGTCGGTGCGTCTGCGATAAAAAGTGTCCCTTAAGTTTTGACCATTAGTATAGTTCTGTCTGAGGCACACACCCATTTTGACATTTTTGAAAATTACTGGTTGACAGTAAAAGACCAATCCATCTGTACAAGACGTCGGAAAGCACATCTAGATCAGAAGAAAGTTTGTGTTATGAATATGGTAAATGATAGAAGGTTTCAACACTTATTCCTTAACTTATTCGAGACGTGCTGCCTCCGGATACATGGCTTTTGCCACGTATCCGGAGGCAGCACGTCTCAAATGAGTTAACATTTTCAGGGTCAAAGATCATGCAACCCTTTCAGCCCAGAAATACTACAAGATGTGGACTGACTTTTACAGTTCAGTGGTGGTGCCAGATAGGTTTGTACCTACAGGTGCCATGCCTTTCTGCGACCACCCTTGAACTACAGATAGCATGCTTGATGTGTCTTGAACTGTACTGTAGTCTGTGCATGATGTTTGCATGTTTTGTAAATGTAATCACTGTTGAGATTGTGTAGTTGGGAGGCACGACCACAGGGAGAAAGGTCTATGGTTATCTTGATTTAAAATATATTGCACCTGACATTTTGACCTCTGGAACAAAGCTGCAGGCTCTAGTAGTGGATTTAAATGAAATGTGGGACCTGATGGTATGACTTTGCTGATCTGTATGTGTCAGATTTGAGTTTATTTGATCAGTTGTTAATTCTTCATATCCGTGACAGTCAAGCGCACAACAGATTTATCAAACTTAAAACTACCAGCTCAGTGTTATGTGTTCTCTCCTAATTTTCTCCTTTTTTCTGCGCACAAGCATGAAGTGTTTTTCAGATGGAGTTTATGTGTGCATTGCAAATGGACATGTTACATACTTTTGGGGCCAGCATGATGCAAGAAGCCTTTTTAACCCATATCATACTGAGGTTAAAAGCTTCAAATTTGTACACTGCCACAGGCAAGCCACATAATAATACTTACGGATAAGGATATAGATCAGTGGCTTTAGTTCAAGGGTGGTGCCAGAATAGCTTGGTGCCTAGAGGCGCCAAGCTATTCTGGCACTACCCTTGAACTATTTTAGTCAAACTTATTTCACGCACTGGTGTATTCCGAATATTAAGGGTAAAAGCAAAGTAAATGTATGTTGATATGACCACTCTTGGCTTGACTTCGCGAACGAAGATTCTATAGGGCTTGCCCACGTCGTCTGCAGGCATTTTCGTGGCTGCGGAGGCCAATCCGGGACATGCAGGTTCGACCACAGTGGCTGCAGGGGAAGGTCTGGTCAGGGTTCTGAGTTACGGCAACTCTTTTTTTTCTCCTGAGCCGCTTGTCCTTCATGTTAGCTCTGCGAGAGTCCTCAAAGGAGACGGCTGCCTTGTAGATGGTGGAGCGCCAGGTGTCACGGTCCGCAGCAAGCGAAGACCACTGGCGGTGGTTGATTTGGCAGGCACTAAGTGACTTCTTGAGACCGTCTTTGTATCTCTTCTTTGGTGCTCCTCTGTCTCGGTGTCCAGTGGCAAGCTCGCCGAACAGAGTAATCTTGGGTAGGCGATGATCCTCCATCCTGGAGACGTGCCCCGCCCAGCGAAGCTGTGTCCGCGGTAGCAAAGCCTCGATGCTCACAGTTTCCGCCTGTTCAAGGACCTCGACGTTGGTGACATAGTCACTCCAGTGAATGCTGAGGATGGTACGCAGGCAGCGCTGGTGACAGCGTTCGAGGAGTCGTAGTTGGTTGCAGTAGAGGGCCCAGGACTCGGAACCGTACAGCAGGGTGGTGAGGACGACAGCTTTGTACACGCTGATCTTGGTGCCTTTTTTCAGCTGTTGATTGTGCCACCCACTTGAATAGTCGCCCGAAAGCACTGTTCGCTTTTGCCAACCTGTTGTCCAGCTCCTTGTCCAGCTTGGCGTCTGACGCGATGATGCAGCCAAGGTAGGTAAACTGGTGTACTGACTTCAGTTCGGACTCGCCAATGGTGATGTGGGGAGGGCGATGCTCTTCCTTGGGTGCCAGCTGATGAAGGACCTCTGTCTTTTTCAGACTGACCTCGAGTCCAAAGAGCTGGGCAGCATCTGCAAAGCAGGACGTGATGCGCTGCAAGGCTCTCTCTGTGTGTGCAACGAGGGCAGCGTCATCAGCAAAGACTTACTTTACTTACTTACGCCTGTCACCCCTACCCGGGTATAGGCCGTCGACGAGAGACCTCCAGCAACTGCTGTCCTGTGCTTCTCCTTCGATTCTACTCCAGGTGGTTCCCAGTCTCTTGATGTCTGCTTGGAGGTCTCGACGCCAGGAGTTTCTCGGCCTACCTCTTTTCCTCTTTCCCTGGGGGTTCCATGACAATGCCTGCCTAGTGATACTGGAAGCTGGCTTTCTCAGACTGTGACCGATCCATCCCCATCTTCTTCGCCCAATTTCATTCTCTGCTGTTATTTGCTCTGTTCTCTCCCAGAGTCTGATGTTGCTGATATTCTCTGGCGAGTGGATTTTCAAAATTCTTCTAAGGCAACAGTTCGTGAAGGTCTGTACTCTGTTGACTGTGGTTTTTGTCAATCTCCATGTCTCTGCTCCATATAGGAGAACTGCTTTTACATTGGAGTTGAAAATCCGGACTTTCATCAGCAAAGAGCAGCTCACGAATCAGTTGGTCTAGGGTTTTGGTGTGGGCCTGCAGTCGTCTGAGGTTGAACAGGCTACCATCGAGACGATACCTGATGTACACTGCATCGTCATCGTTGAGGTCCACTGTGGCCTGCTTCAACATCATGCTAAAGAAGATGGTGAAGAGGGTTGGTGCCAGCACGCAGCCCTGTTTCACGCCGTTGATAATGGGGAATGGTTCTGAGAGGTTACTGTTGAGTCTAACCTGGCCTTGCTGGTCCTCGTGGAGCTGGACGATCATGCTGAGGAACTTTGGGGGACAGCCAAGTCGCTCCAGGATCTGCCACATGCCTTGCCTGCTCACAGTGTCAAACGCTTTTGTTAGGTCGACAAACGTTACGTACAGCCCTTTGTTCTGCTCGCGGCACTTCTCCTGAAGCTGTCTCAGCACAAAGACCATGTCGGTGGTACTCCTGTTGGCTCTGAAGCCACACTGGCCCTCTGGGAGGTGGTCTTCAGCAATGGCAGGTACCAGCCGATTCAGGAGCAGCCTTGCGAGAATTTTCCCAGCAATGGACAGCAGGGTAATTCCACGATAATTAGAGCAGGCAGACTTCTCTCCTTTGTTCTTGTACAGGGTGATGATGACTGCATCACGGAGATCCTTTGGTAGTGTTCCTTTCTCCCAGCAGCAGAGAAAGAGGTCATGGAGCTTGTTGTGCAGTGTTGGGCCTCCATGTTTCCATATCTCTGGCGGGATTCCGTCAATGCCTGCTGCTTTGCCACTCTTGAGCTGGTGGATGGCTGTGAGGGTCTCTTCGGCGGTGGGTGGTTCGTCCAATTCAACCTTTAGTGGGAGCTGTGGGATTTGGAGGATGACTGTTTCTTGAACAGTGCGCTCAGCGCCGAAGAGGTCCTGAAAGTATTCTGACCAGCGGTTCAAGATGGAGGTGAGGAGTGCCTGTCCATCGGTGCTTCGCGGGGGACTTTGTACCAGGTGCCTAGGGCCATACACTGCTTTCAGTGCTTCATAGAAGCTCCTTTAGTCACCGTTGTTAGCGCAAAGCTGGGTCCTCTGTGCCAGTCTCGACCACCACTCATTCTGGAGCTCTCTAAGCTTGAGCTGGAGACTGCTGCAGATGAGGTGAAAGGCAGACTTCTTCACAGGGCAGGAAGGCTGGGCTAGGTGGGCCTGGTGGGTGGCTCTTTTTTTTTGTTAGAAGTTCCTGGATCTCCACGTCGTTTTCGTCAAACCAGTCTTTGTTCCTCTTTCTAACAAGACCCAAGACTTCCACAGAAGATTTTACAATAGCAGTTTTCAGTTGCTCCCAGAGTGTTTCAGGGGAGGAGTCTGCTGGATCAACTGTGTCTTTGAGTATGCGCTCTAAATCTGTCTGAAGGGCAGCTTTCTTGTCGTCATGCTGAAGGCTGGCAACATCAAGCTTTTTCTTGGGGGGGGGGGGGGGCCCTTTTCTTGGGTTTCAGCTTGAGGTGGAGCCTGAGTTTGCAGCGGACAAGGCGGTGGTCAGTGTGGCACTCTGCGCTGGGCATCACTCTGGTGAGGAGGACGTCACTGCGGTCCCTCTGACGCACTAGGACATAGTCGATAAGGTGCCAGTGCTTGGAGCGAGGATGCATCTAGGTGGTCTTTCGACTGTCCTTTTGCTGGAAAGTAGTGTTGGTGATGACAAGTTGCTGTTCTGCACAGAACTCCAACAGTAGGCGGCCATTCTCATTGCAGTTCCCAACGCCATGCTTGCTGAGGACTCCTTTCCAGGCTTCAGAGTCTTGGCCCACTCTGGCGTTGAAGTCGCCAAGGATGATGACTTTGTCATCTGCGGGGGTGCTTTGCAGGAGGCTGCACAGGTCAGAGTAGAACTTGTCTTTTTCTGCAGGCTCTGCCAGGAGGGTTGGGGAGTACACACTGAGAAGGGTGACGTATTGCTGGTGTCTCAGTGGGAGGCGCATGGACATGATGCGGTCGGAGTGACCCATTGGTAGGTTTTCCAACTTAGTTGCAATGGGGGTCTTGACCATGAAGCCCACGCCTGAGAGCCGTCTTTCTGATGCAGGCCTGCCTGACCAGTAGAGGGTGTAGCCAGCGCCAAGTTCTTGGAGGCTGCCTTCCTCCGGGAGGCGTACTTCGCTGAGCGCGGCGATGTCGATGTTTAGCCTCCGCAATTCATGGGCAATAAGGGCAGAGCGACGTTCAGGGCGTCCGCTGTCTGCTGTGTCGAGCATGGTTCGGATGTTCCAGCATGCTACGTTGAGTCCGGTCGTGGTCGTCATGAAAGTGGATCCATTGTTTTTTCTTGTTTTCTGACCGCAGAAGAAGATGCCCGTTGACCGCGGCTAGCCAACTGGGGTTACGAGGGGATGAGCTTTGGTTAGGCCACCTTTTCTAGGCCCCTCTCCGTGTGGAGCAAGCAGTGCTGTCCCTAGAGAAGGCTGCTTGGTCGTTCAGGGTGTGCCGAGTGACGTGTTCCCAGGTCACCATCAGGCGACCAATATCCTGAACCGCCTGCATGCAGGTTTGAGACTGCGGCTTCCAGTGACATCTTTCATCTGCCGTTTCGCCCCTTGCCTATCGCTACAGGACTTGGAAAGGTTGGTGTCATGGTCCGTGGGCGTTTCCTAAAGCCTGCGCGGTGGAGCTTTTTGGTGGAGTGCAGTGTGCGCAGTACTGGCCCCACCCTTTAAACCCTTGGTTCGTCTGCCATGGCCTAGCACGCTAGGACAGTGGCATCGAGGTCCTTGGGTCGTAGGTTTTATATCAGTCTGTCCTTGTCCTAGTCTCTGGCTCAAAAACCTTCCCCGGAGACACGGGGGCTTTGATGTCAGGGTTTTCCTCCCTTAAAGTTAGCCTTTCCGCAGCCAAGCGGCCAGTCCTGCAAGGCAGCAGGGGACTCGTGGAGGGCGGAGTTGTCTATGTCCCGTGCAGATGTGAACATCTGCCCACTGCCCACGATATGACCACTAGTCTTAAAGAATACAAGTGTTGTTCATTTATAAAAGATAACTTTGAAGGCCCAATACAGCTGTAACTGTTCAAATACACATAATATGTAACAGATGGTTACTAAACACTACAAACAGGTCTAGTTATGGTTCATTTAGATGCAGGAGAATCCAGTTCAGCACAGGTCATCTTAATATCAAGTAACCTGACAATGACTCCACTCCTTTCTATAAATACAACAGTATCAGTCTGAGAAACAGCTAAAAATAGATTGACACGCTAATGGATGTGCAGAATAAATAAGTGTGGTTATGCGTGTGTGTTTGCTGCATTTCCAAACTGCTGTTAATGTTCATTAGGTGTGTCGACAAGGCATAATGAACACAGATGGTGCTGAAATGTGCCTTTGGATTTACTTGTAATGGTACTTTAACCCTGTGACTGACGCTAGTGTTTTTTGTCATGATTCCTACAGGAATGAACGTGTGGTACACTCATGGTGTCATTAATACTATCAGTATTACATGTATTTTTTCTGAACAGTTTAGGACAAAGGTTGGATTCTTAAACAGATAATCTGCCTCATTAACCCATTACATCCTGAGGCCGACTTAAAATTTGCTTATTGTCCTGTGAAAAATACATTACAGCAGGCGATAAGTTAACCATTTTAATTTAAGGGTGGTGCCACAATAGCTTGGCACCTCAGGCGCCAAGCTGTTCTAGCACCAACCTTGAACTGTCATACTCTAATTTATTTTAAGCAACAGTGTATCAGGGATGAAAAGGGTTAATTACTTATTGCCCCAATTAGCAAGTCCCTGTACTGCTGATTACAGCCGCAGACATTTGGTCTTTGTAGCATGTAATTGCTATTTGTCCCTTTCAATTCACTCTTACCAGTTTTAGCATCAGGATGATAAGGGTTAATAGCATTGAATTGGCAAAGCCTTCAGAAATATATTTTTGGCCCATTTGCAATGTAAGGATTAGGGTAAGAATAAGAGATTGGTCCCATTATTGCTGATGACCACAAGTTGTGTTTCTGAAATCATTGCAGAGCAAATGAGAAAAAAATCCACTCATTTATTCAAGTCGTACACTGGGAGGGCAAGAGGCAATGAACGTGACAACCCTCACTGTTGTAGGGACTCATTAGATTCATTTCCTCAAGTATTTCGGCATTCATCCTCCTTTTTGGCTCACGTGCAAAGCAAAAGTGAGTCTATGGTCTGGGCCAGTGGTCGTCCATCCATCATCCGTCCATCATCTGTCCGTCATACGTCCGTCCGCCATTCGTGGTAAACTTTAATGTGTTGACATTTTTTTCGGAGACTATTCAAGCTACATTCTTCAAACTTGGCCCAAGAATACTTTGTGGCAAGACCTTTCTAAACATACCAATTTTATTGACCTCTCACAAAGGTCAAGGTCACAGGGGATCAGGCAATGTATCAAAAATAGCTATTTTGGGACTTTTTTTCTCTCAAATACTATTCACAACTTCAAACCCAAACTTGGTACAAAGATACCTGATGGTAAGACCTTTATACACACACTAGTTTGGTTGATCCCTCGGAAAGATCAAGGGTCACAAGAGCTCAGGAAATAGGTCCAAAATAGCCATATTTTGACAAAAGATGTTTTTTCTCAAATACTATTCAAAACTTCAAACCCAAACTTGGTACAGAGATACCTGATGGTATGACCTATCAATGCATACTAATTTGGATGACCCCTCGGAAAAGGCCAAGGTCACAAGGTTGTCAAATGTGTATAATGCCAATAATGGTAGTTATTATCAACATTTTTGCAAACTTTTCAATCAAATTTGGCACAAAGGTAGCTGATGATAAGACCTTCTTTTGTATCCTAATTTAGTTGACTCATCGCAAAGGTTAAGGGTCACTGGGGTTTCACAGATATGTGAAAACTGATTACATTTTCAGAAAACATGGATATTGTTAGTGCGGAAGCCATCCCTTTACTTATTGTCAGACATGTGTGGATCGGTCATACATGTGAGCCATAAGGGTTTTGCCTTTCTTGTTCTTTGAAAACCTGTCCTTGTACTCTTGGCTTGACTTCCGGGACAGGCAGGTTCGACCGCAGTGGCACCCCACCCGGGTCTGCCCTGGGGGACTTGGGTGGGGTTAACTACTTTTTAGTTCCCAGGGTCACCCTGGTCAGCCCCACAGGGTGGGTTTTCCTCTCTATTCTGGGGCATGTGTTTCTGTCTACCCTTTGTTCATTCACCTGTATTTGCCTTTTTAAAACTCTCCCTGCTGTCTGCGCTGCCTGTAGCTCTTGATATTGGATGTGTGTTGCTAAATGGTCTTGGCTTTATTTAGGCCCATGTGTTAGGTTTATTTAACGTATTGGACCGGCTGGCGACATACATTCAATGTTCTGTTTATTTTTTTTTTCACAAGCAGTGCAGGCACGTCCTGAGAAAGTCTTGTTGCTGTCGGGACGTTAAGCAATGTACAATCAATCAATCAATCAATCGACCGCAGTGGCTGCAGGGGAAGGTCTGGTCAGGGTTCTGAGTTACGACAGCTCTGTTTTTTCTTCTGAGCCGCTTGTCCTTAAGGTTAGCTCTGCGAGAGTCCTCAAAGGAGACGGCTGCCTTGTGAATGGTGGAGCTCCAGGTGTCACGGTCCGCAGCAAGCGAAGACCACTGGCGGTGGTCGATTTGGCAGGCACTAAGTGACTTCTTGAGACCATCTTTGTATCAACAAGTTTGGTAACACACTGGTTGTCAATCAGTGTGGTTAGGTAGGTGAACCTCGCAGCCCATGTGTCCAGGCTAAAAGCGTCAATCACTCAGCCCTGACGCACTACAGCAGAAGATGGGTTGACCATGATAATTAAAGAGTTGTGCCAGATTAGCTTGGTGCCTGTCAGGGCCAAGCTAATCTGGCCCTGCCCTTGAATTGTCATGGCCTGTCCATCTCCTGCAACTGGTGCATAGTCATTAGATGACACCTCCAAAATTACGCCATCGGGCTGAATGAGTTAACCCTTTGGCTGTTGGTAGTTCTTTTTGCAGTGCTACCAACAGTCAAAGAGTTAAACTTTGGTTTAGTATTCATGATCCCCTTGGACTGCATGGGCATATTTGAGTCTGTGCATTTTGTAGACACAAGGATTCTTGCTGAAGTGCTGTGTAGGTACTGATTTGCTTGGTGTTGATTACTCATCAAGACTGGCTGAGCCCCCTTCTGCTATCAGCAACAAGTTACCATTGTAGATTTAACGCCATGTAATGATGTAAAAATGTTCCTGCCAGAGAAACAGATAAGGTGTTATTTTAGACATGGCACTTCTTGATCCCCAGCAGCCTAGAGGGAGGAGTATTAGGATCTGTGCCTTTTTACCGATCATTGGAATTCGCGTTTAGGAGGTGTTAGCTTAAATGTGACATAAAAAGTAGCATCTGTTGCTGTCGGCCACGCGGCAGGGCCGTGCGCGTGCCAACAGCGGCTGTCGCCGGCCCGACGGCCTTTTGCGCATTGGGTATCGTATCACAAGATCTGTGAGTTCATTTGGCAGTTGACGTCTATACGGGAAGGAGATGGCCATGGTTACGGCCCTGTAAGCCGGACTACAGCACATTACGTCGTTTGCGCTGATTTTGGGGGAGGGGTGGTGCGGGAGAGGTGTGAAAACAGATTTGGGGGAAGGGGCTGGGGTCGTAACGCTGGTTATCTCGTTCGATTGGCTACCTTTACTACAGCAGTGGCAAATGGAAGGATCGGACAATGACCAGGGTTGCTTGGAGGCTTTCCGTTTCCAAAAGTCCTCAGGCCGACGTCGGCGCGCGAGCCATCGAGGACTTTGTGCTCGCTAGGGATACGGTTGCCAAGCGTGTTCTTTTGTGTGCGTAATCAGCTTTTTTTTGAGGGGGTTGTCTTGCTCTGTTGGCTACCTTTAATACAGCAGCGGGGAAAGTTTTTTTCTTTGTGTACGTACTGAATCAGCAGGGGTGGATCCCAACACTGGTTGTCTCGCTTTATTGGCTACCTTAATATATAGCAGTAGTAGATCGAACGAGACAACCAGTGTGGGGGGTTGCTTAGAGACTAGTCTTTTCCAAAAGTCCTCGGGCCGCCATCGGCGCGTCGGCCATATCGATAACGCGGACTTTGTGCTCACTGGAGTTGCCAAGATATTTTCTTTGTGTACTTAATCAGCTTGTACTTCTAAGTACCCCCGCAGGCCCCCAATCCACCCACACTCCGCCCCACTCCACCCCACGCTGGTCACTCATGAGCGGACATAAACATCGGTCATCTGTCGGAAAGGGACCAACCACAAGCTCCTTCCATCTGCAAGAGGCGTAGAAGTCCACTTGCCCCAGTAGCTTAGGGGCTCACTAATATCCTCACTTGAAGCGCCGGATCAGCCGCATTTGCTTTTCAGTCGTCGGGTTTTGACTAAATCACAAAGCTCCTGCAATCTCCCAGGCTGCAGAGGCATGGCATAGATGCTGATGTGCGTGCAACCGCGGGGTTCATGGAAAAAGGTACTTTTACTTTGTGGAGGACAGTTCATTTGTATCCTTGTTGACTGATGAGGTCTGATTTATGTCGGTGGCTGTGACTGGGAAAAGGCCTTTCACAGATCGCGGTGGGGGGGGGGGGGGGGGGAGGGGGGCTCGTAAGTGCCCCTCGCTGGTACCGCTGAGTCAGCCCGTAAGCAAAAGTCCGTCAGGTCCTCGTCGGCTGTTCAGTGTCGGTTGCAAGGTTCTACAACTGGGAGTGTCGGGGGAGAGGTGTGAGTCCACTGGTCAGTGCCCGTGTTTGCCTCAGTGATACATTTCAGCGCGGCGCCCGCGTTCGAAAGAGCTGAACTGCTGGGCTTTTTTTTGCATCGTGCGTGCAGCAACCACATTGTAGCGTTGATACATTTTTCGTGCAGTTAGACCTCGCATGAGCCGTTAAAGTGTTCTCCTGTCTATTTTGAGTTCTTTGTCTATACTTGAGACTTTGATAAGCAGAGGAAAACCGCAAAGACAGCCACAGTCGACAATCGGCGGATGTAACTTTCTTGGGTTATTTGTATGAACATATTTTAAACAGACCGAAACGGCAGCTCATTTCTGGCATTTCGTATTAGCTTTTCCTTCCGGAGTTTATCATTCTGTTATTATCAGCAACTCGACTGACTTGAGTTTCGCTGTGGAAGTTGACGATCATGGACCATCTTTGCCAGTACTACCGAGGTTTGGCAAGCTGTTGCCGTGTGATGGCCGCCTAGGCGGATCGGTACTAGTACTGTGATGTCAGATGTTACCAGCAAGGTGTGCACGTCGTGCGCGAGGACTGCCAATGGCGCATATAGAAGCCAAATCCGTGCCGGTCTTTGTCCGCATGTCCAGCGACTCGGACCTTGCGAGTCGTATGCGGGCATCGCTGCAGCAACGAGAACAAGCAGGTCACGGTGCCTGTGGACCTGACTGTCCTGAAAAGGTTCGCAGACAATCTTTCTGCAACTCTGACGCTGGGGACACTTCCGACTGCGATATTTTTGGACAGACCCATCGATTCCAGGATTCTCTCCGAAGGAAGTATTACGGATCTGAGAGAGGACACGGCCATCGACACTCTGTCTGCAACTCGGAGGCTGAGGCTTCAGACTGCGATGTTTCTGGATTCGGACATTCTCTGCGGTCACAGGATTCCTACCGAAGGAAGCGCTGTGAGCGACAGTGTTCCACTGCTTGCAACTCAGAAACTTCAGACTGCGATCTTCCGGGCAGACATTCTCTTCTGCTTCGTTCGGGACGCTCAGGTTCCGTGTCTGGAGATCTTGGTCGACTTCCTCGACTTGGTCCCAAATCTCTTGTCTCCACACAAAGTCAACCCGTGTTCATTAGACCCGGGTTGCCCGACAGAGCGACCCACTGTGCAGACTTTGCTGTGAGAGATGCACAGACGACCAAGAAGCCCCTCGTTGGCACTGCCTCACGGGAAAGTAGGTCTTGTCTTCCATCTTTTCTTCTTTTATGTATTTATTTTATATTTTAAATGTATTTATCAATTCATTATAATAATAATAAGCGCATTAAATAGGCGCTTTATCCCAATTGAAAATCGGCTCAAAGCGCCGCCGCGAACTGAACCCAACAAGCACGCTCATGTGAATCACACGCATTCACTCACACATTGTACATATACACAGAACATTCACGTGGTGCTAAGGGCAAGCTCAAGCGAGCTACTGTAGTTTTTGGAAATTCAAAATCACTTGTATTTGAAATTTGATTAAGTGGGCTGAAACTGATACCAAAGTCATTTTTGGGGGAGAGGGTGTTTTTTCACTGAAATTTAAGCTCATTTTCTAGCAGCGGCAAAGTTGAGCTTGGGGCAGCACAACATCTGTTATAGTAGATCATTCCATGATTCGAGCAAGTCAATTGATGCAAACCACAGACGAGGTGATTGTTACACGAGTTCTACTTGTTTAAATTGCCCGTCTTAAGGGCTGGCATAAGTCTATTACTATTATAGTGATAGACTTAAGGGGATGGTTAATTGCACAAGGATCATGATCATCTGTCATGCCTGTGATGCAAACCGCTGGCAGGGGCGCATGTGACTCCTCCCTTGCAGATTGGAGAGCATGATCTCTGCAGTTAGTGGTTTGGGTGTCAGGGAGGGCACACACTGGTTGTCTCCCTTGATCGCTGCGCTGATGGTGACAGGTCGTTTCAGCGGTAATTTTTTCGGCGACACCGCCGAAACATAGGTCCACCGCCGAAAGGGCCAGCCGCCGAAACGCCCAAATTAAATTACCCTCAAAACGTCCACAAGAGGTGAAATGAAGTAGAAAAAAAATGCAATGATCTATATAACAGATAATATTTATTTAAAAGATTAATATACATTCACCTCGTGACGCCGGAAGTGATAAAGGGAGGCAAGTCCATTGACTCTCTCTCTCTCTTCATACTTATCTTCCTTGTCATCCCCCCAAAAAACAGAGTTGTGAAGACTATATTTAGAATATATATATATTTCGTGTGTATATATATATATACACACGAAACAATGGAATACAATACATGCATACCTACACATGGCCCATGGCAACAGATGTCCAATAACTGATGACAGCATCGAGGTCAGGAGAAGAATTTTGAGAAAATACAGGTGAATGAGACAAAAGGCAGAAAAAAAGAAAGAAAAGAATGCATAAAGAACTAAGAGAGCAAGACCGGTAAGAGGAACCAAAAATATACCTAACAGTGAGTAACAGGTGTACCCAGTTGTCATAATTAGAGTGGTCTTGAAGGGATAAACTACTGATCGACTTGAGAACACATTTATTACTGTTTAAATGACCCAAGTTTGTACAAAACAAACCGAATCAGAAAAGAGTTAACAACTGTACATTTTATTTATTTAAAAAAATCACTCACACAAACATATAAAATAAATAATAACTAACTATGCAATAAGCATTGACTTGTCAACGGTCACTCAACCCTAACCCCTCCTCCACCGACCCTCCCTCCCCCCCCCCCCCCCCTTCTAAAAAAAAAACCCCACATGTTCCGACTACTACCGCAAACAGGAAGTAGCAGTTTTTACGAGCTTCCGCAGAGTCGTAGAGTCCGCAGATTCGTACCTAATCAAGAACTTAATCCCGAGTCAAGATCCCAAAACTTAAAAGTTCCAAAGCAGGTCTAGAACGAACTATCGCCCAATTGAACTGCCGCCGAAACGATCACACGCCGAAACGACCAACTGCATCGCCGAAACGGCTCGTCGCCGAAACGACCTGTATTCGCGCTGATCAGCGCAGCAATGGAGGGGGACAACCAGTGTGGTGCGGAATGCACAGAGAATGGAAGTGAGGGAGCAGGAAGGGAGGCAGTAGGTCACATTATACAGTCAAATTTGGCCAGTTCAGGCAGTGCAAGGACCGGTGTTTTTAAAAATAAAAATATTTTTTGTCTTGTTTGAAAATTTGTAGTAGGGCTGAATGTTGGAATTTGCTGGAAATTTCTGGTTAGCTGGGAGGAGACATGTTTGGTGCTTTGATTCATACCATCCTGAGCTTATCCAGTGGACAATTTTGGGCCTATGTTGAGTTGCCATTGACGTAGTGATTTGAGGGGCATGCTGATTTCAGCTGTGCTTGGGTGTGGGGTTGGTAAGGAACCAGTCTCATAGCCAAGAAATGAGACGGGTGATGTGCTGTTTCTTTTTTTGTTGTATTTTGTGCTTGGCAAATGTGCAGCTGGTGGGCGGTAGTGTTTTTTAGGGAATTGAAAAATTAGGGGATGACTGGGACTGATTAAGGCTAAGAGACTGGACAGTACGGAAACGGCACTGTAGTCCGTGACCTGTCAGGTGCACAACGTGCCACATGTGACATAGACCAGAAACTGGTTTAATGTAACCATATCATTGAGTTTGGACTTTTGCAGTTGGAAAACTGAGAAAATCAAGAAAAATTTGAAATTTTGCCCAAAAATCGCTGCGTTTGCAATTTTATAGGTATTTTTGCATGTTTTGCATCTCAACACCCTGTTTTCCTGCACTGTGAGCAATGTTTAGTGTCTTACAGGTAGTCATGAGTCTGACCTTGACCTTGAAAGGTGTGGGGTTTGGGGCGTTCGGTTTGATAAATGCGTTAAAAATAATGCACTTTTTTCAGTTATTGAAGTTGTGGGGTGTGGTGGGGGGTAGGTTGGGGTGGGGGGGGGGGGGGTTGGGTTGGATGTGGTGGGTAGGGGGGGGGGTTTAAGGTCAAAGGTTAAGATGAAAACTACAATGAAACAGTGTCAGCATGTGCATTTCATCAGTCAGCTGACCTCGGAGTGAAATAAGCCGCCAAAATAATGTGACATGCAGAAGTGTTATTTTGCATGATCCTGCTACACTGGGTGCATCTGAGGTGTTATTCTGCTTTAATTGTCATGAGGGATGTCTCTGGTGTCTATTCTGAGCCAAACACGAGCACTTTTACACTGCGTAAAGCTCATTTGAGTGCATTGTTATGAGACCAGCAGTTGCAGCCACCAGTACAGTCTTTTACAGGAGTGTTCACAAGTTTGGCACACGCATGACTGCTGCATTTGCAAGATGAGTTGAGGTGTTTTGAGACTCTGAGAAGTGTGTTTTATATAAAAATGAACTGTACATAATCATTTTTCTCTGCTACCTCCTAAATAAGCACTCCAGACACTTGTTTGGGTATGCGGTGTGTCCCGCGTAGCATAGTTTTGGCTGTTTTATGTAGTCTTTTGTCTGTGGGATAGCTCAGTAGACTTATTGTTTAAATTGCAGAGCTGTTTCACGACCCCTTTGCCTTGATGAGTGAGGAAAAGATTGCAAGCAGTATATAGGGCATGGCAGCTGATTACAGGCCTCTTTCTGCTTGTTGTCTCCAGACAACAGGGTCAATGAGGGTGCCAGGGCATTGTCTTTTTGGGTGCCCTGAGATACACAAGGAAATGGCCTTGGGTCTGAAAGCTCATTTTTTATCAATGTCAGTGTCATGGCAACTTTGTTCAGTTGTTCAGCCCACCAGAAGTTGGTTTGACTGTATTGCATGTGTGCGTAAACTTGGAAAAACATAAAACGTAGGGGGGTAGGTAATGGAAAAATTTGAAAAAAGAAACATTTATGTGCCTGTGTCTCAAATGCAAGATTTCTGAAAATCAGATATGTTACTTGATGTACATGCCAATTTTGGAGGCATTCTGACCATATCTAGTCTGTTTTTCATGGCATCAGATATGCATGATCCAAGACATCAACAACACAGTGAACGCCACAACAACGCGCTGGTGTCACTTTGGGTATGACTTAGCTAGTGTCTAAGGGTTGCACTGATGGCAGATTGAATGGTGTTCAGATGGGAGAGTTCCTCTTTCAGGTCACATTATACAGTCAAATTTGGCCAGTTCAGGCAGTAAGAAGACCGGTGTTTTTAAAAATATTTTTTGTCTTGTTTGAAAATTTGTAGTAGGGCTGAATGTTGGAATTTGCTGGAAATTTCTGGTTAGCTGAGAGGAGACATGTTTGGTGCTTTGATTCATACCATCCTTAGCTAATCCAGTGGACAATTTTGGGCCTGTGTTGAGTTGCCATTGACGTAGTGATTTGAGGGGCACGCTGATTTCAGCTGTGCTTGGGTGTGGGGTTTGTAAGGAACCAGTCTCATAGCCAAGAAATGAGACGGGTGGTGTGCTGTTTTTTTTTTTTTTGTTTGTGTGTTGTTGTATTTTATGCTTGGCAAATGTGCAGCTGGTGGGCGGTAGTGTTTTTTAGGGAATTGAAAAATTAGGGGATGACTGGGACTGACTAAGGTTAAGAGACTGGACAGTACGGAAACGGCACTGTAGTCCGTGACCTGTCATAGTACAATTGTCTTTCTCATCTGAGGCTACCTTTCTGCTCTTTGGTCTAAAGAGGTGTACCTCTTCTTAATCGGCGATACGATTATTTGTAGAGGTCTTTCACTTACGCGTGTCGCGTGACGTACGCAACAACGTGCCATGCCTCCCGACTACATGGCATTTCGTCCAAGAACCAGCTTATGTTACAGTGACTTCTAGAAATGTGTGGGTTTGTGTTACATGCTTTGCCTGGAGGTCTACCGTTCCATTTATTAGGGACTATACATTTTACTTGCATCGTTTTACTTTTCCGGGCATTATCACTACCGAGCGGCCGGACAGTGAATAGAACTCCCCCTCCCCCCGCACCTCCCCACACCTTCCCACGCGGCAAGCTAGTTCATGGATGAGTCTATGATTGATCGTCCCGCTTCCCATTTTGCATGATCATGCAATGACCGACTCAGGTTTATTTGTTGAGGGTCATGTTCACCACTAACACCAGTGTGCAGCTGTCTGAGTTCAGTCCAGCTTTAGAAAATGGAATGACTGGAATTACGTGTTCAGAAATGCCGGTGTTCCGGGCCCCAGCACTAGGATGTTTTCTTCGAGTTAGCGCAAATTACCTGATGCAGAAAATAGTCGCATGTATTTTTAGTATCGTACCGGAAAGTGAATTACCATAAAGGTAATCCACACAGTAAACAGAAGAAAGAAAAGCGAACGCCTTTCCGCGAAAGATGTGCACAATACAAGCCGGTCGAGCAAACCCGTCTTTTCATGCATGGGGCCAATTTTGTCAAAGGCCCTTGACAACTTAAGCAGAGGGCAGACGTCGACCCGGAGATATTTTGCATACTGAGATGCCACGTAGCTGTAGGTCAGTACCCTTGTCGCCGGGTACATTTTTTAGGTTGTACACTAGACCCGGGTGTAGCAAGAGGCGCACAATATATCAAGATCATGAATGTGTTTGCATGCTCTCCACGGGACTGATGGCTCAGGCTCCAAGAAGCAAAAATTCTAACGAACAACATCATGCACCCCCCAAAAAAACAACAACAAACAAAAAAACCAACAAACAAAAAAGGCAAATTAGATTATCACTACACACCATCAGCCTAGCTAGTCCTCGATCATTCTAAATGACATAATTATGCGACATAAAATGGACAACAAAACAGATGCACAAGTGGATTTAATTTATTAATCCAGTTATGCCCTGATTTGCTACTCCGACGGGATTGATGTGGATCGACCATGACAGTTCAAGGGTGGTGTCAAAATAGTTTGGTGCCTGTAGGCGCCTAGCTATTCAGACACCACCCTTGAACTAGCTTGGTCCGTCTGTTTCCACAACGGCTGTGATCTTTGGCCATAAAATATAAAAAATGGTAATTGCATCTTCAGGGTGTAATGAGTTAAGAATCCAAAAAGTCCCCTCGTTACCTGAGGGATGAATGATTTTCGGAGGATGTTGATGGGTGTGTACGCGAGAGAGAGTGAAATGAAAGAAGGAATGAACGAACGAAACTTTGTCAGAAGGATGTAGGTAATAGTTGCATTAGGCCTCCGAGACTAGGGAGCGAGAGAGTATGCATGACTGAGTTTTGTTGACTGAAGCCCGCGTGCGGTCCTTCTTTCCTTATATAAACAAATTTACTGAGGCATTACGACACAGAATCGTGAGATCATTAACGTTCTCGGGTCGTCAGGAAAGGACTTGTTGCATTGCATGTCGTTAAGTACAGCATGCACTCAGGTTTAGCAAAGATGGAAAACAGAGGTGAGCGTGTGATTCTCATGCTCTCTCTCTCTCTCTCTCTCTCTCTCTCTCTCTCTCTCTCTCTGTGACATTGTTTAATATATTTTGTTGTCGTCACAGTAACTGAGCAGTCCTTTAGCCAGCCCTTTCCATGTACACAGGTGTAAATCCTAGTTTGTGTTAGTTTTACACCAGCGGTGGACACATGCTTTTGATGTTACACGTTCTTTTTAATGGTTGTCTTAACCCCTTCACAGATGGGGAATATGTAAAATACCAACTGCAAGAGGCATAGATCGTCATGAGCCCCCGCAGTTGTGAGGGCTCATGAGGATCTATGCCTCTTGCTAAAAACACGTGTCCATGTTCCTTCGACGTCTGGGGCTCGTTGGCGTTGAGTTTACAGTGATTTGAAAAACAATCTGCACCCACAGAATGCGAAGGTGTTGAAGTTGACTAATTTGGTAGTGTGAGGTCAACTTGGCACAGATTGATAGGTAGACGTATTTTGATTGGCCCGTTTGCGCCGAACGCATTTTATGATGGACGGTTTGACATCCGCAGTTTGACATTATCTGTGCTCTCCTGGGTTATCTTCATTATTTATAACAGTATGAAATTGCTGTAGCTGTCCAGATACGGGTCCAGTTTTGTCTGCAGTCAGCTGGTTGTGTCTTCTCACTCTGCACGTGAGAAGCCTACAGATAGCTTCACATAAGTGCGATAAAGCCAGTAGTTATTGTGTGCAGGTCAGCACCAGTGCAAGGCATGTACCACTGTAGAACCTTTTGGACTGCACTCCAGGTCAAGTGGAAACTTTTATTAACCCTTTTAGCCCTGGATCCCTACAGCCAGAGATGGCTTGACCATGATAATTCAAGGGTAGTGCCAGATTAGCTTGGCGCCAGATGGCGCCAAGCTAATCTGTCACTACCCTTGAATTATCATGGTCAAGCCATCTCCTGCAACGAGTATACAGTCGTTAGGCAACACCTCCCAAATTTGAGAAATTGGACCTTGGGGCTAAAAAACTTAAAAAGGGTTAACAAGCTAACTAGTGGGAGCTATTTCTGGATTTCAAAACGATTTTTGTGTTACTCATCCAGCCAGATCCATGTGCAAGTCACAGATGCTCATGTTTTTACGTGCCTAGAAAGGACAAGCACAACACAGTTGTGTTGTATTCGGGGTTCATTCTTAAAATTTACGCGCAAGGGTTACTGACCCGCAGAGTACAAATCCAGTGGGTCATTTCTGAAACTGGATGGGCCAAGTGATGACCAAGGGTGTGTATCTGGACGTGCTGAAATATCAAAAGTGGGGGTGGGGCAAGAGAGATAAGCCGTGTTGGCGTTTAGAAACATGTGAAAGTAAGGACCTGTTTCCTACAGAAACCTGTAGGTCATTGACCTCTCAGCTCAAAATGTTATGGGTCATTTTGGGAAATGATGCGCCAATAGTGCAGGCGCATTCCAAAAATGACCTCGCACTGGGACCATATGGCGTTGAGGCACGTCCCCAGGGTGGTGGATAGGGGGTCCTTCGCGAGAGGGGTGCACCGAATAAAATAAGGTGCTGTGAACCAACATGGTCTAAGGGAAGGAGACCCCGACAGAAAACCTCTGGTCCTCCTTATAAGGGGGTTGGGCGTGGGGGTAGCTTCCCCAGCCTACAAATAAAGAAATAGCTACAAAATCGCCGACGAAAAGACAAACAGCAATTCCTTTCCTGGAGGAGGAAGGTTCTTCTACCAGAAGATTTATGACGTCGTGTGGTGAAAGCCGGAAGTCTTCGGAAGCCACAGGACCGAGCCGCCTCTATCTATCCAGGGACACAATCATGGGCACATGAAATGGAACCCCCAGGGAAAGAGGAAAAGAGGCAGGCCGAGAAACACCTGGCGTCAAGACCTCCAAGCAGACATCAAGAGACTGGGAACCACCTGGAGTAAAATCAAAGGAGAAGCACAGGACAGGAGTCGCTGGAGGTCTCTCGTCGACGGCCTATACCCTGGGAGGGGTGACAGGCGTAAGTAAGTAATTAAGTAAATTCCCAAAATGAATACTGTGTACTTGACCCCTCTAAGCATGTTTGTTTTTTCTTTGTGGGAATTTCTGTGAATTGTACACACTTGGCAATGACCTTTTTGGTGTGAATTCTATATAATATATATATATATTCTTATGCCCTCCATGCAGGTAGAATCGATTCTGTGGGTATCTTTAGATCAATAGATGTAGGGGGTTGCGTTTGTGTGGAGACTACATCACAAGTATTTGCATGCAGTCTAGTGTTGTTTCATTGATCACTCAATCGCACCCCATATCACATGCTATGTGACAGCATTCAGATTCTGCAGCTGAAATCAGCGCAGTATTGAGGTTATCATTGTAAAGGCGAGCTGAGTTTATGCCGTCCTAGTGTAGAGTTATACTGGTGCTGACCTGTCAAACACATTTCTATTGGACAGCGTACGGTAACACATGTGCATGTGACAGCGGTGGAACGTGTGATTGCGTAAGCACGGTCAGCAAAGAATGAGTTTGTGGGTGAAAGTTGACGAACCACAAATACATGCGCAGCTCTCATTACAAGTGAATAGTGCTTGCACATATATATTGCCACAGCTGGAAGGAGGAAAAAAAAACGACAGCTGACCTACTTTTGCAGTGAATGTTTGAACCTCTTGGCTGCCCGTAGCGCTTTTTGTCGAGGTGATTCCCGCACAGAAATCGCCACGACACTAAAGCGTTAACGACAACCAAAGGGTTAATCTGCTTATACACGCAGCCACAGGTATTGTGAACAGTGTCGGCGGCAGTGTGCCGAAGTGGGTAAATTCAGTTACGTACTTATGACCGTAGGCCGGACAATAGCCTGCTGAACGTTGCAAGCGGCTATCTTGACGTTAAACAAAGTAGACGACGGAGAGAGAGGGGGGAAAACCAAAGCACAAAGCGGCAGGTCCTGATCAGAACAACAGAATGCAAACAGTAACTTGAGATGACCACATTCTAACGTGTTGCGTGTTGTTGAGACGGTGAACATTCTGCGACGAGCCGCTCCGGCGAGGAATACAGCAGGTGACTGTCAGATGGGTAGTACTAGGATGAGGAGGAAACTATGTAGAAACTCCTGCTTCTGGCGGACCTTCAAGAGAACAGTCGGGGGCGGCTGTTTGGGATTGCGGCAAACTGGTGTGTGTTACTAACTAAATTAATGTTTACTTTTTACTTTAAATTTAATCCCCCTTAGTGGTTACAGGCACCTGGTACTGTTTAAAACCCTTATAATTTGGAATACACGCGTTCGACTAAAATAGTTCAAGGGTAGTGCCAGAATAGCTTGGCGCCTCTAGGCGCCAAGCTATTCTGGCACCACCCTTGAACTAAAGCCACTGGTCTATATCCTTATCTGTAAGTACTTTGATGTCGCTTGTATGGCAGTGTATAAATTTGAAGCTTTTAGCCTCAGTACGACATGGGTTACAGTACCGGTGACTGTATGCACTAGGGGTTAATGTCTGGTTTATTTCCAGTTCCAGCATTGCCTGTGGAAGGTGTACGCACTGAGCTGCTGTGAGAGCATGGATATTTTGATGCATGAACGAGCATGGGGCTGTCAAAATGTCAATTTAAAAAAAAAAAAAAAAAGTAAAAACTTACGCATAATTTTGTTTTCTTCTGAATCAAGTTGTGTGCCGTTGACTGGTTCAGTCAGTGTTTGAAGTTGAAAGGATTAGTGCGTGTGTACCTTTATATAATACATCCTGAACTCGGAAGTTTTGTAAATACAGTAGTAAAACGTCAGCGGGCACATGACGGCCGCAGTGAGCCCGCGCACAGCCGTGCGCGGACCCACTGCGGCCGTCGTGGGCCTGAGGACCTTTGCTTACTGGGACAGGGTTCTCGTGTTCTTGAATCCAAGGTTGTTGTTTACCAAAGATAACGAGGTTAGCATGCGAAACGTTCACACGATCCTCTTAATGTTGACAAAATAAAACTGGTGCCTGCTACAGGTAGGCACAGTAAAAAAAAGACGGCTTCAAGCTCAGAAGCTACTTTACATTTGAACTCTATGCGTGTTGGTAGCGGTTTTGTCGCAGTGATTCCTGTGGGAATCATTACTACAGAAACCGCTACCGACACGCAAAGTCGTACCCTTTAGGCCGTCGGTAGTGTGTCGTTTATGTCCAGTTGATACCTGCAGGAATCACCTCGACAAAAAGCGCCGCTGACGGCCAAAGGGTTAGCCATATGCGTCTAACGGCTGCGCAGAATAAATAAGTGCGATTAAGCATGTGCTTTTGCTGCGTGTCCAAACTCCTGTTAAAGTTCATTAGATGTGTCGATAAGGCATACCAAACACAAGTGGTGCTGAAATGTGTCTTCAGATATATGCGTAATGGTACTTTAACCCTTTCCATCCTGATACAACTCTTGATATTGGATGTGTGTTGCTAAATGGTCTTAGGTTTATTTAGCATATTAGACCCGCTGGCGACATACATTCAATATTCTGTTGTTGTTTTTTTTCACAAGCAGTGCAGGCACGTCCTGAGAAAGTCTCGTAGCTGTTAATCAACCCTGATACATTAGTGCATGAAATTAATTTGACTACGATACAATGTAGTTCAAGGGCAGTGCCAAAATAGCTTGGCGCTTCTGGGCGCCAATCCTTCATGGCACTGCCATTGAACTAAAATAGTTAATCTGTCTCTTAATCTGTGATATGTAGCCTTCATAGGACAATACACAAATTTGAAAACTGTGGGCCTCATGATGCAATGATTTAACCCATTCTGCCCTGGTACTATACATCAAGACCGGAATTAACGGTGATAGTTTTAAGGGTGTTGCCAAAATAGCTTTGCATTTATTTTGGTGCTAGACCTTTTTGGCACCACCCTTGACCTATTAAGATCGACCCGTCTCCTGAACTGCAATATTTAACCCTTACCATTCGGAATACACCAGTGTGTGAAATAAGTTTGACTAAAATAGTTCAAGGGTGGTGCCAGAATAGCTTGGCACCCCTTGAACTAAAGCTATTGGTCTGTATCCTTATCTGTTTGTACTATAATGTAGCTTGCATATGGCAGTGTACAAATTTGAAGCTTTTAGCCTCAGTATGATATGGGTTAAAGGACAACTCTGATTTTGACTTTTGGACTTATAATTCCTTTGGCTGTCGGTAGTTTTTTTTTTTTTTTTTTTTTTTTTTGTCAAGGTGATTCCATCGGGACTCGCCTTGACAAAAAGCACTGACAGCCAAAAGGGTTGAGGCTCGGTCTGATGGGGTTGATCGCCGTTAAATTTTTTTAAACTTTTAAGAAACGGTGAAATCAGTGACTCTTGGCAGTGATTAACCATTTTAGCCCCAACACCCTAAAACAGGAAATTGATTGACCATGATAATTCAAGGGCAGTGCCAGATTAGCTTGGCACCTTCCGGCACCAAGCTACTCTGGCACTACCCTTGAATTATCATGGTCAATCCACCTCCTGCAACTGATACACATAGTAGTTGAGTAACGCTTCCAAAATTTGGGAAATGCACAAGTGGCGCTACAGTGGGGCTAAAAGGGTTAACAAAGTATAATTGTATCATTTTTTTTTTTTTCAGAACTAGAGGACATGGCCAACGTTGAGACAGTAGTCAATGCCCATCGCACCAGAAGTGGGGACGGTGAAGCCGACTTCTATGCCAGCGCAGAACTTCGCCGCCAAGCCAACAACCATAATGCCGACAGAGAGGACCTCTGGCCCAACCGCAGTGAGGGACATAATGCCAGCAATCACGAGGCGTCGGGACAGCACGCATACTACGGGAGCACAGGCAGTTTTGGCAGTGGCGCCCACACGTACACCCCGGCCATGGAGGACACACTCAGGAGAAGACTCAAGTTTTTCTTTATGGATCCATGCAGCAAGTTCCGCGCTCGGCGACATTGGCCCTGGAAACTCACACTGCAGGTCGTCAAGATCATTCTCATCACTGTACAGGTAATAATAGAGTAATAGTGATAATTATTATAAGAAAAATAATATTAATATTATTATTACAGTAAGCTTATAATAACAAAATGCCAGGGGGCACAGATTTGTTGTAATTGGAGTTTGTTATAAAGGAAGCAATTTACGTTTTTTTTAAATATAGTCGGGACCACTAAAAATGTTATCTTAATTTTATTCTCAACTTCTTGCAAGCGAAGTTTCCTTAATAATCATTATTGTCATTATTATTATTATGACTTGTATAGCGCTGTAACCCAACATTTCAAAAGAGGCATCAGTATTAAGGCACAGATGTTTTGCCGTTTTCTGTCAGAATTAGATAAGTAGATTGAGTTTCAAGGGCCCAAGTGTATAGCGCTGTAACCCAACATTTCAAAAGAGGCATCAGTATTAAGGCACAGATGTTTTGCCGTTTTCTGTCAGAATTAGATAAGTAGATTGAGTTTCAAGGGCCCAAGTGTATTGGTAGTGCTTTGTTTTCTCCGCAAAAAGCAATACGCACAGCCAAAGGCTTAAAGATAATGCTGGGTTATTTTGGTAGCATGTATGAGTGACATCTTTCAAAGCATCATACAGGTCTGCCTCAGCACTCCACTCACGGTCATACTATGGAATTGGTCTTAACCCATTTAGGCCCAAGGCTGCATTCTCAAATTTTGTACCAGCTGTAGGAGATTGGTCGACCATGATAATTCAAGGGTAGTGCCAGATTAGCTTGGCGCCTTCAGGCGCCAAGCTAATCTGCCTTTAGGCGCCAAGCTAATCTGGCACTGCCCTTAAATTATCATGGTCGATCCATCACCTGCTTTAGTGTGTCCAGTGGGTTAAGTAGGCAAGTCTTTGGATGCTAAGTGGTTTCTTGGTTAGCGAAAGGCTCTCAGGCTGATGTCAGGCTAAGGTGGTGCGAGTTCCGCCATGATAGGCTGACATAGGCCCGTGGACATTTTGATTATTGGGTGTTTCATCATCACGAATCTTAAAATAGATCTAGCACCACATCAAAACAAAGGCAAGTAACAGTCTGACTTTATGGCACCCAGGCATCACAGTGTATACTGAGGCTGACGTGTCGCTGGGTAGTATTTCAGCTGTTCAGTATGCATTAAAACTGAAAGAATAATACTGAATTAGCTTGGTAACATGTGTGGTTGACATGCTAAAAACATGAGATCAATAGATATACTAAAATTAATTCAGAGGCTTTGATGATTGTATTTTTACCGTACATGCACGCAAAACTGAAACCCCAGCACAACCTCTGTTATGTGTCTGATAAGCTTGCCATATAAAACTTGCTGAGCTAATCAAGTACCACAGCCCAAATCTATAATCATGGTTGACCCATCTCCTTTGATTTGCTGTGTGATTCTGATATTGCAGCATGTGGTCTATATGGATGTTTAACTCATTCAAGACATGCCGCTTCTGGATACGCGCCCCCACCTGGGTGTGCCCTGGGTGACTTAGTGGGATTAAATACTTTTTAGTTCCCAGTATCACCCTGGTCAGCCCCACAGGGTGGCCTTTCCCCTCTATTCTGGGGCGTGTTTCTGTCAACCCTTGGTCCATTCACCTGTATTTTCCTTTTTTAAACTCCCTACTGTCTGCATGGCCTGTAGCTCTTGATATTGGATGTGTGTTGCTAAATGGTCTTCGGTTTATTTAGCATATATTAGACCCGGCTGGCGACATACATTAAGTATTCTGTTTAGTTTTTTTTCACAGGCAGTGCAGTCACGTCCTGAGAAAGTCTTGTTGCTGTCGGGACATTAACCAATGTGCAACCAACCAACCAGATACGCAGCTTATGCCGTGTATCAGGAGGCAGCATGTCTCAAATGAGTTAAACTAACAGGATTCTCTTTCTTATTAATATTATGCATTCTGCAGTTTTTCTTTTCCATTGTAACTTATCAGCGGTTGTTGTAAGGAATGTTTATATAGTTTTCACTTCTGTCAGTAGAGCTTTATATCACGATGATTCCTTGCAAAGCTCTACCGACAGCCGAAAGGTTCAGTTATTGATATGAACTTTAACATTTTCTGCATTTTAATTTTTATAGCTGGTCATCTTCGGAGCTCAGAGGTCGGAGGTTGTGGAATATTTTGAGCGACACGACATTGCTCTAAAACACCTGCTGCTGAAGGACTGGAACCCAAGTTATGAGACGATGCCTTATCCTCCCGCCACCGGCACATATGCCATCTACAGTAAGGAAGAGTTCTACGACGCCATAGACTACGCTTGGGAGGGGGTAAGATATGAACTGAATGTAGATGAAGGAGATGAACGTTTCCTGATTATTGTACATTTGTGTTTCTGATTGGTGTGCATGTAAAAATGTATTCTAGATTGCTTTACAGGCTTTCCAGTGTGACTGATATAAAATCCTGATTAGTTAGCATGCATTCCTGAGTGATGTGCATGCATTTAGCCCTGACGATGACATACAAGAAGATTTGGATCGACCATAATAGTTCAAGTATGATAACGGAAAAACTTGGTACCAAAAAAAGCTTGTAGCCTACTGGCCCCAAAGTATTGTGTCACCACCCTTAAACTGGCATGTTCAGTCTGTCTCCAGAATGTTTAAAACCGTTAAAAACCACTTTTACGTGGGAAACACCCCCGTGCCATATATCCCAGTCTTATAGCGCTAAGCTTTCTGGGATATGGTGAACCTGTAGCCAATTTGCAAACTACAGTGTGTCATAGTTTGCCCAAAAAACACCCACATATTCCAGAAATGGACATTTGTTATGAAGTTTATTTGTCGATTCACCGGTTGAATTTGAGTTATTGTGTACTATTTATAATAAATAATAAAAGCATTGCTCCTGTTCAAAAGATGGCGGCAACCTACATCGCTAAATTGCGGTTGCGAAAGGTTCTATAAAACAAGTGGAGTATTCATATACTATCCAGCGTATAGGATGGTCATCGGTCATTGACGCATACAAATTTGAAATGACGCATTGCTCTGTCAGTGGAAAGATCTTCAACAGGATCATCCTGGAGAGAATGAAGAGCTCCGTTGACCCCCAGCTGAGAGACCAGCAAGCAGGATTCAGGAAAAACCGATCATGTACAGACCAGATTGCCACTCTCCGCATCATCGTGGAACAGTCTCTGGAGTGGAGCTCCCCGCTGTACGTCAACTTTGTGGATTACGAGAAAGCATTTGACAGCGTGGACCGAGAGAGTCTGCGGAAACTCCTACGACACTACGGTGAACCCACAAAGCTCGTCTGCCTGATCAAGAGCAGCTACGATGGCATGACATGTCACGTGATCCACGAAGGGCAGTTCACCAGGGAGCTCCAGGTCAGAACCAGTGTCAGGCAGGGGTGTTTGCTGTCTCTGTTCCTCTTCCTACTGGCCATGTTCAGTAGGCACAGCAGCTTTGCGAGCCACCACAAAACGTATACATAAACGAGAAAAGGTTGAATTGATTGGGCGCTTGCAAAGCGAAGCACAGCCGCTGCGTCTACTGGGGCTACTGTCAAGTTATCAACTGCGATGTACAGTTCTACCTCAATCACATGTGCCGTTTGTGGGCGTGGTCTAGTAGTCTGCTCAGTTGACAAACTTGTCGACACATCTTGGTAACTGGGCCAGCAGACTCTCACTGTTTACCACAGACTCTCACTGTTTACCACAGACTCTCACTGTTTACGTTTTCGCTGTGCTTGCCTGCCATTTGGTTACAGTCAAGGCTGTTTTCAGTTAGACTCAGTTTGAGAAACATGAGCATGAATGGCACCAGTCAGAGACGTAGATTTTCATGAACCCGCGGGCAGAGGCGACTCATGAGGATCTGTGCCTCTTGCAGATGTGGATTATAATCGTTACTTAGTCCGCATCTACTTTCTCAGCTTGAGTACACTATCGGATAAAATCTCAAGCAATATGCATAGATTCTCATAACGATCCTTAGGTGGTGAGGACTTTTGAACGTCTATGCCTCTTGCAGACCTCGAGAAACTCACTCTTGCACTGGTTACATTTTCATCACACTGCCAAATATACCGGTTATACTTGGTATATAAAATATCAAAGGCAAGTATATTTGGCAATTTTTATTTCTTTTTTGCTATTTTGCAATCTAATCAGGTCTGCGTTCAATGACTTCTATTACATATAATATGCGACTTGGGTGCCAGCTGTCACCCTAGGCCTGCCTCCAAGACAAGGAGTACGGCTGTCCAAACCCTTGGAAAGTCCAACAAAGATGTTCTGCCCCAAGGTCATTACAAGTACCATCGCCCCGGGCAAGACTACTGGACCAGTGGACGGCCGCTTGCCTTACACGGAGCTTGGAGCCTGGCCCACAGCGAGTTGCTCGCCGCACCTCCCCGCCTGTTCGGCCTCCTCGCGACCACTAATATTTTTTTTGTGTGCACATGTCACGGTATTTTTAGTTGTGTGTACACATTGTAAACCGCTTAGAGCTGGGAGGCAAGTTAAAGCGCTGTATGATAATGATCGTTTTTATTCTTATTAGTAGCTTCGGCAGATGACAGGGTCCCCGCTGGGCCCCCAGGGCTCTAAGACGAAATATCTCCAGTCCCAGGATGTCACGCGTCAGCCTGCGGAGACAGTGCTTGACCACAAATGCCCGGGCCTCTACGGGACTTCGTTCCGCGCATCGAGGATCGTAGACTCCCTCCACTCATCGCGGTTAGGGAACAACCGGCAGGTCACCACCAACCACGCTGCATACCACTCCTCGGTCAACGCCTTGCCTGCTGTCACTTCTTGTGAACTGATTCTTCGGGATGCCTCCTGCGGTGCGGCCTTGACCTCCCGATCGTTTAGGAAGCGGCTACAACAGACGCCGCGTGCACTCCGCGCTGTACAAGTTCTTCGCCGCCCCGTCCTTCCGCGTGGAGGCCGCCCGAGCCTTCGCGATGCAGTGCAGCCTATGGACTTGGCCGTCAGCCTGGACCTGTCGGAGGCGTTCTGCTCATCCCCAGGCACCCCGTCTCCAGACGTTACTTCCGCTTCGCCTTCGGCGGCGTGGTCTACCAGTGTCACGTGCTTCCATTTGGTGTCAACCGCAGCCACTGGGTGTTCACCTGCATCATGGATACCATAGTAGACAAGGCCAGGTGGACGTCTGCATGCTCCACGTCGACCTATCTAGACGATCTTCTCTTGCGGAACCGGTCAGAGGCCTCCCTGGAGAAGGAACGAGATGTGCTTCTAGATCTTCTCGACAGGCTCGGCTTCCTGGTCAATGGGAGCAAGTCCAACCACATGCCGTCACGCCGCTGTGTCCACCTAGGGAGGGTATTCACACTGACCTCAACGAAGTATGGCTTCCGGAGCAGCGAATTCAGAAGTTGGCGAACCTAGCGCCAGCAGGTGTCTGAAGAGGAGGCGATCCCCGCCAGAGTGTGACTTAGCTTCTGGGCCTGATGAGTGCGGCAGCGAACCTACTTCCCCTAGGACGTCTTTACGGCCCCCCACTTCAGCTGCACCTGCTTCGCCCCTGGCGACCCTCGACGGACGACCTTGAGTCTCAGGTTTGGGTGCTGCCGATGCTCCGTCCTCACCTACTTTGCTGAGCGGATCCCGACTGGCTCGCGACGGGAGTTCCCCTCTACTCGCCTCCACCCCAGCTGTCCCTGTGCGTTGACGCAAGTCTCTCCACCTCGGGCGCTCACCTGCTACCGATATTCTCCACAGCCTCTGGCATCTGGCCCCCGGACCTCGTGGCCCAACACATCAACTGGTTAGAGCTGAAAGCAGTCTGGCAAGCCCTCCTTGAGTGGGAGTCACGTCTGCGACACCGCAGGAGCTTCTCGTCCTCTCAGACAACGCCACAGTAGTCGCCTACATCCAGAAGCAGGGCGGGATGTGGTTCCCCTCCCTATGCTTCCTCCTCTACTAGGTGCTCCGATGGTGTGAAGATCGAGGCATCGCTCTTCAAACGAGACACATCCCGGGACATCTGGATGTCCTGCCGACCCCATCGCGCGCCGCCGCCAGCTTCTCCGCTCCGAGTGGGCACTCTGTCCGGACATCTTCAGATGATCTGCACAGATGGAAGACCCCCATGTTCGACCTCGTCGCGACGAGGTGGAATTGCCAGATTCCCCTCTTCGTCTCCCCCATTCCAGACCAAGCGCTAGCCTGAGCGGTCGATGCTCTCTCCCCATGGAACGGCCTCGTTGCGTTCGCCTACCCACCTACGGTGCTAGTCCCAAGGTCCTGCTCAAGCTCAGAGGTTGCAACGCGGTCCTGTTCCTGGTGGCTTCATGCTGCTGGACCTGCTAGTGGACCACCAACCTCCTGAACCTCACCGCGGGCCCCACTCTGCGGCTCCCCACCCCACGCACGATGCTTAAGCAGCCACAGCAGGCGCGGTACCATCCAGGCCCCGAGCAACTCCTCATCCACGCCTATAGGTGGTGTGGCAAGCCCTCGCCACTAGGGGCTTCTCAAGTGCAGCGGTGGGAGCTATTACTACAGTCCGCAGACACTCAAACAGGCGAGTCTACGAGGGAAAGTGGCGAGTCCTGTGCGACTGATGTGACGAGTGCCTCTCCCCCATGGACCTGACGGTCCCCCTGCGGGTAGAGTTCTTCCTGGCACCAATCACCATTAGGGGTTACCTGGCCATGATCACTGACGCGTACCGCCTTTGGGCCGACCGACCCTGGTGACTGCAAAGACCTTGCCGACCTTTTGGCCCACTTCGGTCTACACGTCCTGCCCTTTGCTCGCTGGTGCCTCAATGGGACCTAACCGGGGGGCTAACGTGGCTCGACTCGGACCGCTTTGAACCAATCCAATTGGTGCGGACGGCCGACGTGACACGGAAGACCTACTTCCGACTGACCTTCGCCACTGCTGCCAGGCTCAGCGAACTGCACGCTCAATCAGCATGCCCCTCAGGCTTACAGTTTTGGACGGATGGCTCTGTGAACTGCTGACCGACCCGGCTTCTTAGACAAGACCCGGTCTCCATTGGTCGCCCCACAGATGGTCGCCATTAAGCCCTTGTGGGATTCACCCCACCCGGGTCTGCCCTGGGGGACTTGGGTGGGGTTAGGTATTTTTTAGTTCCCAGGGTCACCCTGGTCAGCCCCACAGGATGGGTTTTTCTCTCTATTCTGGGGCATGTGTTTCTGTCTACCCTTTGTCCATTCACCTGTATTTGCCTTTTTAAAACTCTCCCTACTGTCTGCACTGCCTGTAGCTCTTGATATTGGATGTGTGTTGCTAAATGGTCTTAGCTTTATTTATGCCCCATGTTGTAGGTTTATTTAACGTATTTGACCGGCTGGCGACATACATTCAATTTTCTGTTTATTTTTTTTTTCACAAGCAGTGCAGGCACGTCCTGAGAAAGCCTCGTTGCTGTCGGGACGTTAAGCAATGTACAATCAATCAATCAAACCCTTGTGGGATTCAGGCCCTGTCCGGGAGACCAGACAGCAGGCCCCGGTGAGAGCCTTATGTGTGTACCTGCGCCGGACCAAGCCGCTACACAGGGGACGCACCCACCTATTCCTCCCTCTGTCCCCAGGTAGAAATGACATCTCAGCCCAGACGGTATCCTCTTGGTTTCGATGGGTGATTTGCGCCGCCTATCGGGACCTCTCCCCTGATGCAGCCAAGGGAATGAACATCAGGGCACATGAGGTCAGAGCCATGGCCGCAAGCCTCGCATTCGACCGCTACTGCGCCGTCAAAGACATTGAGGCGGCCGTGGGCTGGCGAGCGGAGTCGACTTTCGCCCAATTCTACCTGAGGGACCTCTCCAGCCAGCGCGAAAACCTATCGGGTCCTCTCCGGCCAGCAGGAAAACATGGCACTGGTGGGAGACATTGCCGCAGCGCAACACTCCCTCCCGGCACCCTTGGTGTCGTAGGCAATTCTTAGCTGAAATTATCGGGAGGTTGCCCAGGGAGGGCGGATCTCGTTGGCAGTTTTTGGGGGTTAGGGGCGTTATAAGCGGCACCCACCTCCTCTTCACAATTCTTCGTAACAGTAATGTCATCGGTAATGTGTTTTGAGGAAACAAATGAATTTTTCTCTAAAATGTATTTTTTCGAAAAATCCTTACCGATGACATTACTCCAATGACTCTCCCACCTGCCCCGCTTGCTGCTGGTCAGCTAAGCAAACAGACTGGCGGGAATCCGGTGGGCATGTGCCCGGATGGGGATGGAAGGGAGGCTACTCGGGATACTGGCTAGGTTATGGCGCCCTTTGTTGCCTCCCCTGCCATATAGGTACACAACCAATTTTGGCAGAAATTAGGCTAGCTAAGACACTATTCCTAACAGTAATGTCATCGGTAAGTATTTTTCGAAAAAATACATTTTAGAGAAAAATTCATTTTTCTGCAAAGTTACCAGCTCAACTTGTTTTGTATTGAGATATCAGGACATTTTGTAGTTTTTATTTTATAAATAGTAAGTCCTTAATACTAGAAATGAACTTTCTGACTCAGAATCCAGGATTTACTTACAGAAGATTTCGGCTGTCTTATTGAGTTATTCAGCCTCCTTTAGCCTACTGGCTGAGTTTCCTTGGCTGAATCAGTAGGTTTGTGAGAAGTGTTATTCCATGTCATACTGAGGATAAAAGCTTCAAATGTGTACACTGCCATATATATGCAAGCTACATTATAGTACTGATAAGGAAATAGACCAATGGCTTTAGTTCAAGGGTAGTGCCAGAATAGCTTGGCGTCTAGAGGCACCAAGCTATTCTGGCACTACCCTTGAACTATTTTAGTTAAACTTATTTCACACACATTCCGAATGATAAGGGTTAAGAAGGTTGTTGCCTTGATCCCTATTTAAACTTGTTCTTCTTCACTTGATTTTGATGGCCTTTCTTACTTGCCATTAGTAAATCCTGGATTTTGAATCGGAAATGTCATTCCTATCATGTCTCATACAGAATCAGAAAGTCTGTATTACTGTATGACTGTGAAACTAGCTTTTCTTATTCACTATTGATACCTTGTGTGCCTTATGGAGCACATACGTGTTTTGGGCATTAATTGGTAAATAAGTGTCATTTTTTTTGTGGCTGAAGGTTAGATATTTAGCAGTGTTAACCGTGTGACTCGTCAGCATGAGTGCGTGTGTGCACACACACACATTTATGCACATACTCCCATTTCTGTTTTTACAACTTGTATAATATAATTATCTTAGTGGTGCTATGTTTCAGTACTACATGCTCCCCAGGACATCAATGGTGACAGTGACAATGCTCAAGGACAACAATGAAACGTTACCAGTCACCATGTGTACACGTTCAAACAACTACTTTGAATATCCCAATGGCACATACATTGTTGAAGCAGGCACTCTCAACAGTGAGTGTGCTTTATTTTACTGTCTTTGACTCTCAGTGCAGACTTAATGGGTGACACATAGTCATGGTGACTGATTCAGATTTTTCTAAATAACAGAGCTGAATTTCAGCTGTTTGGTTCTTTTATCCAGCCTGTTTTATCAGCAAGAGGCATAAATTCTCATGAACCCTGCATCTGCAGGGGCTCATGAAAATGTATGTCTCTTGATAACTTACATTACCTGAATAGTGTTTCGAACTAGGTGTTCTAAAATAGAATCTTCATTTATTCTGCCTGATCCTGCCCTATATTGGGGCATAGGTTGTCTGTGGACTGTTTTCAGTCATTTTAATTTTGTGCACTGTCACCCATGAGCTTTTGATTCTTAACCCCCCCCCCCCCCCCCACCTCCCTTGAACATGCAGCCACTGGTATTGTTTGGCTCCATGCACAAAGGAGTTAACCATCATCTTCCTAGCATTGATATGCTGTGTTAAAAAAGCCTGCCGCATACTGTGTAATAAGGTAAATATAGCGCATTTCATGAAAACTCTATAATTGTCTGTTACACTATGTGCGGAAAGCTTGGACACTTTCAGTATGATTGAACATCAGATCTAGGACAGATTTTAACCCTTTCGCTGTCAGTAGCGGTTTTTGTCACAATGATTCCTGTAGGAGTCCTCGGGACAGAAACCGCTACTGACAGCCAAAATGTTTAACCCAATTAGCCCCGAGTCCCTACAGCAGGAGATGGATTGGCCATGACAATTCAAGGGTAGAGCCAGATTAGCTTGGCACCATCAGGCGCCAAGCTAATCTGGCACTACCCTTGAATTATCATGGTCAATCTATCTCCTGCAACTGGTACATAGTCATGAGGCAACACCTCCAAAATTTGAGAAATGGGACCTTGGTCTAAAAGGGTTAAGTTGTTTTGCTTGCACGAGAGCTGTGATTATTTTGCTTTTATTTCCAGATTGCACGAAACTGGTTCCTGTGATGAATGCCACCGGTCAGCCAGAGTACAAGATCCGCAAGTTTCTGCAAGAGAATGACATGGACTTGTATTTTCCAAGGTCAGTAGGGATAGTCATTTCCACAGGTATCTTTCCAAGTCTGTAGCAGTAAGACAATAGAATAATAAGATTCAAGATGACTTGACTGTTACTTCAATAGAAACAATTTTGGCATAGCAAAATTAAGATAAATTACAAAATATTGTCTATGTGAAAGTCAACCATGTTCATTTTTTTATGTTTTGTAGAATGTTTTCAAAGTTTGATCACTGTTTAAAAATGTATTTTTCTCTAAAATGTATTTTTTCGAAAAATACTTACCAATGGCATTACTGATAGGAAGGGATACTTCGCCTACCCAATTTCAGCCTAAGCTTCCGTTGTGTATGTTACGCAACCTGGAAGGCCACTTAGAGAGTCGTTACCAAGGACTCCGGGTGGTCTCCCCTGTCTCCTCATCCGGTCATGCGCATAGCTTTCCCGCCAGTTTTTAAATTAGCTGACAGGCGGCAAGCGGGGCAGGAGGGAGGGACCTCTGAGTAATGCCATCGGTAAGTATTTTTCTAAAAATACATTTTGGAGAAAAATACATTTGTTTACTCAAAACTCTTACCGATGGCATTACTGATAGGAAGAATAGCGAATAGGAGGAGGGTGCCGCCCCCTAAGTCTGCTGTAGCGTAAATCAACAGGAACGGCGTCTCCTACACCACACTATCGAGGTCCCCTCCAAGCGCACGCTTTCGACAATTTTAGCTAAGTATTACCTAGTGCGCCTGAGGCGCCTGGAGGGAGTGTTGCGCTGCCGAGATGTCCCCGACCAGGGCCAGGTTGTTTCGTTGGCCTGCCATGTCCCGTAGGTAGAAGTGGGCGAAGGTAGACTTGGCCCACCAGCCCACGGCCACCACAGTGTCCTTGACGGCACAGTTGCGGTCAAAGGCAATGCTTGCTGCCACTGCACGGACCTCCTGGGCCCGAATTTGCATCTTTTTTGCACCCTCTGTGGAGAGATCCTTGTACGCCGATCGGATGACCCATCGGAGCCAAGATGAGATCGTCTGCGCTGAGATATCACTTCTGCCCAGAGCCAAGGGCAGAAATAGGCGCGAGCGCCCTTATCTGAGTGGTTTAGTTCTGCGCAGGTAGATTCTTAGCCCCCGAACGGGGTCCTGTTGACGGGACTCCCTGGACTACTCTTTTAAGGCCAGACACGGTACCCCCAAAAGTCATTTTGGGTGTTCCTTAGTGTTTTTGGGTTGAGTGGATTTTTGGGTTGTTTGAACTCCTTAGAACCCGGCCACAACCATAAAATATCCAAAAATACCTTTTATTTGCTGTAAAAAATAAATAAAGTGAAGCACCTGCTCAATTTTTAAAGCTTTCGCGACGTTTGCTCAAAAACATCGAATGTTTGGACCCTGACTACACCATTTTGCGAGCGACGAACGCCGCCATGTTTGGGTCCATTCGAACCGGTTCCGTTTCTACTTTCCCATCCACAAACCAGTTGAAGGCTACAAAGGCTCTATAAATAGCTATTGGCGCGAAACTGACATCACGAACGACCGGAGATTTCCTTGTACAGACGCTATGCTAATAAGTACCCAACGGAGAAAGAAACACGCTTAGAAAAGATGGGTACAACACAATTTATTAATATTTCGGGTAAATACCCTTTGTCAAAATAAAACAAACAGAGAGATTAGCCGCTACTTATCTTCATTGGCAGAAGGAATGTGGCAACTCTAATGAGATAATACTATTTTTGCAAAACCAACCAATGAGCAGAGCGCGCCGAGTGTTCCGGGCGACTTCGGGTTTTTCCGGCCAGGCTCCGGGCGGCTTCGGTTTTCCGACCGTCCCACAATGCACCATTACGCATGGCGTACAACTCGATCAAAATACGAGAATCGCTAGTTCAGATCACGCATTTTCTACGTTTTACATCCCTTCAGCAGTTATTTCACAAAGTCCATCAGTTGTAATCGTTGGAAATGTCTCCAACGGCTTCGAAGAAGTTGCGTGGTGCTCAGCTAGCAGCTGCGAGATTGAACAGACGAAGAGAGATGTGTTTGAGCAGATGAACCCGAGTGAAGAGAGAGAGAACGAAAACATTCCTAAGCCTCATAATGTAAATGCCGATGGAATGGTGGTGAAATCCACAACACCTAAGAAACTTGAATTGATGAAAGATGCTCGCGGCGTTGGCATTGGTCAGTAAATGATAAAAAACAATTGGTTTTACACATCGCTCAGGTGTATCTGAAATGGCAAAGTACAGCAGACACTTTGTGCACCTGACAGTTTCCTTTGACATTTTACCTGCAGAAACTTCATCAGTGTGCATATATCCAAGACTGAGAAAACTTTTGCTTTTCATTTTCTCATGCGAAATGTGTTTATACTGCATAATTCGCATATTGATGACTATAAAGCTGAATTATGACAAAGTAAAGGTTGATGTTTACCTTATTCTCTGTTTTTCTCATTTTCACTTTGTTTCATCTTTTATTGAATAGATCTCATAAACCTGAATAGGCACAGCATTCAAACTTTGCAGTTATGATTGTTATTCACTTTGCTGCATTTTGTCAGAAGGATTTTGTGATTGCACAAGGGGGGAAAAAGTTGTGGCTATTAAATTCCCCAAAATCGACATTTTCCCTCTTTCAGCTCTTGTAGCGTATTTCATCATGAATAACTTTTTTCCCAACAGCTTCAGAATAAAATCCTTCTGACAAAATGTAGTTGTTTTGACAAAGAATCGCCAGAAAAAAAAACTTTGTTTCTAAGTTTGATAGTGTTTGAGATCTATTGCTTTGAATTTGTACTAAAATGTGTATACGGTGGCCATCTTGGTTGGTTTCCATGCCAACGGGAGTCGTACACACCCAAAAAACCACTTTTTTGGTTTCAGCTCACCAAACCCTATCAAAATACATTAACAGTTTAAAACAGATTCTAGACAGACAAAAGCTCATATTTGGGGTGTAGTGTCTGACCTTAAGCAGGCGTACGGTCAGCACCTGGGGTGCAGATGAGGGGAGCCTATTTTTGGCCAAGGAGGTGGGGTCGGTTAGGAGCTGTACTGAACCGTCGGTCCTGAACTGGAGACAAGACGGTCATACTGAGAGGGCGTGTATCTCGCTGACCCTGGAAGCTGTGGCGAGGGCGAGAAAGAAGCAAGTCTTTCTAGACAGGTATCCGAGCCGTGCCAGGGGCAGGGGCTCAAAGCGGTTAGAGTTGAGCCAGGTTAATACCCAAGACAAGTCCCAGCGGGGAATGAGCGAGCGGGAAACTGGTTGCTGGAGGTCAAGGTGGGCCATAAGGTCTGCAAGGTCCTTGTTGACACCCGGGTCTCGTCTCCCTAAGTGTCGATAGGTGTCTGCTATCATTGCTAGGTAGCCTCTGATGGTGATGGGGGCCAGATTCTGATGGGTGAAGAGCCACAGAAAGAACTCGGCCAGTTGAGGGGTGGTCAGGTCAGTGGGGGGAAGCAGTGCCTCTGCGCACCAGGACTGGAAGACCCTCCATTTCCCCTCGTAGAGTTTCTGGTAGAGGGTCTGCGAGCCGTTGCGATTGCTTCCTCTGCTGTATGCGAGAAACCTCTAGCTGCGAGGGCGTGCCGGACAACCTCCAAGCGTGTAGACAAAGCTGCTCCGGGCACGCATGAAAGAGCTATTGTCGTGGCTGCTTGAGCATCGTGCGCAGAGTAGGGAGTGCCAGGGGGGGATCTGTGGCAAGGCTCAGGAGGTCGGTGGTCCAAGACTTGGTCCAACTGAACGATGCCATGAGCAGTAGAATCGCATGTGTGCCCCGGAGCTTCTGGAGCACCTTGGGTACTACAACTGACGGGGGAAAGGCATACGCTATCAGGCCGTCCCAGGGAATGGAGAGTGCATCTACCGCCCAGGCCATAGGGTCCTGAACGGGAGAGACGAAGAGCAGAAGTTGTCTGTTCCACCTTGTGGCAAAGAGGTCGATCATGGGAGTCTCCCAGCATGCACAGATGAGCTTGAATATGTCTGGGCGCAGGGTCCACTCCGTGTGGAGAAGTTGACCGCGGCGAGAGAGGGAGTCCGCGAGAATTTTGAGGTGTCCCAGGATGTGCCGTGCCCGAAGTGTGATGCTGTGATCCCTGCACCACAGGAGGACTTGGTACAAGAGCATGCAGAGGGAGGGGGAGAGCGTCCCGCCCTGGTTCTGTATGTAGGCTACGACCGTCGAGTTGTCAGATAGCACGAGGATCTCCTGGTGAACAATGCAGTCTTCCCATGTGGCGAGTGCTTGTCCGACTGCCTTCAACTCCAGCCAGTTGATGTGTTTGTCTGCGTGATCCCTTGGCCAGGTGCCCGAGGCCATGGCGAAGTCCGGTAGCAGGTGTGCTCCCCAGCCGGAGAGGCTTGCGTCCGTGCAAATGGAGAGTTGGGGCGGAGGGGAGTAAAGCGGAATCCCCGACGCTAACCAGGACCGCTCTGTCCACCATTGGAGGTGAGGCCTGACCAAGGGGGACACTGGGATCAGGTTGTCAGATCGCCGGAGGACGGGCGCCAGTTGAGGAGTAGATGTAATTGGATCAGCCGACAGTAAAGCCTGCCAAGGGGCAGGTCCGCCACTGTGCTCACGAGTCTCAGCAGTTGCAGCCATACCCCAGGGTAGTGTGTCCGAGTGAACCATGTAGAGTGCCAGGTCTGCTATCTTTTGAATCCGTTCCTCTGGAAGCCGCACCTGGTTGAGGTCGGTTAGGAAAAGCATGCCTAGGTGAGTGAATCTTCGAGAAGGCATGAGGTCCGACTTGCCTGAGTTGATGAGAAAACCTAGTTGGTGGAGTAGGGTCAGTAACGAGTTCCTGTCCTCCTCTAGGGCTGCTGCAACTTAGTTCCGGAGGAGTAAGTCGTCCAAGTAGTTGGAGGTTGGGCTCGAGGCCATCTGTCTGAACCTGGCAATCACCCCGTCGACGATCCTGGTGAAAACCCACGGGCTGAGGTTGAGGCCCGGAATTGGTACACCACTCCTCGGAAGGCGAAGCGCAGTTAATTGCGTGAGGCCGGGTGGACAGGTTCATGTAGATTCGTCCGCGAGGTCGAGGCTTATCGCGAAGTCCCGGGGTTGTACAGCCGCTCTCAGAGCTCTGGTTGTTTCCATCCGGAAGTGAAGAGCTGAAATGTACTGGTTTAGCGCCAAGAGGTCTATGACAGGGCGCCACCTTCCATCGGGCTTGGGTACAATGAAGAGCCGGCTGTAAAAGGCCGGGGAGTCGTAACGTGCCACCACTTCTGTGGCCTCCTTTTGGAGTAGGGAGATGATTTCGCCGTAGAGGGCTTGTGCCTTGTGCTGATCGCCTGGGACACATGTCCAGATGGGAGAGAGTCGTAAAGGCGGGGGAGATTGGAAGGAGATCCATACGCCCTGCGTTATGGTTGAGAAAATCCAAGGGTCATCCTGGAACATCCGGTGCCACGCGGCGCTGTGATGTGCCTCTGGACCAGGCTGGGGGGGGGGGGGGGTGAGGGGGAGTGGGGAAGGCGCACAGTCGCGAGGGAGGGAGATGAGCAGAGCCACGTCCCCGAGGACGACGGGTGGGGGTGGGGGGTTGGGGGTCTGAAGGACTGCAGGGCGCGACCCACAGGCCTGCGGGCAGAAAGAAAGCAAAAGGAAGAATAGACGGCAGGGCTGGGCCAAAGATCCTTAGAAGACTCCTTAACGGTCTGCCAGGTCAGCCCGAAAAGAAGGGGTCCCCCGAAAGGAGCCTGGCGCAGCTGGGTTTTCACTGAGGACGGTAAGGAGGTGCAGAGAGACAGAATGGCGTCCCGATGCATCAAATCGCAATTGGCAGCTGCTGCCATGGAGTTGGCCGAAGAATGAAACGCTGCCCGATTGGCCGCTACTAGAACCGTATGTATGTTGCGCAGAAGAGGCGAGACTGAAAGGTCCCCAGTGTCTTCGAGACATCTAATCAGTGATTGTGTTGCCAACTTGAGGAAACCTGCGCAGGCCAAGGAATTACGAACCAGAGTCGCTGTCTTTTCCAGTCCACGGGGCCCCGTGCCCGTTGTCCTGCCTGGGCTCCTACCTGTGACATTGCTGCTCTATCGCTGGCAGGGAACAGGAAAATGTCTGTGAGTGTCCTGCCGTACCATTGTTGGCGAAAATGGATATCCATCCCGGCTGGCCACCTTGCGTCCGAAAGAAGCCCTGATCTCCGAAGGTGTCCTGTAGGAGATGTGCCGAGAATGACTCCGCAAGGTCTTGAAAACCCGTGGGCTGAGGGAGGGTTTTGAGGCGCTTAGTTTACCGCGGTGTCTACCATGGCCGCAGCCTTTCTCTTTAGGGGACGAGACAGGGGGCAGGCATCTGGGGGAAGGAAGGACGCAATGAGCTTAGATGCCTCCGAGAGGGAGCGGAGTGTCTGAGCCGTCGGAGCCACGATTATCGAAGAAGGCGACAAAGAAGATCTCCCACTCGGGACGCTGAGTGATGAAAATCCATGCCGATGGCCGACAAAGAGTCCTCAGGGTGGAGGCTTGGAGCCTCGTCGTCGTCCCATGAAGAGGGTGGGGGTGAAGATCGAGCCGTGTGAGAGGAGTGACGTGAGGAGACTGGAGAGGGGAGGTTCCTGCGGTTAGAGGACTTGGGGGGGGGGAGGGGGGGGGGAGGCGAAGTTGAGGAGGGCCGGGGGGAAGTCTCGGCGGAATCCGAAGAGCGGGTGTTCCGAATCTGTGAATCCGAACGGTGTCTGGAGATCCGTCGGGAAGATCGGCTGCGTGGGAAAGTTAATGAGGAGTATTGGTCCGTAGGAGGAGAAAGGCTCTGCGAATGTCGCATACCTCTGGGTAGGTAGGTAGAGCTGGAACGGGGAGAGGAGTGTTCGTGTCATGACCGGAGTCTAACTCTGTCTCCGCGAGTGAGGCGGACATGTGTTCTCGTAGTAGATGCTGAGGCCTGGACACGACACTCCCCGGTCGGAGGCAGACAGGCCGAGATTTTTCTGCGTAGTGGTCCTGAGATCATGAGACCTGGACTCGACGCTCGTCCGTTCGGCGGCCGACAGGTCTTTCCTTGTGAGAAAGTCGTATTCCGTGAGCCTGGACACGACGCTTGGTACGGTCGGTGGCCTACAGGCCTCCCGGTCTCCAAGGGATGATCTCGGGAACTAAAAGCCTGGACTCGACGCTCATCCGGTCGGAGGCCGACAGGCTCTTGCCTCCGAATGCGACTAGGGAGCACGTCCCTTCGGCCGCTGCCAGATAAATGACTCACCGGAAGGTGTGTGTGGGCTCCTCATGCCTGGTCATGACGGGAGGCCAAGTCCCGTCTGTGTCTTTGGTGGTCACGCGGTTTTTCCCCCACTGTACAAGATGCTGGAAAGATGCGGCATGGAGGCGGGTTCATAATATCTGAGGTAACTCGTCTCTGTGGTCTGAGGATGGCAGAGGCAGAGGTAGGGAGATGTGGGTCTTTGACCTGGCCTGGCCTTCTCTATTGTAGAAGGCCCAAAGCTGCGACCATAGTTCCTCAACCCAAGTAGCGCAGATAACACATGTGCGCCCCGAGGAGCAGCCCGCACACGGAAGGCAAACCATGTGGGTATCTGTAGGCCACTTGAATTGGCCACAGTTGGTGCAGGTCATGATGTGTGCACTGTAACAGAAAGCAAATAATAGTGCTGTCGTGCATAACAGCAAGCAAATAAGAATGCTGCCGTGTGTGCACGAGGCCTGTGGAAAAGGCCACGTGTTCACGACAGGCTACACTATAACAGACCCGCAAGCAGAGCAAATAATAATGCTGCCGTGAGTGACAGAAAACAAACAATAATGTTGCTGTGCATGTGCGAGGCCTGTGGAAAAGGCCACGTGTTCATGACGGTCTACACTGTAATAGACCGCAAGCAGAGCAAATAATAATGCTGCTGTGCATAACAGAAAGCAAATAATGATAATAATCATAATGCTGCCGTGCGTGCGTGCTGCCTGAGTTCTGGAAAAGATGATAGGTGTAGACTGTAATAGACAGCAAGAGCTGTCGCCGTGTGTGTGTGTGTGTGTGAGGCCTGTGGAAGATGCCACGATCACGACCGGTGGCCTTTCGCTCCTCGGTCAATGCCGCCGCCCAGTGAAGTCACCGACTTAGAGGCATCAAGCGAGGCATTACATTCACCAAAAACCGCTAGAGGTAAACGGAAGATTCCATGCCTAAACGAAACGTAATGTCTACCACGAGCGCCCGACCGGAAGCCGGTTGCGTACCAGGTTGATGCCATAGTCTGCCAATTTACTGGCTGATAGGCATTAACCGAGGCCTTACCTTGCCATCACCCACATTGTTACAAACAATTTGAAGTTTCCAAGAAAACACCAATACTATAAGCCACCGATGAAAACCCTGTACACAGTCGAAGCGTAGCGAGGCTGAAACACGTCCGTACTTTAACTAGCTAAGTATAAAGACTGGCAGGAAAGCTATGCGCAAGACCGGATGAGGAGACAGGGGAGGCTACCCGGAGTCCTTGGTAATGACTCTCTAAGTGGCCTTCCAGGTTGCGTAGCGTACACAACGGAAGCTTAGGCTGAAATTGGGTAGGCTAAGTATCCCTTCTTATCAGTAATGCCATCGGTAACAGTTTTGAGTAAACAAATGCCATGGTAGATATGTTTACCTGAGCATGTTACCGTCTGTTGGTGATCGTCTCAAACAACACAAAAAATGCAATACATTGCTTATGAGGGTACCTTGTTTTTCTAGGAGAAAAAGTAAATTGGTTGTTAATACCAAGCTACCAGGTACGGTTCACGTTTTTATTACTAAGCATAATCTTTATTCGGTTGCAGGTTGCTTGATCTCACCCTGGACTTCTCTTTTCGGACATTCCATCTGAACTTGATAGAGACGCACTATGGCCCCATCTGCTATCTTGTCAACTCCACTGTAAGTTAACTCGTTCGCGGCCCGCCTTATCCGGATGCACGGCATAAGCTGCGCATCTGGATGCGGCTGGCCCATGAATGAGTTAACCTTTAATTCCTGAACTGCAGGGCAAGGTGAACACAACCCGGCTGAAAGAGA
This sequence comes from Semisulcospira habei, assembly GCA_036245525.1. NCBI lineage: Eukaryota > Metazoa > Mollusca > Gastropoda > Semisulcospiridae > Semisulcospira > Semisulcospira habei. The sequence goes on from BTPG01000005.1 coordinate 161,506,569, forward strand.
CACAAACCCTCATGACCCCCATGCAGTTTCGGGGCCTCGTGAGGATTTATGTCTCTTATTGGTCTTGTTTGCATCATGCCTCTTTTTTACATCTGCATCAGTGTTCTTCATGCGGAGGTCGGTCAGGGTGCAAGTGGTTTCAGACGCAAAAATTGTGATCACTGGCAGCGAAGGGGGTTGAGACAGTTTGTTTCTAACTTTTTTTTTTTTTTTACACATGTATTAATCCTTTTAGCTCCGGATCCCTACAGCAGGAGATGGCTTGACCATGATAATTCAAGGGTAGTGCCAGATTAGCTTGGCGCCTTTCATATCGGCAACGCTGTGTGACACTTTCAGGCGCCAAGCTAATCTGGCACTACCCTTAAATTATCATGGTCAAGCCATCACCTGCAAACTGGTACATAGTTGCAACACCTCCACAATTTGAGAAATGGGACCTTCGGGCTAAAAGGGTCAATTCCCTTGTGTCTGCAGTCACTGGTACTGTAAACAGCACCGGCGGCAATATGCACAAGGGCGTTAATTATGCCAGATGCCAGTTGTTAGTTGAATTTATCTAATGGCCGAGTTGAAATGTACCTGTGTTGACAGATCAAGTTTAGCAATTATGAGAGGAGTGGACAGATCTTGATCATACTTCGCAATGACATGGTTGAACGGGAATGTCCTGGCAAAATCATGTCTCCTGTTGCTGCAGGTTCGGACCTGTTTTGTTTATTTTTTTGTTCACAAAACTGAATTTCTGGAATATCTTCTTTTTCTGCTTTGCGTCATTGTCTTTACTTGTGTGTGCCCTTTTTGATATTTTCAAGCGAAAGTGCGTCTTTTAGACAAGAAAGTGAATGATTTATGTGCATCTGTGTTTAGTACATATCATATCATTGTCTGAACAAATAAATAAAACAGGATTTTTGTTGATGAATAAAAATAGTTCAGTTGTTCTTAACCCTTTTAGCGCCATGGGCGCATTTCCCGAATTTTGGAAGTGTTACTTAACGACTGTGTACCACTTGCAGGAGGTGGATTGACCATGATAATTCATGGGTAGTGCCAGATCAGCTTGGCGCCTGAAGGTGCCAAGCTGATCTGGCACTACCCTTGAATTATCATGGTCAATCCACCTCCTGCTGTAGGGTGTTGGTGCTGATAGCAGAGTTGCCAACCACTACGGAATTTCCGTAGTCTACTACGGAAGTAGATGTGTTACTACGGAGCTACGGAAGTAGTAAAAATACTACGGAAAAGCAAAATCAATAGTTAAATTTTTTTTTAAGGTTCGTTGAGCGCCGGTAGTGTGTAGGCTGCCGGCCGAGTCGGGGTCACCCAACTAAGTTACTGATCACAGCTTCCAGTGCGTGTTAGGCTTTGAACCAATCATTGTGAAGCCGGTTGGAATGCAACCAATCAAAATGCGCATGCTTTGACGTACAACCCTGTTCACACCGTTTGCAGAGGTGCCTACCTTACGCGCTAGCTCGTAATTTTACACATTTTCGGCTCAAATTACGGGAATACGACCAGTCCCTCTAAAATACGCAATTTACCTGGGGGGGCTGGCTAATTGTGGACTGAAGATCGGCCGTTAGGCTCCCAGCCTCTGGAACCAGAGACTTTCACTAAGCTTTGCGCGTGTAGTCCGCTACACACTGACTAGCCAAGGCAGCAAAAATACTCGCACACAGCGCGCCAAGCGTGCACTGAAACACTGAACTCTGACTCGCGGGTAGTAACTAGCGATAGCAGAGGCCTCCACTGCTACAAATGCATGCAACGTGTGCAGAAAGGACTTTGTTGTTGCACACAGTGGTGCGTACAAAAGTATGATATTCAAAGACAGTCAAGGGTGGTGTCAGAATAACTTGGCGCATGTAGGCGCCAAGCTATTCTGACACCACTCTTGAACTAGCATGATATATCACTGTCTCCAGCACTGTCGACCTCAAAGGACATCAAAAAAAAAACAAACTATAATTTCATCCTCAGGATGTGATGAGTTATAATAAGGTAGGATATAACACGAATAATATATATCACAATACTTAGTAGGATAATATATATCACAACACTTAGTAGGATAATATATATCACAACACTTGGTAGGATAATATATATCACAACACTTAGTAGGATAATATATATCACAACACTTAGTAGGATAATATATATCACAACACTTGGTAGGATAATATATATCACATTGACTACTGAAATTGACGCGCATTGACTACTGAAATTGTCATGAAACTACTAAAATTCTACATTTTGACTACTGAAAAAAAATTTTGGGGTTGGCAACTCTGTGATAGGGTTAAAACATTGTAAATGTGTTTTCTTCAATATGCTTGGGTTTTATCAAAAATTGAACTTACTATCATTCTTCTTTGCATTTTTCACCGAGTCTTTTCTGTCTGTGTTTCCAGACGAGGAGAGAAGTATGAAGAGGAAGAATGTAGCATATGATGTGGTAGTGATTCTGGTCTGCCTGTTTTCATCCATTTTGTGCGCGCGTTCTTTGTACCGTGCATGGAGATTGAAACGGGTAAGGATGGCTTACTACACTGTAGACAGATTTACCTCATACCGGCAACACGGTGTGACACTTTTTTTCACTGCTATTGATGTCTTGAATGTAATAAAAACCCTTGTGCAGGCAGCTGTCGGTACTGTTTACATTACGGGCAGCTGCATGCAAAAGGGGGTTAGTATGGTTGCTACACAATGTACTGTTTGTACTCTTTAGAAACCATTTTGGACTGCTTTCATGTTAATGCTGTAGTTCTACTACTATTCCTTTAAAAATGTCTATGAAGTTATATACTAGTTAAATTATAATTAAGGTTGTGACTGTTTATGCCGGAGCGACTGTCTAATAGCCGGCGCTGTTCTTATAGCGACGGGCCCCCAGGTCAGTAGCAACTCGGTGTAAAAGTATAATTCATCTTTTGTTTTGTTTTTCTTTTTGTTTATGCGTATTTCTTATTTGTGCAGCTCGTCTCGGCCAAGCAGAAAGTTTAAAAACATTATATTACGTGTTTAAGAGATACTATGATAGGGCTGCCTTTAGTTTGCTTTGTGTTAGGGAGGTTCAGGTCGGGTTGGGGCCGTTGACGCCGGCCATGAGACGCCTTGGCGACAGGCTTCACCCGTCCCGAGCCATTGTCCATTTGTTGTTTGTAGACTGTTGTATGAGTGTGGGTGATTGTGAGTTGCACCTGAGGTGGCGAGACACATTTTTCTGTATGCGGCAACATGTATTTGGAACAATAAAGTTATTGATTGATTGATTGATTTTAACCCCAATGTGCACGCTGTATGCACAAAGTGGCTGCTGGGGCTCATGAGCAATATAATGCTTCATTGAGATGGAGTGGGCTGATAAATCCACAGAATGTTTGAAGTCCAAGCAATGTTTGACCTACTTCTGATTGAGGATAACCCCTGCTGTTATGACAGAAAACAGACAAGTACTTCAAGGTGCGGTTTGGGAAAGGGCTGGACATGTCAGATCACATGGAGTTCATTAACTTCTGGTACCTGCTGATCGTTGTAAATGACATCCTCACCGTCGTCGGCACAGCCTACAAGATCCAGCTGGAAACACGGGTAAGTGCTTTCTTCTGTCTGGACAGTGGTGCTAATTTTAACCCATTACATCCTGAGGCTGATTTTTTTAAACATTTGCTTATTGTCCTATGAAGGCTACATTACAGATTAGGGGAAATAGATCAACCGTTTTAGTTCAAGGGTGGTGCCAGAGTATATTCTGGCACCACCCTTGAACTATTATAGTCAAATTTATTTCAAGCAGTATGTGTATCAGGATAAAAAGGGTTAAGGGAAATTAACCCCATCACCACTAGCCATCAAAGGAACACGGATACAAAGTTGTCAGGAAGAGGTACATCACTTCATTAGCCCCTGCAACTGCAGGGGCATATGAGGATTTGTGTCTCCTGCAATTGCAAAAGATAGTCTTCACTTTTTCTCTGCAGTAAAGAAGTTAAAGGGAAATTAATAGTATTTCTCATTTTCTGTTGTTATCAAGAAATAACTTGTGTGATGTTGAAATTTAAATCTTATCTACACCTGTACAAATCCAGTAATGTAATTGTTAGTTTTAAGAAAGTCAGATGTCTACCAGATTTATTGTCGGTTACTGCTGACATAATATGTGACTGGTTTTTGGTGCAAGTGCGAAGCAAAAGTGAGTCTGTTTTGGGCTAGTGGTCATCTGGCCGGCCGGCCGCCGTCGTTAACATTGGCATTTTCTCGGAGTCTATTCAAGCCACAGTCTTCAAACTTCCCCCAAGCATACTTTGTGGCAAGACCTTTCTAAACCAATTGAGTGACCTCTCCCAAAGGTCAAGGTCATGGGATCAGGAAATAGGTTTTTAAAAAAAGCCATATTTTGACAAAATTTATGTTTTCTCAAATACTATTCATAATTTCAAACCCAAACTTAGTACAAAGATACCTCGTTGTAAGACCTTTCAGTGCATTCTTATTTGGTTCATCCCTCGGAAAGGTCAAGGGTCACAAGAGATCGGGAAATAGATAAAAATAGCCCTATTTTAACAAAAGATGTTTTTTTCTCAAATACTATTCACAACTTTAAAACCAAACTTGGTACAGAGATACCTGATGATAAGACCTTTCTATGCATACTAATTTGGTTCACTACTCACAAAAGTCAAGGCTCATGGGAGGTTGACAAAAGTGAAAAATGAGTATATTTTGAGAAAACGTGACTGACGGAAAGGCCAAAGTCACAAAGGTTAGATTATGTATGTTTACTGGTCATGCACTTGAGCCTTAAAGGCTAGGGCCATTCTTGTTTATTATTATATTATTGACATTACAAGAGAGGCAAGATTTAAGAATTTGAGCCAATACTTTAACAAAAAACAATAGGCCGATTGCGAGTACCCGAGCAGCGCGAGAACGCTCGCTAGATTACGTGACATTGGGCCGAGGCAAGACTTGGCTAGCCACAAAATCAGGGCAACTGGACTAGCTGTTATGCTTAAATAATACATAGTATTTATATGGCGCATTTCTCATATTTATTCTATAACTCAATGCGCAGGACATAGCCGCGAACTGAACCCAACAAGCACGCTCACGTGAAACACACGCATTCCCTCACACACTGTACATAAACACAGAACATTCACGTGGTGCTAAGGGCAAGCTCCAGTGAGCTACTGAATTTGTTTACTCAAAATACATTACCGATGGCATTACTATATGGAATACACTCTATAGCCTATCGATTTCAGCCTAAGCAAAGTTGTGTCCCCTACACAACTGGGGAGGAGACACCGGGGATCCATGCATAGGAGCCCCGGGTGGCCTCCCCTATCACCCTAGCTGGTCACGTGATGGCCGATAGCCCGCCAGTTTCACTCTTAGCTTGACCGTGGAGGGTTGGGTGTTGGCCTTACTCCGTGTTACGACTGGTTTCTTCATTCTTGTGCTTGGATTTACTGCAAACTTTACCTTGGCTTTGCCTTGTGTATTCAGCTGTGACTAGTGCTGAGCTTTGCTTCGTCTTGGTGTGAATTCTACACCTTCAGCGGACTCCTGCGTGTGGGCTTGGTGCCGACCGGTTCTTCAGCCTGGTGCTTGACTTACCAGGAACTCTTCCGTTGGCTGCGGCCTCATGGCTCGGCTTGTGACTTGTACACTCCTTCGTTACTGTGTGGCCTCGTGGAGTGAGTCTTCGGTGCTTCGGTGAGCCCTTCCCTGCGGACTGTGTGCAGTGGACATTAAGCCAGCTTCGCTTGTGAGAACCTGCCTTCATTGTGGGGATTTCCAGTGGCCTTTGGACGCTCACGATGCCTGCCTTCCGTGCTCGGGCTGCTCTTCCGACAGGACCTGTGACGTGTGTGCCGATTGGAGAGAGGACCGGTGGTCCCAGCTGTGGGATTTCTACAGACGCGACTGTCCTTCCCGGCCCCAGCAGGCTCCCTGGACTTCCCCGCAGGATGGCGTCGCTCCGTCGACGCTTGGAGCCCACTTCGCTCCATCGTCCGGGCCCTCCGGCCTGCAGGTAAGTCTCCTTCTTGTACCTTAACCACGCAGGAACTCCCTCCCCGCTCCGAGTCTTCCGAGCAGGGCAGGCGAGTCTTAGAGTCATGCTCCCCACGCTTCGTTTCTTCCGAGTGTGGCCTGAGCGCCTTGGTTTTGCTCCCCCCCCCCCCCCCTGCTCTGTATTGCCCGAGCGGGCCCGGCAACAGAGCATACGTCCACGCCCCCCTGCTACGTTTCTTCTGAGCGGGCCTGAGGAGAGAGAAAAAAAGAAAGAGGTAGTAAGAAAAGAGGCTCTCCCTCACGCTCTGAATCATCTGGTCCCCGGCACCTGCGATCCCCTCACCGACCTCGCGTCTTACACGATACGGACAGCCCCCCTTCCCCCCACCCTGTGGCAAGTTGGGGGCATCCAGAGCCAGGCTGTAGTTCGACCGTGGTCCCTCGTTCCCCGCGACGCCCTTCCTGGCAGGCTCCGCGCGACAGGCGATCTTTGAACCTGGATCCGGACATAATCAGCTTGCATCCAAGGGACTCCGCATCAGCGATCTTCCTTCGGGACTCTCCCTCCGGCTCCCCCGCCCCCCGCTCAGCGGTTTCCAAGGATGACGGCCCTTCGCTCAGCTCACAGACCGTCCATGCTCTAGGAGAGGCTTATCTCTACCTTCCTCCCGCCTGACTTCTGTCCGTCATTGCCCCCAGTGAAGAGGCAAGCGTCCGCCATGGTGCATGCACAGAGGCCTGCCAAGCGTTGCAAGTCGCTCCCTCAGCCAACCGGCTTCCGGGATCTCGCGGAAGCGTTCTCGTCACAGCTCCGCCAGGATAGCTTTTACGACAACGGGTTTTTCTAGGATTCGCGGTGGCCTGCGGGTATCAACGTGAGTTTCTGCCAGGCCTGGTACGCGGGACACTCCCAAGCCTTCGCCGTCCAAGCTCCGCCGCATCCGCCTCATGCTCAGCTACGTTCTGAAACTGAAGGCCCATCCAGACAATCCTGCCTATGATTATGTTTTTAAACCATCGTTTGCAGAGATTTACGATACCCATCCGGGAGCTGTCCGTCCACTTTCTTTCCGTGTCCGACCTCATCTGCAGGCGGCCGGATTGGACCTGGACAGTTTCGGAATCCCTGCAACACATCACTCCACCTTGGCTCTTACCAGTTCCTGACATCTTGCTGGACTTGACTGCCCACAAGAAAGACTCTACTCCACCAGCCATATACCAACAGAGCCTCAATGAACTGCTTTCAATTTTTCCTGGCTATTGTCGCATCTATATGATGGGTCAAAGTCTGAGGATGGGAGAGTGGCTGCGGCCGCAGTGTCCTCTCGCCATCCTAGACGCCCATTTAAGCACCGCCTCCCAGACCACTCATCTGTATTTAATGCGGAACTGCAGGCGGTTCTGCTGGCACTCAGGCATGCTTATCGATCTAGAGAAAGGAACTTGGGTGCCAGGGCATGTGGGCATCGAAGGCAACAGGATCGCAGATTCTGCTGCCAACGATGCCCGCAATGACCCTGTCCCTGACACACAGACTGTTTATAGTGATTTTAGACATGTGGCTAGTGCGTACATAGCCCGTGAGTGGCAGTCCGAGTGGGACAAAGAGGAAGCTAACAAGCTGCATGAAGCCCTTCCTAAGTTGTCCGACGGTCTACCTTATCGCTGCGGCAGCCGCCGTGAGGAGACGGTCTTGGCTCGGTTCCACATCGGCCACACGTATGTTACGCACTCTTATTTACTTAAACAGGAGCAGCGTCCATGGTGTTATGCCTGCGACGAGCAGTACTCTGTTCAACACTTTTTGTTGTCTTGTGCTGATCTAATCGACACAAGGTATAAACATTTCACGGCAGACTCCTTGAAGGTTTTGTTCCGGGATGTGCCCCCGGACAAGATCTTCAGTTTTCTGAGAGAGTGCCATATTTTTAATAAGATTTGAGCGTTTATAGATTATGATGTTTTTATTATTTTGACCTTTTTGACAGTCTTTCGACGTTTTTTTTAAAGACCTGTGCGACATTTTAGCCTGACATATTTTTAAGGTATATTTACATCATGTCTTAAGACCTTTCTTTTAGTCTGGCTGACCAGATTTTTACCCTTCCCGCCGTGAGATGGCCTTGGTTGCCTGCTCGGCGTTAAACCCAAATAACTAACTAACCTCTTCCCACGGTGGACTCGGCAGCCATCAACCAGGCGGGCGGTTCGCAGGGTGGTCCAGAATGCTTGGCCTCGCCCGCTAGACAGGATAGCGTCTCTGGTCCGGAACTCGCTAGCTTGTTCCGGATTTTTGGAGTTGGCTACACAAGCAGTGCTGCGCTGTTTGGAGGACACGTTGGACATGGAGGCCTCGTCCCTGCTCCGCGACGTCTAGTCCATCCATGTAGCTGCTAACCGGGCCGCCGACCACTCTTCCACTAACGCCATGGCGGCGGCCGCCAACTGTGACCTCTGGCGTCGGGACACCCTCCTGCGACTGCTCGGATCTCCCCAAGACTGTGAAGACTCAGCTCCGCCAGGCCCGGCTTGGAGGTTCACAGCTGTTTGGGGACCCTTGGCAGACGGTTAAGGAAGCTTCCAAGAATCTGTGGCCCCATCCTGCCACCGCCCCCTCTTCGGCTCACTTTCGCGCTACCCGCATGGCCATGGGTCGCGCCCTGCGGTCGGCCAGGTCCATCTCTCATCCATCTGGCAGCTCTCGCGGTAGAGCTTGCCCCCTTCAGGCCCCACAGCAGTCCTTCCCCGCCTCCCGCCCCTCCTGGTCCCGCGCCGCCCGTAAATCGGGGCGCGGTCGGGCCCGCTGACTCGCCCTTCCCTCTGCCCCCGCCGATTGTTCTCGGGTCTCCAGTCGGCGGGCAGCTGGCCCTCTTCAGCGACCAATGGAGATCACTGTTCCCGGACGACCCTTGGATCATCTCGACTGTTTCCACAGGCCTACAGCTGTCGTTCCAGTCCCCTCCGCCATTACGCAGGTCCCCCCTTTGGACCCAGGCCCTAGACGACCGGCTCAAGGGCTCTGCATGGAGAAGTGACGACCTTGCTCAGCAAAGCGGCGACAGAAATAGTCTCACAACACGACTCGCCGGCATTCTACAGCCGCCTCTTCGTCGTCCCCAAGCCAGGCAGCAAGTGGCGACCGGTCATCGACCTGTCGGTGATAAGCAAGTTCATTTCGGCGCCTCACTTTCGGATGGAGATAACCAGGATTCTCCGCGCAGCCGTCCGGCCGATGGACTTCGCTATCAGCCTCGATCTATCAGACGCTTATCTGCACATGCCTATTCATCTGTCTTCTCGCGTTATCTACGTTTTGCCTTTGGCGGGATTGTCTACCAGTTCCAAGCCCTCCCCTTCGGCCTCGACATCAGTCCTTGGGTTTTCACGACGCTCCTCGACGCGGTGATGGCCAGCTTCCGTCAGCGATCTTTGAGTCTGGCCTCCAATTACCTGGACGACTTGCTGCTGCGCAACCTGATCGCCACGGCTCTCAAAGAGGACAGAGACGTCCTACTCTCTCTCCTTCGCCGCCTCGGTTCTTAGTCAATCCGGGCAAGTCGGATCTCACCCCTTTGCACCCGTTCTTGCACTTAGGAATGGAATTCCTGACCGACCTCAACCTGGTCCGCCTGCTGGTGGCGCGGTGGCAGAAGATCGCCGAGCTCGCCCGTTGGCTGGAGTTAGGGGTCTCCTTCATAGCCAGGGTCTGGATTCAGCTCCTGGGACTGCTCAGCGCGGTGGCGGATCTGTTACCCCTCGGCAGGCTCTGCGCCCGCCCACTACAGCTCCACCTTCTCCTTCACTGGCGCCCCAACTCGACAGTGGTGGCCTACATACAGAACCAAGGGGGCACACACTCGCCTTCCTTGTGCATCCTCCTGTAACATCTCCTGCTCTGGTGCAGCGGCCCCCCCCCCCCCCCCCCCCCCCCCCCCACAAATCTAACTACCCCCATTGCTCTTCCAGCCCGCCACATCCCAGCCACCTGAACGCAGACGCCCTGTCCCGCTGTAGCCAGCTTCTCCACACCGAGTGGTCTCTGCGCCCAGACATCTTTCGCCTGATCTGCGCGCGATGGGAGACGCCGTTAGTCGACCTCTTTGCCACCAGGTGAAACAACCAGCTACCGCTTTTTGTCTCTCCAGTCCCGGACCCTCTCGCCTGGGCGGTGGATGCGCTCTCCATTCCTTGTGACGGGTTGATCACGTATGCCTACCCCCCGTCCGTACTGGTACCGAAGATCCTGCGGAAACTTCAGGGATGCTCCGTGGTTCTCCTGCTGGTGGCCCCCTTCAACTGGACCAAGAGCTGGACCATGGACCTGCTCGCTCTAGCAACAGACCCGCCCCTGGAGCTCCCCACCCCACCCTTGATGCTCAAGCAGCCCCACCAGGCTCTCTTCCACCCGTGCCCGGAGCGCCTCCTCCTACACACGCCTGGAGGTTGTCTGGCAAGCCCTCGCCGCTAGAGGTTTCTCGGATGCGGCAGTGGCAGCGATTGCGGCAGCCCGCAGACTGTCTACGGGAACGTTTACGAAGGCAAGTGGAGGGTCTTCCAGTCGTGGTGCGCTGCCCAGCAGCTCTCCCCCACGAATCTTAACTACCCCCCAACTGGCGAAATTCTTCCTGTGGCTCTTCGACGACCAAGGCTTGGCACCCTATTACCGTCAAGGGCTACCGCGCCATGATTGCGGACACTTACCGCCACCTGGGCCTCCCGGATCTGGGCACTTGCAAAGACCTTTCGGACCTGTTGGCGCATTTTGAACTTTGACGTCCAGTCTCCCATTCGCTCATACCTTGGTGGGACCTCACCTGGGTACTGACGTGGCTAAATTCGGACCGCTTCGAACCCCTGCCCTTGGCGCACTTCTCCGACTTGACCCGGAAAACGTGTCTCCTACTGGCACTCACCACGGCGTCCTGCGTGAGCAAGCTTCATGCGCTCTCGGTATGCCCTACATGTTTGCAGTTTCGAGCCGATGGCTCGGCACAGCTGCTCACCGACCCGTCTTTTCTAGCCAAGAACCGGCCTCCCTCGGCTGCACCCCAGATGCTGACCGTACATCCACTCAGAGGGACAGATCAATCCCGCGGGTCACGTCAACAGGACCCGGTCCGGGCTCTGAGGATTTACCTGCGTCGCACAAAGCCGCGCCGCCTTGGCCACTCCTGCCTTTTCCTTCCACTTTCACCAGGCAGGCCGGATATCTCAGCCCAGATGATTTTATCATGGCTGTGGTGGGTGATTCGATCGGCCTACAAAGACCTTTCCCCTGACGGGGATAGCAGGTTACAGATTGGGGCGCATGAAGTACGAGCAGTGGCCACCAGCGTGGCTTTTGACTGCAACTGCTCGGCTAAAGACATCGTGACGGCGGTAGTCTGGCGTGCAGACTCCACCTTCGCCCGCTTCTACCTCCGTGACCTTTCCAGCCAGTGTGACTCCCTGGCCCTGGTGGGCGCCATCTCCGCGGCCCAGCACTCCCTCCGTGTGCCACAGGCGCCATAGGTACCTCTTAACTGAAATCGTCGGGAGTGCTCCTTCAAGGGCCTGCGGGGGGGGGGGGGGGGGGGGGGGGGGGGGGGGGGGGGGGGGGGGGTTAAGTTTCGGGGGTTAGATGTCGGCACCCTCCTCCTCTTCGCTATTCTTCCATATAGTAATGTCATTGGTAATGTATTTTGAGAAAACAAATGAATTTTTTTCTAAAATGTATTTTTAAAAAAAACAACTTACCGATGGCATTACTTGGATAGCCCTCCCTCCTGCCCATCTTGCCTCTGTTAGCTAAGTGTGAAACTGGCGGGCTATCGCCCATCACTTGACCGGATAGGGTAGGCCACCCGGGGCTCCTATGCATGGATCCCCGGTGTCTCCTCCCCAGTTGTGTAGGGGACACAACTTTGCTTAGGCTGAAATTGATAGGCTATAGAGTGTATTCCATATAGTAATGCCATCGGTAAGTATTAAAAAAAAAAAAAAAAAATTTTAGAAAAAAATTCATTTTAGGGAAATTTTTAAATTTCATTTTTTTAAAATATATTTTGGAAAATTGACTGAAATTAATACCAAATTCGTGGGGGAGGAAAGAGCCGGAGTACCCGGAGAAAGAACCCCCGACGGTCAGCCTGAATTAATGGTGACACTTACTAGAGGAGAAAAGTCCGGAACCGGGTATCGAACCTAGCACCTCTTGCATTGGTGGCAGGTGCTTTTACCGCTGCGCCACGGACCGCCCCAAAACTAGCATGCTCTTTCGTGCAAGAGCTTAGCCGATACTATTTTGCTGTGAATGAAGTAATAAGCAGCAAAATTTAATCTCAGGTCGAGAAAGGACTGTGGACGATTGCTTCCTGGTCATACAGTTGTTCCAGTACAACCTGTTTTTATGTTTGTGTAAATACATGCTGAGGAAAATGATCTCTCTCATCATACATTAAAACTGCATATGGCGATGAAGCCGGTCACGGTGGCTTCGAATGATGGTCTGCCATGTCATTTCAATAGCTAGTATAATTATTTAACTTTGTTATACCAACAGCAGATGCATCTTATTCATAAAAACTCTACTAATGTTGGGCGATTTCCCAGAAATAATGTTTTTCTGTACAGTTTTTCTGCTCACACTGCCGATTGTCCATAGTGACGTGCTGTCGTGCCCACAGTCCACTCCGCTTTTTCACCTCTTGCACGAAAGAGCATGCTAGTTTAGGGGAACTTGTGACCTTGGTATTAAGGTCAATGCTGGACTCTGTTGCTGTTTTATTAATTATTTAATAATATCTACCAAAACAACAGAGTATCTTTATGCATCATCTATTCCAAACACTCCCAGATTGATGCATGTTCTTCTGAACTGATTGATGAGATTACTTCCACATCCCATCTTGTTTATGTTTATTAAATGTCTGAATTGATGTAAACAAATTTAGCATTAATGTCATCTGTTAACATTTTATGTGTTCATGCAGGAGTTCACCATGACATCAAACAACTATGACGTGTGCAGTGTGTTTCTGGGGCTTGGGGGTCTGATAGCCTGGATCGGCTGTCTCCGCTATCTCGGCTTCTTTAGGAAATACAATGTGAGTCACGCTGCTGTGTTAGAATTTCATTTTGTTGAGCACTTTTGCTTGCTGAGTCAACTGCAGAAGATTAGCACATTACATCCTGAGGTTGATTTTTCCAGAGTTGTGAGTCATCCTATGAAGGCTACATTATTTTCAGTTCCGGCAATAGACTGACCATGCTAGTTCAAGGGTGGTGCCAGGACAGCTTGGCGCCCTGGGGCGCCAAGCTGTCCTGGCACCACCCTTGAACTAGCATGGTCAGATTTATCTTATGTGAGTGTATCATGATGTAAACGGTTAGAGCTGGGGTAACCAGCAGATGGTGTAGACCCCCGGCGCATCTTCTGTGGTTGACTCTTCCCGAGTGAAGCACTTCACTGCCCAGTACCAATGTACAGCAGAACCTGGTTTGAGTGACCACACTCAACGAGAGATCACTTGTCTTTAAAGACCATCTCATTGAGGTGGCTACAGCCACCAGAATGATGATCTTATATGACAGGTGATGTGAGTGAGCACCTGTTATTAAGATAACATTTTACAGCACAAACATTTGGCATAGGCTTTTTCTTACAGGTAGTGCCCGACAGCAGACAACTCATAATGTTCATAATTATTAATTGTGCATATACTTCGGTTGATACCTTCTTTTAAGTAGGTCTGCTTCCCCCACCCCTCACATACTCCCTCCCACCCCTCTTCCCCCCTGTCCTGTGTCATTGTTTGGGAGCCAATGTGTCATTCTGCTTTTGGTGCATTTTCTCATGATTCACTCACAGCAGGATGATAATGGATATGTGCAGATCCTGATCCTGACGCTGAAGACTGCCTTCCCCAATGTGCTGCGTTTCAGCGTCTGTGCCCTGGCCATGTACTTTGGCTTCATGTTCTGCGGATGGGTCATTCTGGGACCGTACCACATCAAGGTATGCAGAATTGTTGTGCATTGTTGTGTGTGCAGCAGCAGATCCTAGTTGCACGGACAAGGGGATGAATTTGCTTATATGAGCTGTGGCATAACCCTTTTAGCTCGAAGGTCCCACTTCTCAAATTTTGGAGGTGTTGCCTATCGACTATGTACCAGTTGTTGGAAATGGATCATGATAATTCAAGGGTAGTGCCAGATGAGCTTGGCGCCTTCAGGCACCAAGCTCGTCTGTCACTACCCTTGAATTGTCATGATCAATCCCATCTCCTGCTGCAGGGTCCTGTGGATAATGTAATCTTGGAAAGTTGGTGCCTTAGAAGCTGTTTTGAGCCACCACTTTTTTTGCATGGAAAAAGTGGTCTTAAAAGACAGGTAGTGTCTCACGAGAAGCCTTGAAGATACAAAGCAGCACCTGTCATTAAGGACCATCATTTTGTTGGCTAAGGCCACATAAATGATGGTCTTTAACCTGTATCATTCGGAATACACCAGTGTGTAAAATAGGTGTGACTAAAATAGTTCAAGAGTAGTGCCAGAATAGCTTGGTGCCTCTATGCACCAAGCTATTCTGGCACTAGCCTTGAACTAAAGCCATTGGTCTATATCCTTGTCTGTAAGTACTAAAATGTAGCCTGCATAGGGCAGTGTACAAATTTGAAGCTTTTAACCTCAGTATGATATGGGTTAATGACGGACGAACTCTTGTAAGGCTGTTCGCTCCAAACAGGTTCTGCGGTACATGTACCGCTTTGGTTTTGTTTATGTCATCATTGGTATCATTTCAACCACACTGATGCTGAAGTACAGCAAACCTTGCTCATAAAGTCCAACAAACGGTTATATACACGCACACTTCTTCAGAGGTTATGACACCATCTCTTCTATGTTCGCTTATAACAGACTTTGTATATAACACAAAAAATTTGGTCACCTGATGCTGAAGTTCACTACATGTGTATTGTATATCTCTGGTGTGCAGTTCCGTCACTTGAGCACGACATCGGAGTGCCTGTACGCACTGGTGAATGGGGACGACATGTTTGTGACCTTCTCGGCCACGCAGACCGACAATACCATGGTGTGGTACTTCGCACGCATATACCTCTACATCTTCATATCTCTTTTTATCTACTGCGTATTGTCACTCTTCATCTCTGTCATCATGGACACCTATGAGACACTGAAGGTGAGAGATGTTGCCCTGTTTAGTTTGTTTCCTCAAAACACATTACCGATGACATTACTGTTAGGAATACTGATCTAGCTAGCCTAATTTTAGCCAAAATTGTTGTGTGCCTATATGGCAGGGGAGCCAACAAGGGGCTTACCGACGAGCGATCGGTCGGCATGGGTGACTCTACGCCACGTTTGGTTCCTACAGCGCTGCCACACCCGCCTCTCTGCCATTACTTACTTACTTACGCCTGTCACCCCTACCCGGGTATAGGCCGTCGACGAGAGACCTCCAGCAACTCCTGTCCTGTGCTTCTCCTTCGATTCTACTCCAGGTGGTTCCCAGTCTCTTGATGTCTGCTTGGAGGTCTCGACGCCAGGAGTTTCTCGGCCTACCTCCTTTCCTCTTTCCCTGGGGGTTCCATGTCAATGCCTGCCTAGTGATACTGGAAGCTGGCTTTCTCAGACTGTGACCGATCCATCCCCATCTTCTTCGCCCAATTTCATTCTCTGCTGTTATCTGCTCTGTTCTCTCCCAGAGTCTGACGTTGCTGATCTTCTCTGGCCAGTGGATTTTCAAAATTCTTCTAAGGCAACTGTTCATGAAGGTCTGTACTCTGTTGACTGTGGTTTTTGTCAATCTCCAAGTCTCTGCTCCATATAGGAGAACTGCTTTTACATTGGAGTTGAAAATCCGGACTTTGGTGTGTTGTGACAGCTCTCTGGAACTCCACACTTTTTTCAACTGGAGAAAGGCTGCTCTGGCTTTACCGATTCGTGCTCTGACATCTGCATCAGTGCCGCCTTTTTTGTCTATGATGCTCCCGAGATAGGTGAAGGACTCCACCTCCTCCAACGGGGTGCCAGCAAGCAAGAGTGGTTCTTCCCTGGTTGCGTTCAGCCTCATTGTCTTTGTTTTCTGTTTGTGAATGGTGAGGCCCACTTGGGACGAGATGTCAGCAAGCCTCGTGGTCTTGTCCTGCATTTGTTGATGAGTGTGGGACAGTAATGCCAAGTCGTCTGCAAAATCGAGGTCGTCAAGCTGTGTCCACAGTGTCCACTGTATTCCACTTCGTCTGTGCTCTGTGGTCATCTTCATGACCCAGTCTATGGCCAGTAGGAAGAGGAACGGAGACAGCAGACACCCCTGCCTGACACCAGTTCTGACCTGGAGCTCTCTGGTGAACTGCCCTTCGTGGATCACGCGACATGTCATGCCATCATAGCTGCTCTTGATCAGGCGGACGAGCTTTGTGGGTACACCGTAGTGTCGTAGGAGTTTCCACAGAGTCTCTCGGTCCACGCTGTCAAATGCTTTCTCATAATCCACAAAGTTGACTACAGCGGGGAGCTCCACTCCAGAGACTGTTCCACGATGATGCGGAGAGTGGCGATCTGGTCTGTACATGATCGGTTCTTCCTGAATCCTGCTTGCTGGTCTCTCAGCTGGGGGTCAACAGAGGTGCCTACCTTACGCGCTGGCTCGTAATTTTACGCATTTTCGGCTCAAGTTACGCGAATACGACTAGCTCCTCCAAAATACGCAATTTACGTGGGGGGGGGGGGGGGGGGGGGGCGGGGGCCTTTTTTTTTTTTGTGAAGATCCCTTTATATAGGCTCCCCAGCCTCTGGAGCCAGAGACTATGTCACTGAGCTTTGGCGTGTAGTCCGCTAGACACTGACTAGCCAAGGCAGCAAGAATACTCGCACACAGCGCGCCAAGCGTGCACTGAAACACTGAAGTCTGACTCGCGGGTAGTAACTAGCGATAGCAGGGGGCTCCTCTGCTACAAATGCATGCAACGTGTGCAGAAAGGACTTTGGTGTTGCTCACAGTGGCGCGTACAAAAGTATGATATTCAAAGACATTTGGAACCCGCTGGGCATAAGGCCAAGGCAGTAGTACATCCCAAAGCTGACATAAAGCACTTTTTCGTTAACCCGTTCGGCCCGGCAAACTGCTGTACTGGTTGGCGGTCTCGTATGCAGCCCAGAAAACCGCTAGGTGTTTTATATCGCGCACCCGGTGATACGCGAGCCTCGCCGCGCGTGTGGTGACCTCGCCCGTCGCACTGACACATCATGTTTACATTACAGGGTCCTGACAGTGCGTGCGTACTTTTGTACATGGTATGCAGTCAGCTTTGCAGTGCTAGCATACGCATTACGGTCAAAATGGCGAGTGAATGTGTAGATATTCGGAGTGATAATATTTTGTGTTTGGAGACATGGTTTCAAAAGCAGATAGCTTTGATGTATTGGGACACGTGTGCCCACCTACCGCGTGGCAGCATTACCACGTGTTGGCAGTGTCAGCTGGAGCGATTGACGGTTGAGGCACTGACAACGGCAATGACGTACGGCTTGATTCTGAAGCTGAATTTGGAGGTTCTACTTGATATTCCGTTTCTCTGATGCTACACCTTGGTGCACCTGTAGGTGACTATGTGGACACTGACACACATTGGTCACACGTGTAGTACATGCATTGTCTTTACAACACTGATACTTCCATCCGATCATGTATGAGACACAACATCGTTCAATGCCGCTTATTACATGTTGTCTAGACTGTGGATATACCGTACAGTGGCAGGTGTAAACATTGACATCTGGCGACCTGGTAGGAGACTTACAGTGTATCGGCATACTGGAAATGCATGGACACTAATGTGTCGCAGTAACAGATGCCCTTTTTACTGATGCATGTTAAGTAACAGCTACCTGTCATGCACAAAAGACATTTTTGGCTCACGTGCGAAGTAAAAGTGAGTATGTTCTGAGACTTTAACTTTGGCATTTTCTCGGAGAATATTGAAGCTACAGTCTTCAAACTTGGCCCAAGGATACTTTGTGGCAAGACCTTTCTAAACGTGCAGTTTTAGTGACAGTTTCTCACAAAGGTCAAGGTCATAGAGGATCAGGACATATAAAAATAGCTATTTTGGGACATGTTCTCAAATACTATTCACAACTTCAAACCCAAACTTGGTACAATGATACCTGATGAAAAGACCTTTATATGAACACTAATTTCGTTGATCCCTCGGAAAAGTCGAGGGGTCACAAGAGCTGAAGAAATATGTCTAAAATGACCATATTTTTACCCCCCTCCCCCCCCCCCCACCCAAAAAAAAAAAAAAAAAAAAAAAAAAATTCGCAAATACTAATACTATTCACAACTTCAAACCCAAACTTGCTACAGTGATACCTGATATAGTGTGAATAAAATAACTAACAGTATGGATAAATGTCTTTATTTTTAATTTGTTTGCTGTGGTGTATTTTATTCGTTACGTGTTGCGCTGAAATGATTACACAAAATACACATTTTTAAGCAGCCCATTACACAAATGGTCTAAGAGGGGTAGGCACCTCTGGGTCAACGGAGCTCTTCATTCTCTCTAGGATGATCCTGTTGAAGACCTTTCCTGGTACTGACAGCAAGGTGATTCCTCTGTAGTTGGAACACTTGCTGAGGTCGCCTTTCTTGGGAAGCTTGATTAGGTACCCCTCCTTCCAGTCAGCTGGCATCACCTCCTCTTCCCAGATCTTTCCAAACAGTGGGTACAGCATCTCAACTGTTGTCTCTAGGTCTGCTTTCAGAGACTCCGCTGGGATGCCATCTGGCCCTGCTGCTTTGCCATTCTTCAAAAATGCCACTGCTTTTCTGATCTCTTCCCGGCTGGGTCTGTCACAGCTGATGGGTAGGTCGGTCTCTGCCGGCTGGATGTCGGGGGGGTCGGGTGGGCTAGGTCTGTTCAGTAACTCTTCAAAATACTCGGCCCATCTGTCGAGTTGGTCTGCTCTGTCTGCAATAGGCTTGCCTTCTTTGTCTTTTACTGGTGCCTCTCTGCCATGACTAAGTATAACCTCGATTAGTGCCGCGACTGGCGCTCAAGGGGGGGGGGGGGGGGGGGGGGTGGTTCGTCAGCTTGCTGGGGTTATGAGACACTGAGCCTGGCCAACATAGTACTCCGACAACAGTGTTCGTCAGCTCGCTGGTAAAACTGTACACCGAGCATGGCCAACACCGGACGTCTACAGTGTTCGTCAGCTCGCTGAATACCAGCGAGTCTGGCCAACATCGTGCAAGCAAGGTGCAAGCCGTCAGATACTGAGGTCAGTAAAATTGTTACTTACTAAGCTCAGTAAAATTGTTACTTACTAAGCTTGTAACTGCTCCCTCAGCACAGGTGCTTAGAGATGAGTCAGGCATTCAGCGGTGGGGCCACGAATGACTCGGTGGTCTGGCAAACAAACAAGAGGAGTGAGTTGTGCAACTAAAACCCGGACTGTAATCACCTCTGGGACATCTCCTCAAAAGAAAAAATGAGAATGAATAAAAGAATCCAGCATCGCAGGGACGGAGCTGCCATTCAGCTAGTTTTCGGCGATATAAAGTGCCAGACGGTCGTCCGAGCGTCGCCCTCGTTCACGATCCTTGACAGGCCTCCACGCTCGCAGACTGCTACCAGGGACCAGGATGCTGCCTGACATGCTAGGCCTTCCGTCACGGGGGGTGCGGCTTCTGTCAGCTGTCATGCCTCCTCGTCTTGCTCGCCACGTGGATTCTTGCTGAGTTCGCCGTGGCGCAGGTCGCGCCGTCGACGCCCCTGTTCGACTGCCACTTTTTGACACCATTCCAGGCGGGGTTTCCATTCTCGGCTACCACGCTCTCACCGACACAGCCGTTCCCCACGATGGCCTCTGGTCGTCTCATCGCAGCGAGGTTTCGGCGCTGCCTTCTGCACGGGACTCGCTATCGGCTCACTCCTTCGCCTCCATTCTCAGGGATGAGACCCCCGCCCAGCGCGACGGTGACTCGACGGGACGCCTTAGTGACGCTTCCAATGAAAGAGAAGAGACGATGTCCCACCGTGCGCCAGTAAGAGTGGTGGAGGAAGATGCTCTCAGTCGGGCCCCGGAGGGCTCTGGTCCCGCGTTGCTTCGCGACGACATCTCCGAAGCTGCCAGGCGGAGGACCAGCACTCAGTTTGCCATCTAGGCGGGGAGTCATGGACAGATACCAGCGGGTTAGCAACGAGTGAACACGCAGGCAGATACATCCGCTGGTGGGAGTGATGGCGGTGCAGCTGGTACTCGTCAGTGGCAACGCTAAGAGTGCTACACCCGGCTGCCTTCCAACTCCTCTACACGTGTGAGGAGACTCCGATGATCGGCCGGTCCTCCTCTATTGGGACAGGAAGCGGTTTCCTCTGTCGCCTCCAGACCGGGCCACAAGCCTGGGCCGTGTGTGGGCTCCTTCGAGGAACGGACTCCTAGCATAGACAACCTCCTTTGCAATGGCCCTGGTTGGCCTGTTTACCGAAGTTACGCCGTTCGGGGCGGTTATTTCTTGGTTGGATAACCGCCTTTGAACAACAGGTAGGGTGGAAGTCATCTTAACCCTTATCCTGTCCACCTGAGGGTGACATACGTTCGAATAAGACTAGTTAAAGGGCAGCGCCGGAGTGGCTTGACGCCACTGGGCTTCACGCTAATCCGGCTTAGCCTTCCATTAAGGCCTGGGGCTGTATTCTTGTTTTTTCTATAGTAACCTGTGTATGGCAGGGCACATTTTGAAGGTGTTAGCCTCAGGCTGATATGGGTTAAGATGCGGCAGCGCGCTCCCCCCCTCAGGACGGGTCCCTAGGCGCTCCACAAGCTCAGGGATGGCATGGTGAGTAGGCCTTTGATGACCGTAATGCTGGATCACTGTCCTTGGGGACGCATGACGAACCCTGCCTCAGCTCCGCGGCCGAGTAGATCGCAACCCTGGCAGCAACTGGGTGTACAGTCACAGAGCGGCTGGCGTGGCACGCTGGGAGATGGACATTCAACCCTCGCACCAAGAGGCTTCTCGGGTGCAACAGTGGATGCGATGCAGCGACTCAGGAGTCGCTGATGGTACAGATACGGGGAAGAGTGGTGAGTACTCCAGACCTGTTGTGCAGAGGAGCATCTCTCTCCATAGACCGGACTCACCGAGTTCGTCTAGGGGTTCCAAGCAGAGACTACGCAACGAGGTTGCTGCTTTGCTTTGGAAGGTCGCCACGGAGGTGGTATCGCGACACGACTCCCCAGCCTTCTACAGCCGCCTCTTCGTGGTTCCCAAGCTGGGCGGCTAGTGGCATCCCGTCTTCAACCTGTCCGCCCTACACAAGTTATCTTTGCCCTGCCTTTTCGCATGAAGACTGCCCGAGCACCTCACGCCGCTGGGCAGCCTATGGACTTTGCCGTCAGCCTAGACCTGTCGGATGCTTATCCCCACGTCTCCATGTACCCCACCTCAGGACGTTACCTGCGCTTTGCCTTCAATGATATGGGCTACCAGTTGGGTTTCTACCCGTCGGCCCCGGCCTCAGCCCCTGGGGGTTCACCCGCTTCATGGACGCCGCCGTTGCCAGGGCCAGATAGATGTCCTTGAGTCCTCTGTCGAACTTTCTGGACCAGGTCCTCTCTTGCATAACCAGTCGGAGGCCAGGTTGGCGGCGGATCGAGATGCGCTGCTAGTTCTGCTCAACAGACTCGGCTTCCTGCTCATCGTGGACACATCCGACCTTGGGCCGTCCCGCCACTTCGTTCATCTGGGGATGGTTTCGCACCGAGCTGAACGAGGTGAAGTTACTGGAGCCACGCTTTCAGGAGTTGGCGAACCTGACCTCGAACGGTGATGGTCTCCGACAGAGGGTGGCTTCAGCTTCCGGGCCTGATGAGTGCGGCAGCAGACTTACTCCCCCTTGGCCGTCTCTACTACCGCCCGCTTCAGCTGCACCTTCTCCTGCACTGGCGACCTCGAGGCTCCTGTGCCGGTTCTACCGATGCTCCTTCCACATCTTCGTTAGGCGGAGCCTGGCTGGTTCGCGATGGGAATTCCCCTCTACTCGCCTCCTCCCCAGCGGTCCCTGTGCGTCGACGCAAGTCTCTATGGCTGGGGCGCTCACCTTCTACTGATGTTCGTCGCCGCCTCCGGCTCTCGCCACGGCGGCCAGGGTCAGCGAGCTACACGCCTTTCTGCATGCCCATCATGCCCACATGCCCATCATGCCCACAGTTCCGAACGGACGGCTCTGGGCAACTGCTGTTCGACCCGGCTTTCCTAGCCAAGACCCGTTCTCCATTGGCTGCCCCGCAGATGGTCACCGTCCAGCCCTTGAGGAGTCCAGGCTCTACCCGAGAATCCAGACAACATGACCAGGTGAGAGCCTTACATGTGTTCCTACGGCGGACCGAGCCGCTACGCAGGGGATGCACCCGCCTTTTCCTCCCTCTGCCCCCAGGTAGAAATGACATGACATCTCGGCCCAGGCGATATCCTCCTGGCTCCGATGGGTGATACACTCCACCTACCAAGTTCTCTCCCCTGATACAGCCAAATGAATGAACATCATGGCGCACGAGGTCAGAGCCATGACCGCTAGCCTAGCGCTCGACCGCAGCTGCGCGGTCACAGATATCATGACGGCCGTGGAATGGCGAGCACAGTCAACGTCCGGGCTCCGATGGGTGATGATACACTCCGCCTGCCAGGACCTCGTCCCTGATACAGCCAAATGCATGAACATCAGGGCACATGACTTGGTGGCGGTGGTGGGCTGGTGATCAGTCGACCCTCGCCCGATTCTACCTGAGGGACCTCTCCAGCCAGCGTGAGAACAGATCGCTGGTGGGAGAATTTACGGCGGCACAACACTCCCTCCTGGCACCCCAGGTGCTGCAGGTATCTTGGCTAAAATTATCGGGAGGTTGTACCAGGGAGGGCGGGTCTCAGATATTATCCAGGGGTTAGGGGCGTTCTAAGCAGCACCCACCTCCTCTTCGATATTCTTCCTAACAGTAATGTCATCGGTAATGTGTTTTGAGGAAACAAATGAATGTTTTCTCAAAATACATTACCGATGGCATTACTATATGGAATACACTCTATAGCCGCATAGGATCCTGGGTTGCCTCCTCTTACCACCCTATCCCGCCACGTGCCATAGGGCGAAAGCCCGGCAGTTTTCACTCTTAGCTCGACCGTGGACGGTCGAGCGTTTTGGCCTTCCTCTGTTTGCGACCGGTTTCAGACTTGTGCTATCGATTCTACTGTGAACTTTCTCCTTGGCTTTTGCCTCGTTTAGTCTTGAGACATGCACCGAACTTTTATTCGTGTTCAAGACTGTGAGTGATACGAATTCAGTGGACATGTGATTTTTTCCGACCGGTCTCGGTCTGGGCCTTGACTTTCCGTGACCTATGTCTTTGGAACTCCGGCTTCGTGCTTGACTGGTGACTTACGGGACACTTCTTTGTTCGCGTTCTGCCTCAGGGAGTGGGGTCTAGGCTCTTCAGTGAGCTTTTCCCGGCGGACTGTGTGTGGCGGACTTTATGGCTTCTTTGCGGTTGAGAACCTGCAATCTTTGTGGGGAATTCCAGTGGCTCTCGGACACGCTCGGCGCCTGCCTCCTGTGCTCGGGCTGCTCTTCGGACAGGACTGGTGTCATGTGTGCCGATTGGAGAGAGGACCGGTGGTCACACCTTTGGGACTTCTATTGCCACGACCATCCGTCCCGGCCCCAGCAGGCTGCCCAGTCTTCCCCGAAGGAGGTCGTCGCTCCGTCACCTCGTAGGGTACCCCTTTGTTCTGTCGTTTAGGCAGTCTGTCCCGCAGGTAAGTCTTTTTCATGTACAGTAACCACACAGATGCTCCATCCCCGCTCTGAGGCTTCTGAGCAGGGCAGGCGAGTGTTAGAGTCGCGCCCCCCACGCTCCGTCTCTTCCGAGCGTGGCCCAAGCGCCTTGGTATAATCCCCCCCCCCCCCCCCTCCCCGCACTACGAATTGTCTGAGCGGGCCCGGCGAGTCGAGCCTACGTCCACGCCCCCCCCCCCCCCCCCCCCCCCCCCACGCAGGCTCGGCGAGATTTGCTCAAGCATAGTGCAAAGAGAAGTACACACACATGGCTTGACTTCGCGAACGAAGATTCTATAGGGCTTGCCCTGTCGTCTGCAGGCATTTTCGTGCCTGCGGAGGCCAATCTGGGACAGGCAGGTTCAACCGCAGTGGCTGCAGGGGAAGTTCTGGTCAGGGTTCTGAGTTACGACAACTCTGTTTTTTCTCCTGAGCCACTTGTCCTTGAGGTTAGCTCTGCGAGAGTCCTCAAAGGAGACGGCTGTCTTGTGAATGGTGGAGCGCCATGTGTCACGGTCCGCAGCAAGCGAAGACCACTGGCGGTGGTAGATTTGGCAGGCACTAAGTGACTTCTTGAGACCGTCTTTGTATCTCTTCTTTGGTGCCCCTCTGTCTCAGTGTCCAGTGGCAAGCTCGCCGAACAGAGTGATCTTGGGTAGGCGATGATCCTCCATCCTGGAGACGTGCCCTGCCCAGCGAAGCTGTGTCCACAGCAGCAAAGCCTCGATGCTCAAAGTTTCCGCCTGTTCAAGGACCTCGACGTTGGTGACATAGTCACTCCAGTGAATGCTGAGGATGGTACGCAGGCAGCGCTGGTGAAAGCGTTCGAGGAGTCGTAGTTGGCTGCGGTAGAGGGCCCAGGACTCGGAACCGTACAGCAGGGTGGTGAGGACAACAGCTCTGTACACGCTGATCTTGGTGCCTTTTTTTCAGCTGTTGATTGTGCCACACCGCTTGAATAGTCGCCCAAAAGCACTGTTCGCTTTTGCCAGCCTGTTGTTCAGCTCCTTGTCCAGCTTGGCGTCTGACGTGATGATGCAGCCGAGGTAGGTAAACTGGTGTACAGACTTCAGTTCGGACTCGCCGATGGTGATGTGGGGAGGGCGATGCTCTTCCTTGGGTGCTGGCTGATGAAGGACCTCTGTCTTTTTCAGACTGACCTCAAGTCCAAAGAGCTGGGCGGCATCTGCGAAGCAGGACGTAATGCGCTGCAAGGCTCTCTCTGTGTGTGCAACGAGGGCAGCGTCATCAGCAAAGAGCAGCTCACGAATCAGTTGGTCTAGGGTTTTCGTGTGGGCCTGCAGTCGTCTGAGGTTGAACAGGCTGCCATCGAGACGATACCTGATGTACACTGCGTCGTCATCGTCGAGGTCCACTGTGGCCTGCTTCAACATCATGCTGAAAAAGATGGTGAAGAGGGTCGGTGCCAGCACGCAGCCTTGCTTCACGCCGTTGCGAATGGGGAATGGTTCTGAGAGGTCACTGTTTAGTCTGACCTGGCCTTGCTGGTCCTCGTGGAGCTGGACAATCATGTTGAGGAACTTTGGGGGACAGCCTAGTCGCTCCAGGATCTGCCACATACCTTGCCTGCTCACAGTGTCAAACGCTTTTGTTAGGTCGACAAACGTTATGTACAGCCCTTTGTTCTGCTCGCGGCACTTCTCCTGAAGCTGTCTCAGCACAAAGACCATGTCGGTGGTACTCCTGTTGGCTCTGAAGCCACACTGGCCCTCTGGGAGGTGGTCTTCAGCGATGGCAGGTACCAGCCGATTCAGGAGCAATCTTGCGAGAATTTTCCCGGCAATGGACAGCAGTGTAATTCCACGATAATTAGAGCAGGCAGACTTCTCTCCTTTGTTCTTGTACAGGGTGATGATGACTGCATTATGGAGATCCTTTGGTAGTGTTCCTTTTTCCCAGCAGCAGAGAAAGAGGTCGTGGAGCTTGTTGTGCAGTGCTGGGCCTCCATGTTTCCATATCTCTGGCGGGATTCCATCAATGCCTGCTGCTTTGCCACTCTTGAGCTGGTGGATGGCTGTGAGGGTCTCTTCGGCGGTGGGCGGTTCGTCCAATTCAACCTTTAGTGGAAGGTGTGGGATTTGGAGGATGACTGTTTCTTGAACAGTGCGCTCAGCGCCGAAGAGGTCCTGAAAGTATTCCGACCAGCGGTTCAAGATGGAGGTATTATCTGTGAGTTGTGCCTGTCCATCAGCGCTTCGCAGGGGACTTTGTACCAGGTGCCTAGGGCCATACACTGCTTTCAGTGCTTCGTAGAAGCCCCTGTAGTCACCGTTGTCAGCACAGAGCTGGGTCCTCTGTGCGAGTCTGGACCACCACTCGTTCTGGAGTTCTCTAAGCTTGAGCTGGAGACTGCTGCAGATGAGGTGGAAGGCAGACTTCTTCACAGGGCAGAAAGGCTGGGCTAGGTGGGCCTGGTGGGCGGCTCTTTTCTTTGCTAGAAGTTCCTGGATCTCTACGTCGTTTTCGTCAAACCAGTCTTTGTTCCTCTTTCTAGCAAAGCCCAAGACTTCCACAGAAGATTTTACAATATCAGTTTTCAGTTGTTCCCAGAGTGTTTCAGGGGAGGAGTCTGCTGGATCAACTGTGTCTTTGAGCATGCGCTGTAAATCGGCCTGAAGGGCAGCTTTCTTGTCGTCACGCTGAAGGCTGGCAACATCAAGCTTTTTCTTGGGGGGGCCCCCTTTCTTGGGTTTCAGCTTGAGGCGGAGCCTGAGTTTGCAGCGAACAAGGCGGTGGTCAGTGTGGCACTCTGCGCTGGGCATCACTCTGGTGAGGAGGACGTCACTGCGGTCCCTCTGACGCACTAGGACATAGTCGATAAGGTGCCAGTGCTTGGAGCGAGGATGCATCCAGGTGGTCTTTCGACTGTCCTTTTGCTGGAAAGTAGTGTTGGTGATGACAAGTTGCTGCTCTGCACAGAGCTCCAACAGTAGGTGACCATTGTCATTGCACTTCCCAATGCCATGCTTGCCGAGGACTCCTTTCCAGGCTTCAGAGTCTTGGCCCACTCTGGCGTTGAAGTCGCCAAGGATGATGACTTTGTCGTCTGCAGGGGTGCTCTGCAGGAGGCTGCACAGGTCAGAGTAGAACTTGTCTTTTTCTGCAGGCTCTGCCAAGAGGGTTGGGGAGTACACACTGAGAAGGGTGACATATTGCTGGTGTCTCAGTGGGAGGCGCATGGACATGATGCGGTCGGAGTGACCTGTTGGTAGGTTTTCCAACTTGGTCGCAATGTGGGTCTTCACCATGAAGCCCACGCCTGAGAGCCGTCTTTCTGATGCAGGTCTGCCTGACCAGTAGAGGGTGTAGCCAGAGCCAAGTTCTTGGAGGCTGCCTTCCTCCGGGAGGCGTACTTCGCTGAGCACGGCGATGTCGATGTTTAACCTCCGCAATTCATGGGCAATGAGGGCGGAGTGACGCTCAGGGCGTCCGCTGTCTGCTGTGTCGAACATGGTTCGGATGTTCCAACATGCTACGTTGAGTCCGGTCGTGGTCGTCATGAGAGTGGATCCGTTGTTTTTTCTTGTTTTCTGACTGCATGAGAAGATGCCCGTTGACCGCGGCTAGCCAACTGGGGTTATGAGGGGATGAGCTTTGGTTAGGCCACCTTTTCTAGGCCCCTCTCCGTGTGGAGCAAGCAGTGCTGTCCCTAGAGAAGGCTGCTTGGTCGTTCAGGGTGTGCCAAGTGACGTTGTCATCCTCAGGTCAACATCAGGCGACCAATATCCTGAACCGCCTGCATGCAGGTTTGAGACTGCGGCTTCCAGTGACATCTTTCACCTGCTGTTTTGCCCCTTGCCCATCGCTACAGGACTTGGAAAGTTCAGTGTCATAGTCCGTGGGCGTTTCCTAAAGCCTGCGCGGTGGAGCTTTTTGGTGGAGTGCAGTGTGCGAAGTACTGGCCCCACCCTTTAAACCTGGGACGGTGGCATCGAGGTCCTCAGGTCGTAGGTTTTATATCAGACTGTCCTTGTCTTAGTCTCTGGCTCAAAAGCCTTCCCCGGAGACACGGGGGCTTTGATGTCAGGGGTTTCCTCCCTTAGCCTTTCCGCAGCCAAGCGGCCAGGCCTGCAAGGCAGCAGGGGACTCGTGGGGGCCAGGGTCGTCTATGTCCCGTGCAGATGTGAACATCTGCCCACTGCCCAGACAGTGACACTTACCAGAGGAGAAAAATCCGCCGGAACCCGGTATCGAACCTCGCACCTTTGGCATTGGAGGCAGACGCCTTAACCACTGCGCCATTTCCCCGTCAAAGAGAAGTGGAGAAAGAGTTAATAAGAAAAGATGCTCTCCTTCACGCTCCGATTCGTCTGAGCGTGACCCGAGAGCCATAGATGTGCCACCCCCCCCCCCCCCTCCCCCGCTCTGAACTGTCTGAGGGCCCCCGCCCCCCCCCCCCCCCCCCCCCCCCCCCCCCTCAGCCCCGAAGCTTCCTTCCCCGCCCCGATCCGATCCTTCTGGACTGGCCCGGCGTGACTTGGACACGCTCCCCCCACACGCCGATTCGTCTGAGCGTGGCCCGCGGGCTCCATTGATGCTCCCTCCCCGCTCCGATTTTTTTTAGCAGGCCTGGTAAGCCTCTGTTACGTCTCTCCCCCCCCCTGCCCCGGTTTTTCTGGGTGGTCCCGGCGAGACTCCTTTTGCGCAAAATCAGATCTGCCGGGTTGCTGTCAAGCTCCACCCCCCTCCCCCCCCCCCCCCCCCCCCCCCCCACGCTCATGTTTTCCCGAGTCCCGAGCAGGCTCAGCAAGCCAGAGATCCCCTGCCGCCTCCCTTCGTTAGCTCGGAGCGTGGTCCTCGGCACCCGCGATCCCCTCACCGACGCGTCGTTGACGACTCACGCAGCCCCCCCCCCTTTACCCGCCCTTTGGCGGGTAGGGGGCCTCCGGAGCGCCTTTGCTTCCGGACGTCGTTCGACCGCAGTTACTCTTCCCCTCATCGCCCTTCCTTACAGGCTTCGCGTGCGGCTCTGCCTGTCCCTCGCTCGCGCTGCAGCCCGCCACGGGCGGCTGGCACTCGCTCTCGTAGTCGGTCACCCCTCCATTTGGCTCAGCGCGACAGGCGGCATTTGGATCTCGATCTTGACATCCAGGGGACTCAGCTTCAGAGATGTTCCTTCGGGACTCTCCAGCCAGCTCCCTCGCCCACCTCTCAGCGGACCTGCAGTGAGTTCCCAGACCTTTTGTTCCTTAGACGAGGCTTCCTGGCTTATTCCGACACTCCTCCCGCCTGAATTCTGCCTGCCGTCTTCCCCAGTGAAGAGACAAGCTTTCGCCATGGTGGATGAGCAGTGTACTGTACCATCCTTCGCTCTAGTGCAGGGACCGGGGCATTGCTCTTCGAGCCCGCCACTTCCCGAGCCACCTGAATGTGGTCGCAGATGCTCTGGCCCGCCGCGGACAGCTTCTCCACACGGAGTGGTCCCTGTGCCAGACATCTTTGCCTGATCTGCTAGCGATGGGTGATGCCTCTAGTCGACCTGTTTGCCACCAGGTGGAACAACCAACTACCGATGTTTGTCTCTCCTGTGCCGGACCCGCTAGTCTGGGCGGTGGATATGCTCTCCATCCTTTGGGATGGCTTGATCGCGTATGCCTGACCTCCATCCGTACTGGTGCCGAAGATACTACGGATATTGCAGGAAGGCTCTGCGGTTGTCCTGTTGGCCCTTCAGCTGGACCAAAAGCTGGACCTTGGACCTGCTCGCTCTAGCTTCTTCTTCTTCTTCTCGAACGCCGTCACACTTGGAGTTTGGCTCTCAAAATGAAATCTGTGGTCTTCTGTAGCGCCTCCACAGGCCCGTACAGTTTCTCTTGTAGAGTGGCGGGCTTCGGCCATATCTCCTCCCTCAGCGGCTGGTGGTTCCCACAGTCCTGGAGGATGTGCTCTGCGGTCTGCTCTGCTTCTCCACAAGGGCACAGGGGAGATGGCACGAGGTGGAAGCGTCTGTGCAGGTGGAAATTGAGTCGGTTGTGCCCGGTCCTCAGACGAAAGATGGTCACCTGCTCTTGTCTGGACAGCTGATGGTAACTGTCTAGGGGCCGTTGTGGTGGTCTGTACACAGACTTAATGATGGTCTTCATCTCTGTGAAGCTGACTCCATTTTCATCTTGTTCTTTCTCTGCGCCCACTTTTGCCATTCTGTCAGCTTCTTCATTGCTGTAGATGCCACAGTGTGAAGGGATCCACTGCTGCACCAGTCTGGTGCACTTGATGTTTTGCAGTGCCTCTTGTAGACATGGCAGTTTGCTTGCTGTTGCTGCCTCAAGGACAGACATGGCATCAGTAAGGAAGACAATCTGGGCATCAGGGTCTGCAGTGCCACTAAGGGTGTTAGCTGTGCGGACTAGGGCTTCCACCTCAGCTCTGTAATTTGTGCAGTGAAGGCCTGTTGGTACTGCCTCTGCCTGCCATTTTCCGTTTGGGTACTGAATGTACACCCCAGCCCCTCCATCCTGAACTGCATCTGTGGCTGATCCATCGGTGTATGCCCATATCCATGCTTCCTGGGGATACTTTTCTTCGAGCATGGCCAGTGTCAGGGCTTTCTTGCTCACAGTGCTGTGCTCATCTCTGGTGGTGATGTAGGGTACCGTGGAAGAGATGGTGATGTTTTCTGGCTTACTTTCCCAAGGTGGAAGGTCGCTAGCAGGATTCAGAGCCTCTACCTGCGCAGGCAGCTTTGCCTGGTGTTTTCTCTGCAGTGCTCTCGTCTCCTTCACAAAGCTTGATCTTTTCAGTCTCCCTGAGGTTGGTTGTTTCATCCTAGCGTTCATAGGATGGTCTTTGGAAGACTTGACCTTTGTGGACTGTATCAAGGCTTTGCAATCTCTTCTCATGCGCAGGGGTGGGATGCCTGTTGTCTCTTCCATCTTTTCAATTGGTGTGGATCTCATTGCGCCGGTGATGATACGCAGTGCCTGGTTCTGAACTCTGTCAATGGTCTGCTGGTGTGACTGGGCTGCCGTCAACCATGCATTAGATCCGTACTCAAGGTGTGGTCTCACTGTGCCTTGATATACATTTTTGAGGATCTTTTCATTGGCTCCCCATTGTGTTCCAGCCAGTTTTCTCATGATGTTCAGCTTTCTTCTAGCTTTCGCTTCTGCATTCCAAATGTGCGGCTTCCACGTCAGCCTCTTGTCAAGGGTGACTCCCAGGTATGTCTGTTGGTCTTCATACCGCAGCGGGGTGTTGCCCAGTGTTAGGTTGCCAGCCTTTGCCTTGTTGGAGAGAGAGAAGAGTGTGGCTGATGATTTTTCTGTGTTGATGGTCACACACCAGTTGTTGGTCCAGTCTGTCAGCCTGTCCAGGGCTAGCTGCATCCTGTATGTAGCAGTTGTTGCATACTCTTCTGTGCACCAGAGTTCCAGGTCGTCTGCGTACAGGGCTGCGTGTACTCCTTTTGGTAGCTCTGGCACAAGGTCGTTGATGAAAAGTATGAACAGTGTCGGTGACAGGACTCCCGCCTGTGGCACCCCCTGACGCAACAGCACTTTTTGGCCACAGTACCCATCCACTGTCACACGGGCTCTGCGATTGTGCAGGTATGACTTGGGCTTGCTCTAGCTATGGACCCGCCCTTGGAGCTCCCCACCCCGCCGTCGATGCTCAAGCAGCTCTGGCAGGCGCTCTTCCTCCCGTGCCCGGAGCGACTCCTCCTACACGCCTGGAGGTTGTCCGGCAAACCCTCACCGATAGAGGTTTCTCAGATGCGGCAGTGGCGGCGATTGTGGCAGCCCGCAGACTGTCTACCCGAAAGGTCTACGAAGGCGAGTGGAGGGTCTTCCAGTCGTGGTGCGCCACCCAGCGGCCCCCCCCCCACGCATTTAACTACCCCCCAACTGGCGGAATCCTTCCTGTGGCTCTTCGACGACCAAGACTTAGCATCTATTACCATCAAGGGTTATCGCGCCATTTGACAAAAACCACAGTCAACAGAGTACAGACCTTCATGAACAGTTGCCTTAGAAGAATTTTGAAAATCCACTGGCCAGAGAAGATCAGCAACGTCGGACTCTGGGAGAGAACAGAACAGATAACAGCAGAGAATGAAATTGGGCGAAGAAGATGGGGATGGATCGGTCACAGTCTGAGAAAGCCAGCTTCCAGTATCACTAGGCAGGCATTGTCATGGAACCCCCAGGGAAAGAGGAAAAGAGGTAGGCCGAGAAACTCCTGGCGTCGAGACCTCCAAGCAGACATCAAGAGACTGGGAACCACCTGGAGTAGAATCGAAGGAGAAGCACAGGACAGGAGTTGCTGGAGGTCTCTCGTCGACGGCCTATACCCGGGTAGGGGTGACAGGCGTAAGTAAGTAAGTTATCATGCCATGATTGCAGACACTTAACGCCACTTGGGCCTCGCGGATTCGGGCGCTTGCAAAGATCTCTCGGACCGGTTGGCTCATTTTGATTTCCAACGTCCAGTCTCTCATTCCCTCATACCTCGGTGGGTCCTTGCTTGGGTATTGACGTGGCTAAATTCAGATGGCTTCAAGCCCCTGCCTTTGGCACGGTTCTCTGACTTGACCCGGAAAACAGGTTTTTCCCCTGGCCCTCACCACAGCGTCCTGCGTGAGTGAGCTTCATGCGCTCTCGGTACGCCCAGCGTGTTTGCAGTTCAAGCGGATGGCTCAGCTCAGCTGCTCACCGACCTGTCCTTACTTACTTACTTACGCCTGTCACCCCTACCCGGGTATAGGCCGTCGACGAGAGACCTCCAGCAACTCCTGTCCTGTGCTTCTCCTTCGATTCTACTCCAGGTGGTTCCCAGTCTCTTGATGTCTGCTTGGAGGTCTCGACGCCAGGAGTTTCTCGGCCTACCTCTTTTCCTCTTTCCCTGGGGGTTCCATGACAATGCCTGCCTAGTGATACTGGAGACCTGTCCTTCCTGGCCAAGAATCGACCACCCTCGGCTGTGCCCCAGATGCTGACCATACGTCCGCTCAGAGGAATGGATCTTTCCAGCGGGGCACGGCAACAGGATCCCATCCGGGCACTAAAGTTTTACGTGTGTCGCGCAAAGCTGCGCCGCCTCAGTCGCTCCTGCCTGTTCCTTCCGCTTCTCCAGGCAGACCGGATATTTGACCCAGACAGCTTCGTCCTGGCTGTGGTGGGTGATTCGATCGGCCTACAAAGTCCTCTCCCCAGACGGGGATAGACGGTTACAGATCTGTGCGCTTGAAGTACGAGCATTGGCCACAAGCGTAGCTTTGACCGCAACTGCTTGATTAAGGACATTGCGATGGCAGTAGGCGGGCGGGCAGACTCCACTTTCACCTGCTTCTACCTCCGCGACCTATCTGGCCAGCGTGACTCCCTGGCCTTGGTGGACGACATCTCCGCGGCCCAGCACTCCCTCCGCACGCCGCAGGCGCCTTAGACACGTCCTAGCTGAAAGCGTCGCGAGTTCTTTCTGTGGGCCTGTGGGGGTGTTAATTACTGAGGGTAACGGGGCGGCACCCGCCTCCTCTTCGTGATTCTTCCATATAGTAATGCCATCGGTAATATATTTTGAGACAACAAATGAATTTTTTTCTAAAATGTATTTTTTGGAAGATGGCATTACTTGGATAACCCTCCCTCCTGCCCTGCTTGCCGCTTTGGCTAAGTGTGAAACTGCCGGGCTTTCGCCCTATGGCACGCGGCTGGATAGGGTGGTAAGGGGAGGCCACCCAGGCTCCTATGCATGGATCCCCGGTGTCTCCTCCCCAGTTGTGTAGGGGACACAACTTGGCTTAGACTGAAATCTATAGGCTATAGAGTGTATTCCATATAGTAATGCCATCGGTAAGTATTTTTTCCCAAAAATACATTTTAGAAAAAAATTCATTTTTCTCTAAAATGTATTTTTTCCAAAAATACTTACCGATGACATTACTCGGATGACCCTCCCGCCTGCCCCGCTGCTGCTTGCTTGCTAAGAAACAGAATGGCGATTCCAGTGGGCACGTGCCCGGATGAAGATGAAAGGGAGGCTAACCCCGGGGTACTGCCTAGCTTATAGCGCCCCTTGTTGCCTCCCCTACTACATAGGCACACAACAATTTTGGCTAAAATTAGGCTAGCTATTTCAGTATTCCTAACAGTAATGTCATTGGTAAGTATTTTTCAAAAAAATACATTTTGGAGAAAAAAATCATTTTCCATCAGTTTTAGAGACTCGGTCTGTTCAGCCCTGATACAACACAAGAAGATCCAGAATGACTAGGTGAGTTCAAGGCTGGTTGCGTTGCCAGAATAGCTTGGTGCCGACAGGCACCAAGCTATTCTGGCAACACCACCAGCCTTGAACTCTTATGGTCATATCTTGTTGAAGTGTGTCAGAGCTAAATGGGTTAACAACTGTTTAGATTCTGAGAGAAAAATTTTAAGGAAAGTGTAAACTATCTCTAGTTTACTCATTTCTTGTCTGTTAACCCATATCATACTGAGATTAAAAGCTTCAGATTTGTACACTGCCATATGCAAGCTACATTAGTCATTATAGTACTTATAGATACGGATATAGACCAATAGCTTTAGTTCAAGGGTGGTGCCAGAAAAGCTTGGCGCCTAAAGGCACCAAGCTATTCTGGCACTACCCTTGAACTAGTTTAGTCCAACTTATTTCACACACTGGTGTATTCCGAATGATAAGGGTTAAATGTAAACGATTGCTGATTTTCGATTTTTTTTCTTTTGTCATGCAGGAGTTCTACGAGAAGGGTTTCCCCAAGAGTGAGATGCAGAAGTTCATTGAGGAATGCAACGATCCCCTTCACTCTGGCTTGTACCACCGCCAGCACACGGAGGTGGAGGCGGAGTGCTCTCTCATGGGCTTTCTCTGCTGCTGCAAAGGGTAAGCCATTTATTTTGTAAAACGCTTCACTTTTTTAGACATTCTTTCCACATTTAAAGAGCACGGTAAGAGATGGGTTGGCCATGGTAGTTTGAGGGTAGTGCCGGATTAGCTTGAGGCCTTCTAAGGGATAGGCGCCAAGCTAATCTGGCACTGCCCTTGAACTATCATGACTAACTTATCTCCCATGGATGGTGCACAATCTTTACACATGCCTTTTAGAGGTCTGAAAGTCATGTATTATAGCCTGTGAAATTTATCCATAAGAGTTCTTGCCTGATTGTAACGCATGCAGACTTTCCCCCAGTCGCACGTACAGTCTCTCACACAACAGACGCATACACCGCCATTGACTCAGACAAGGGGCATTTACACGGTAAAACTCAACACACGGGCTTTCTTTCTAACTACGACGTTTATAACAATAAAAGAACGCTCAAAAGATTATCACAACTATGTACACCACAGCTTCCCCACTACCAGCACATCAACACCACATACACATACACAATATCAATGCCAGGCTAGGTAGTTGTCTCTCACAATCCAACCTGTTTTGGTGTTCTCGCCTGGTTACGTTCAGTCCTTTCACGTCTAGGTGTGCAAGTCCTTTGTCGTACACTCCTGAGTCATCCCGTCTCTCGTACCGTGGACGTCCTAGTCAATCGCTCTGTAGCGCAGTCCTTACTGTGACCTGGGTGTCTCAGCACCGGTCGCTCACTCCCTGAGTGAAGAGATGGAGAGATGACCTCACAATAGGTCCCTGGTCTCGGCGTCCGTTGCTCCACTCTCCGACAAGCACTCTGAATAAATAATAAGGTCCCAAATCATAACACTTGCTAAACACACACATAATGGATATGAGATACATTACATAACCTGGCTGACACAAAAACTCACACTTCATACACACACACACGTGCCTCATAACTCGACTACTTTTCGTAACACCCCATAACTGTCACTACATTGAAACAGACTATAACCTGACACTCTCGCCATACATTATCCTATACACTGGAAAAGACTATACTTAACCACGTACTACCTTCATAACGACTTAGGCCTACACACCTCACATTCCTTAGTTATCCATCTCGGTAAATAACCACATAGAAAACACCGGTTGCCTCACTGAATTCCAAAACAACATAACTGAACCAAACCAGTCAATACTACACAACCGAATCAACTCCTATTGACGCATACTATCTTCAACGCAGTAACCATCAATAATACATATAGAAACATACCTGAATTCTAGGTTTCAGAGTCTTGGAATACGGGCTAAAGTATCTCACACACGTCTGTCCACACTGACAGTAAAGCCCCGTACTAACGTTCCTACAGCTCTGTTTGCCTGAACTCGCTAAAAACTCTCCGTGCCAAACGTTCCTTTAAGATTTCACGTGGGCCTCGTGCCACACAGAATAGTTGTCACAAGACAAACTGCTAACAAAACTACAGTATTAAACCTACTGTGTGAACCCTATGCGTGCGCATAGTTTCATCACACTGATAAAGCAGACCCTGTTTTGCATGTCCACCGTTAACCCTTTCATTACTGATGCCCGCTATAGCGGGCATGGGAAACGCCTCCTCTGCTTACGGCTTCCTGGTATAGTGGGGCCGCATCTTGTACTCTCCCGCGTATGGCTGCCCGCTAAAGCGGTTTGCGCTAGCCGCGTTCGAAATCCGCACTACCTGCTGTGATTGGCTACCGGATTAGCAGTGACCTTGACAGCCCTGGAATGGTACAGCGAGGTGCGCAGTGTTTATGTTATAGCCGGCTTGGGGCCTGGAAAACAGGATGCGGAGTTTATATCAAAAATTCCTTCCAGAACTTTGGTTGTGCTTGCAAAAATGGCGAAGAGGAAAAAGTGACCATGACAGCGACGAATTTAGTGATGATGAGTTTTGGGATAGAGGCGATTTTGGAGACTGGATTATAGTTCAGTTGACAGAGGAGGAAAGGGCCGATATTGTGCGACAAGATAGGCTAACGACATCAACGATAGTGGTCGCGATGCTGACGAAAGTGGGGATGAACTTGACGATGACAATGTGCCACTGTGGTACCGAAATCATGCCACATTTTGAGAGGACAGTAGGACCCCATATGTTGCACCTGAGCGGGTGACATTCACCCGAAGGCCAGCCGGTCCAACGCGTGTAATTGACACATCTGTCAGTGCATCCGGGTACTTTGGCCTCTCATGTCTACTCTGAGAGTGTATTCGAAACGATCACAACGTACACAAACGCGAATGTAGCAAAGAGCCGTTCCTGCTCTGCCGCCAGCCAACACTGAACAAGACTCGCCTTGACCGCATTGACCACTTACCTGTCAAAGGGGAGGGCCGTGACCATCAATACTACAAGCGACACACCTGCTACTATTGACGTAAACCCAGGGGTTAGCTATACGAACAACCCGTACAAGAGGCGCAAATCTGTTATTATGTTCCGGAAATGTGACGTGTACCTTTGTTTGTAATGACAACAACTGTTTTTTGGGTACCACACACAGGTACAACTGTAAATACAGGGTGACAGTGTGTGACAGAGTTACTGTATGACAGTGTATAACAGTGTAGTAATTTCATCTTCAGACTCCCAGTAACTGTGCATAGTGTATGTGTAAGCATGGACAATCAAGGTGTATATACTAGTGGATTTTTTTACAGTTACTTTTTTTATTTTTGACACCTGTGTGTGCATTGCGGACACTGCTATGTGACAGCAATAAACAGACAATGACACAGTCACAAGTTTGAATTATGAGTTTCCAACACATTATCATGGTAAGAGCATGCAAACACTTTTGGACCCATTTTCATGCATGTTTGCTTGCTTTATAGGTGTGTGTTGTTAATGTACTGTCATTTTGTCACATATTTGCACCTGTGTATCACCAAATCAACCACACTACACTTACACATGACGTCAATGTGTAGCCCTTCCAAAGCCCGTTAAAGCCCGTTACAGCAATATAGGATTATGGGTATCTGCGGTGGATGGGTACTCCGCTATCGTGACCAATGGCTTTAGTTCAAGGGTGGTGCCAGAATAGCTATTTAGTCCAACTTATTTCACACACTGGTGTATTTCGAATGATGAGGGTTAACCCATTTAGCCCCACGGCCGCATTTCCCAAATCCTGGAGGTGTTACCTAAAGATGATGTACCAGTTGCAGGAGATGGATGGACCATGATAATTCATCTGGCACTACCCTTGAATTATCATGGTCCATCCACCCCCTGCTGTAGGGTGTTGGGGCAGAATGGGTTAAAGAGATCAGAGGGCTTCTCTCAAAAGAGAAAGAAGCACGTGTTACCTTTATTCACGCCTTAAAATTAGCCTTGCAAAACTACTACTTACTGTTCTCCTTGTTTTGTCTTTTCAGTGACGCAGACAAGAACCCAGAAGAGAGGGTCGGCATCTTGACACGCACCGTATGATGGTGCATTCTTACATTATGAAGATCAGTGCTCGCTGTATCTTGCAACCTCGTTCAGAACCATTATAGATCTAGTGGCCTTGAGATATTTTCCAGTCTGTCTGATATTCATTGATTGCCGCCGGTGAATGCAAATGTGAATTGAAACGATTGTTTGGATACTCTTCACATGCTGGTGTTGAGAGGTGTAAAATGCAGCTGATTATTTATGCATGTGAACAATGATGATGCATGCACTGTCTGTAGTGTAACAGGGTTATGCTCATGAGCCTTGACAGACACTGGGTGATTGAAACCTTGAAGTCGATGTATTCAGCTGTGGGGTGCTCACAGTGGTGACAGACACATTCAGCATTGCTTGTAGATCTGTGATCTGCCCTATTTAACCCATTTAGCCCCGAGTCCCTACAGCAGGAGATTGATTGACCATGATAATTCAAGGGTAGTGCCAGATTGGCATGGCGCCTTTAGGCG
The DNA here is from genome assembly GCA_036245525.1 of Semisulcospira habei. Classification (NCBI taxonomy): domain Eukaryota; kingdom Metazoa; phylum Mollusca; class Gastropoda; family Semisulcospiridae; genus Semisulcospira; species Semisulcospira habei. Next base: position 161,545,252 of record BTPG01000005.1, read on the forward strand.
CCATGCTAATCTGGCACTACCCTTGAATTATCATGGTCAATCCGTCCCCTGCAACAGTACATAGTCGTTAGGCAACACCTCCATAATTGGAGAAATGGGACCTTGGGGCTGAAAGGGTTAACAGTAATAGACAGTAAGTCCACTTTTGTGAAAAGCAAGATTTTCAGTGTACTACAATGCAAATTGTACTTTTCACAAAATGGACGTACAGTCTTTTCCAAATGATGACCGACTGGTAAACACTGTGTCTAACAAAGATTTTAATCATCGCCTTGCAAATTTATGTGTGCTGGCTTTGATTTTGGACCTTAGGGCGTGAAGCTGTTGGGTCCAAAATCAGAGACTCGGGCTAATATGGTCAAGCTGTCTGCAGGGGTGAAAAGCAATAACGGTCATTGTCACCTGGGATGATCGAAACTAGCTGCATATTGTGTGTGGTTATAAGCAATAATAGTGTGCCTATTTATGAATGCAGAGCAGCACATGTGTATTTCAGTCTACTCAGATTTGGTTGATCCAAAGAATTTTCTAGCGCGCACTAGGTCACCAGGCTAACGTTAATTGGCTGTGGCCAGTGTCAGTCTGGAGACCTTGTGTGCACTGGGTTTGACATTTTAAGTGCTGTTTGCAACGCAACCAAATGTTCAGAGACTAGTAGGTATTTGCACTACCAACTTGTACAATTTTGTCGTCCCACATTTTTATATGCTATTTGATGTTAACCCTCTTGTGCATGCAGTCACCAGTACTGCATGCACAAGGGGGTTAATATTGAAAATCTTCAAACCTGAAGACATTCCAGGGAGTGATATTAGGCATGTTGTTTATGTTAATGGCCATGCAAGAATTCTACACATCTGTAATGCATTTAGTCCTTTCTGTTATCCCACTGAAAGGCAGCAACTCTAGTCTGATCTTTGGGACCCCTTGAGCAAAAGATCATTGGGCTGACGTCATCCATCGTTGGCCCACACACAGATGTGCCCACGCCAACAGCAGGCGACATCAGCTCGAAGCATTGTGTAGATACACGATGCACTTTGCTAGTATGAGACGTGTGTACACAGTTTTATGGTAAAATTTAATTGGATTGGTATGAGGGGTGCAGCTAACAGATGTCTTTCAACCATGCCATATGTCATGGATTTTAGATATGAATATTGTGTGTTTGTGTAAAGCGGTCTTCAGTATGAACCTGAAAACATATAGTTTTCCAATCCTCCCAGCTGTTGGAGTAGGAGTTCAAAGGTTCTATGATACAGCACCTCAAATGTTGCAAGACAGTTCAGTGGTATTGTCTGACTTCCCTGTTTCACCATCTTGGCAACACTGGTTACCTCATTTGATACGCTACACATCATGCGTAGTGGATCGAGGTAGGTAAACTGTGCGTGGTGACAAGTGATTGACAGTACACCAGAAGTCAAAGGGTCCATTTCCTCAAATACATGTATGTCAGTTAGCTTATAACTGCCTCCATATCTGCTCCCCACATAATGACATCGTGTAAAGTATAATCAAGTCAATCATTTCAATCAAAGCAAGAAGATGGGGTCATTCAGTCAGCCATTAATATTCCCACACCCAGACCTTGACATTTTGCAAAGGTTACTTCTGACAGCAGGAAGTCTTTTGTGATGAACTCATTACTGTTCACCCTTTGGTTGTTGGTAGTGTGTTTGGTCGAGGTGATTCCAGCAGGAATCACCGCGACCAAACACACTACCAACAGCCGAAGGGTTAACCCCCTTGTGCATGCAAGCACAAGTGGGTTAATGGAGGCTAGCATGGCGAGGCACAGTTGCCCATTTCTCTCATCACCCCAGCCCCAGCACTCTTGCTCTCCTTTCTTGATTTTCATGTCTATTGATTTTGTCGCCCTAACAGGCAGTTTTTTTTATTTCTATGTTAAATGAAATAGGTAGAGAGTGAGAGATGGAGTTGAACCAGCGTAAAGTAGTGGCATTTTTGTTAACCCTTTTCATTCGGAATACGCCAGTGTGTGAAATAAGTTTGACTAAAATAGTTCCAGGGTAGTGCCAGAATAGCTTGCCGCCTCTAGGGACCAAGCTGTTCTGGCGCTACTCTTGAACTAAAGCCATTGGTCTATATCCTTATCTGTAAGTACTATAATGTAGCTTGCATATGGCAGTGTTCAAATTTGAAGCTTCTAGTGTCAGTATAATACGGGTTAATTGCTAGTCAGCCATTTTACTACTTTACATGTGCGTGTGCATGCGTGTGTGTGAGCAAGACATTTTGGTTAGCCGAAAGTGAATGTAAATGCAGAAAGTGTTGATTTCCTTGGTCTTGCCAAAATGGAAGATTTGCGGGGGAGAAGCAATACAATACATTTTAGTGTTTACAGCACCAATGACTGCATGCACATTGGTGTTAAAATCACCTAAGTGATGTTTGTTCTGCCATTTTTAACTTGTCTGTACATAAAGTGTCGTGTAAATATTTGACCCAGGAGTTAGTGTTGGATAGTGACTTTGCAAGTTTGTGATTTTTTTCATGTTGTGTCTTTGAAACGAGGCGCCTTTCCACAATAGTTGGTTAGATTGCCATTGACTTTGGCTCTCGGTAACGCATTTTGTCAAGGTGATTTGCAGGAATCACCTAGACAAAAAGGGCGTCCAGCAGCCAGTGGTAGCACTCATGGTATACGTACCAATGTTTTGTAGGAAGCATTCCTTGGAAATAAATATTCTTTTGAAACGCCAGTCAGTTTACCTACTTTGTTTAACGCCTTCAAAGCTGGAAAAATGTGAACACCACCCAACTGCAAGAGGCAAGAAACTTCTTGGCCTCTTGCTGACCCTAGTCATATCTGTGTACCTTGGATTGATGAGATTGTTGAGCTTGTAGAGTTGGTTTCAAAGACATACTGTTCCATTTCAAGTTGCATCTAAGCATATATGTTTTGCGCTTGGGAGTCACAGTGTATGTGTCATCCATTTTAACGCATTCAGCCCTGATGCACTGCAGCAGGAGATGGGTCCACCATGATAATTTAAGGGTAGTGCCAGATTAGCTTGGTGCCAACAGGCGCCAAGCTAATCTGGCACTACCCTTGAATTATGGTCGATCCATCTCCTGCAACTGGTGCATAGTCATTAGATGACGCCTCCAAAATTTGAGAAATACGGCCGTCAGGCTGAATGAGGTAAAAGTGACATACTGCAGCTGAAAATGCACTTTATTTTCATGGTATGTGCCACAATGTGGCTTTTTTTTTTTTTCACTGTTCCTCTGTGTGCATTATTGCTGCCACTGGTACTGTTCACAGTACCCCCAGATGTATTCGCAAGAGGGTTAAGTTTTATAATATCATGACGAGCAATATGAGATGTGAGATGAATAATGTCACATTTCTTTTGCAGGTCAGTATATTTCCCTATTTCAAAGGATTTATCTTGGTGCATCATCTTTAGTGATAATATTTGGCATTTCAGATTTCAGCGCCTAACGAGTCTATTTTTGGATTTAGCCAGCTCATTATACTAAATTGATTTAGTTGGATAGAGAAAAGTATAGCGCACATCAATTTAATCACGAGACAAGTCCATTCCAGACATTTCTGTTGCTCTGTTAATTTTGATAATAATAAATAAAAAAAAGGGTGGGCTACACTGCCCTTTCAAAAGTCTTGTCTTTTTGAGATAGGCTCAAAATAAGTAAACTTAGCTCATAAATTGACACTAATGACTTGTTTTCTGATTGTGTCAACTATGATAACGCAATTCGTTTCCTTTTCCTAATGATTGTGAGAACCTTACTTCAAACTTAGTTGGTGGGAGGTGGAGTTTCCTTCTTTGTAAACTCCTTGTGCATGCAGCCAGTGGTACTGTTGCTTGTGTAGAGATGGGTAAATATAAACCCTACTAGTGTTGTGATATTACTTTGGCATGTTACACTTTTTTACATTTGAAGACGAGATAAGACCCACCGAGTGTGCAATAATCAAGTTTTACATTGACCTGTAAAACTGTAAATTTAAATGCAAAACACCATGAGTGCATACTTGTACATGGTGGCAGTTGTTTGGCTTTATTGATAGGAGCATGTGTTGTGAAACGCTGCTGTTGCGATTAACCGGCCTTGTGCGTTCAGCCACCGGTGATGTGTACAGTACCGGGGGCTGCTCACTCCAGGGAGGGGGGGGGGGGGGGGGGCGGGTGAAGATACGTCACTTTACATTACAACGGGTGCAAGTGTACCGTGTGCAAGTGTACCGTGCTCAAGTACATGTACATGCTTGTAATTCACATAATTAAAGCTAATGCCATCTTTTCATCGGCCTTGATTTCAGGCCACGGAACACAGTGCCATTTCCTTACTGTCCAGTCTCTTAGCCATAGTCGGTCCCAGGCATCTCCTAATATTTCAATCCCCTAAAAAAACACTACTGCCCACCAGCTGCACATTTGCCATGCACAAAATAACAATAAAAACAGCACATTGACAGTCTCATTTCTTGGCTGTGAACCTGATTCCTTACCAACCCCACACCCAAGCACAGCTGAAATCAGCGTGCCCCTCAAATCACTACGTCAACGGCAACTCAACATAGGCCCACAATTGTCCACTGAATAAGCTCAGGATGGTATGAATCAAAGCACCAAACATGTCTCCTCTCATCTAACCAGAAATTTCCAGCAAATTCCAACATTCAGCCCTACTACAAATTTTTAAACTAGGCAAAAATTATTTTTAAAAACACCGGTCCTTGCACTGCCTCAACTGCCCAGATTTGAATATGTATATGACCTGATAAATGATGTCCCTCTGTCAGATCCTGCCATCTGCAAGAAACAGATTTTCATGAGACCATGCATTCGTAGGATCTCATGAAAATCTGTCGCTTGCTTGTAGTTGTCTGCCTCATTTTCGTCCATTTCTGCTCACGAAACGGAGAGTCACGGGGATAGTGTCCGTTGATGGCTGTTAAGTTGAAGTTAGTCTTTGTTTTCTGCTCATTAACATGTATGCATTTTGTACATTATGAGCACTCGGTGTATTGTCTTGGGGTCACGTCAGATCACCTTGGTTATTTTACTGGCCCATCATTTCATACTGCATTGTTTGAGAAATGTCAAATTATCATTAAATTTCATACAAAACGTGTTGTTTCTCAAATTTATTAGATTGTGTATGATTTATGGATTGATTGACTGACTCATATTTATGGATTGACTGAGGATTTCACACAAATGACCCCCATCTCTCTCTCGCGTGCGCACACACACACACACACATACAAGCCAATGACATAGTCTTCATCGCACTAATGACCTTTATTTCAAGCAAATAAAGTGTTATGCCCCAAACCCGCACGCAATAATGGCCTTCACGATGACTTTCAAACGGAAGACTGGTTCACACCATGTGTTCTCTAAGGACCTATTTGCTCTTGTTGGGAGTTCTCTGCACACACAAACTGCCCCCCTCCCCACCGCCTACCCCCTTTAACACTCCCACCTGCAGTACTTTTTTTTTCTAAAGACTGAATTTTTATTAAAAAAATCAAAATCGACACCGATGTTAAGGAAACATTCACTAATTCACTACTAAGGATCCTCATAACAGAATTTCAACGTTTTTAATGCCCGCTAAATGGCATTGATGCTGTACGATAAAAACTGGACAAGCAACAAAGTTACTTAACTCATTCTACCCCAACACCAAAATCCTTAAATTTTGCCCCTGTCCTCTCAAGACTGCATTGCAGTGCAGGACACAGGTCGACCATGATAGTTCAAGGGTGATGCCAGAATAGCTTGGCGCCTACGGGCGCCAAGCTATTCTGGCATCACCCTTGAACTATCATGGTGGATCCTTATCCTGCTGTGGTGTGTCTGGGGTAGAATGAGTTAACTACAAACAACTTAATCATGAATTTTATATATGGTCTTTGATAGTGCTGACTGACTGACGCGTTTGTGTTTGTAGAAAATGCTTACGAAATTAATCCACCAGTAGTATATGTATCATGATGTCACTAGCACTGGTTGTCTCCCTCGATTTGCTACCGTTGAACAGCGGTAGCGAATCGCGGGAGATTACCAGTGTTGATATCACTAACAGACCCATGCCGACAGCGAAGTCCCGTGAGGATACCAGTACACAGCAAACTGCCATTGTGAAGACTGTTTAACGATTAGACGGTGAGGGTGCGCAGGTCGAAGGATCTGGTGAAGCAGCTGTTGGTGGGGTCCTGGCTCAGCTCGCAGACCTTCGTGGTGGGGTTGAAGTACCACACGCGGCTATTGTCGCCCACGATGGTGTTGCAGGAGTACTTGGTGATGGTGCCGCCGTAGCAGTAGTTGAACTTCGTACAGTCATTCCAATCCGGGTAGGCCATCCACACATCAGTGTCGCAGTAGGGACAAGCTGCAGCATATGATAACAGTAATAATAATAATATTGTCCAAGTCTATCCATTTTTATTTGCACCGAGCATGGCTAGACATGAAGTTTCTCTTGTTTTAAAGCGTCCGGCATCCTTCTATGACGGCCGTCCGTCCGTCCATCCATCCATCCCTCCATCTATTCATATCCTCATCCACTTACCCGTACTCCGTACCTGCAGCCACCCCTCCCTTCCTTCATCTATCCACCAACTCATCCAAAAACCAAACTATTCTCTTCAGCTGCACATTTGATCACCCATGAGGCCGTGTGTGTCAGTGTGTTTGTGCGCGCATGACGTGTGTGTGTGTGTGTGTGTGTGTGTGTGTGTGTGTGAGGGAGAGAGCATTCTTATGGTGTGCTTGCGTATACTTACTTGCGGTTATGCCGGCTGCTTGTCGCTTCTGTCTGGGAGCCACCCTTTCATGATGCGCTGCATGACAAGAATATGAGAAAAGTCAAATAAGCCCACATGCATTTGCTAGTATTGACTAACTGAAACCTCTCTTTTAGTGGACAGTGTTATTGTTCTTCGAAAGTCACTCCCCACCCTTGTGACCCGGGACCGGTTGCATGAGTGAGCTTAGTCCTACGCCAGCCACTAAGCAAGGGATTCCGCTATTGCGGTGTACCTTGTCAGTGGCTGGCGCTGCGACTTATCCAGCCCCCACTTATGCAGCCCCCATCTGGCTCTGCCCTGGGGGACTTAGGTGGGGTTAACTACTTTTTATTTCCCAGGGTCACCCTGGTCAGCCCCACAGGGCGTGTTTTCCCCTCTATTCTGGGGCATGTGTTTCTGTCTATCCTTAGTCCATTCACGTTTATTTTCCTTTTTTAAACTCTCTCTACTGTCTGCGCTGTCTGTAGCTCTTGATATTGGATGTGTGTTGCTAGCTTTATTTAGCGTATTAGACTACCGGCTGGCGACAAACATTCAATATTCTGTTTAGTTTTTGTTTTTTTCACAAGCAGCGCAGGCACGTCCTGAGCCGAAGTCTTGTTGCTGTCGGGACGTTAAGCAATATACAGTCAATGTACAATCCGACTTAACCAGGTCTTAGGGTGTTCTGGCAGTCAGCAAACGATGGACACTGTGGGCACCTATTTTTTTCGAATAGCTTCAGTAGTGCAAATTGAAAAAAAACGGAGCCATCTATAAGACATGTATATGTGGCACATTAAACCCATTTGTCCCCGACGACCACAGTAGGAGATGGATCGACCATGATGATTCAAGGGTAGTGCCAGATTAGCTTGGCGCCTGAAGGCGTCTGGCACTACCCTTGAATCATCATGGCCGAGCCATCCCTGCAGCTGGTACGTAGTTGTTAGGTGAAACCTCCAAAAGTTTAGAAATGCGGCCAGGGGGTTAAATGGGTTAACCCTTTCGCTGTCGGTGACGTGTTTTTTTTTTTCGTTTGTTTGTTGTTGGTTTTTTGTTGTTGTGCCGACTAAGTGATTCCAACAGCAATCACCTCAACGAAATCGCCACTGACAGTTGACTTTCAATCACTTCAGTTCTACGCACTGCTTACACCCTGACGGCGCGAGCGACGGTAGATCACGGTCGGCTGCAGAGAAAGACTGAGCAAAAATTTTGGCCTCGACATGCTTTAAAAAATTTATTTATTTATTTATTTTATTTGTTTATTTATTTATTATTATTATTATTATTATTATTATTATTATTATTATTATTATTATTATTATTATTAATTAATTAATTTATTTTATTTTAATTTATTTTTTCTTTATTTATTTTTTATTTATTTATTTTATTTTATTTATTTATTTATTTATTTATTTATTTATTTTTTTTTTTTTTTGGGGGGGGGGGGGGGCACCAAGAATGTGATTTCAAGAAAACTGTTTTATCACCTTGTACTTTGTTCATAAAGGCTTCAAAATTTTCGGTCTCCTCCACGCTGCGGCCGGTTGCCACTGCAAACACTGCCAGCACTGAAAATGAATGACAGCAGACAGCCGGCATGAAGAATCAGAAGATGGACAAGAAGATAGGTCAACAAAATACTAAAAAAAATAAACAAACAAACCCAAAAACATGAAAACTTTGGATACCAAACAGACTAATACAGAGCCTTCTTTAGCGACCAGAGACCAAACAAACTAATACAGAGCCTACTTTAGCGACCAGAGACCAAACAGACTAATACAGAGCCTACTTTAGCGACCACTTTTTTTTTTGTTTCTCTGTTCTCTTCTACAGTTGATTCTTTCGTTTATTCAAAGTTTTGAAGTTGTAGATGATCTGTTTGCTCTATACCCCACTGAAATGGGGTGAAATGAATAAACCTCTTGGATTATGAACGTGCAGCCACGTGAGTGAACCGGCGTTATACTGGTGGCTATAGCCACCTAAATCGTGGCCTTTAATGACAGGTGACACATTTTCCTCTTCGGATAAACCCGTTCAGTGCCTGGACAATTTGAACACCAACCTGAAATGTAAGAGGTATAGATCCTCATGAGCCCCCGCAACTGCGGGGGCTCATGAGGATCTAGGCCTCCTGATGGCACCATTTTGAATTCAGTTTCTTTGGTACTGCAAGTTTTTCATGTTTTTTTTTTCTTTCTTTTTCTTTCTTGAATTAGTTGGCGCTGAACGACTTGAGAACGAATACCCGAGTAAACAATCTAACGTTAAACAACGTATCAAACATCCAAATTTCAGTAATATTTTAATATATATATTCTTAAACTTACCAGCGGCTACAAACAGCACAGTCCTCATGGTTTACCTGCCCCCAAAAAATATCCACCGACCGGATTCTGTTCCTGAAAGTGTTGAGGCTGGACAAAGACTAGACGAATGACGCACAGTGTGCTACACGTCCAGCAAGAGAGGTCTGTACTCCTATTTTCTGCTACATATATTTTTCAATCCTTCAAGAGAGGACCCGACACACTGCCACACACACACACACACACACACACACACACACACACACACACACACACACACACACACACACACACACACACACACACACACACACACACACACATACAATTTCAGTTGTAAGGACCCCCTCTTCAAACTTTCCCCAGCGGCATCTCTTTAGTCATAAGTTTGATGAAATTAAACTTCATAGCTCTCTCCATCTGAAATCGATATGCAGACGTAAACATGGACAAGCCTCGTCCGAAAGAGTCCGGGATTCTCATGAGCGCCTGCTTTGCAGGGGCTCATGAGAATCTATGCCTCTTGCAGATGGAAAAAGCTGTGACTAACCTGCGTTCCCTTCCTTTTTTCTTTTTCTTTTCTTCAGGTCCTCTCTCTTCTTTCTTTCTTATAGTTTTGTCCCCAATGGCAAATTCAGCCGCACCCCTCTTCAGAACAAGCGAGAAACATTTGAAGAAGGCACGTCATCTTTTGAATAGTGGGATGGATGCTGAGCACACCTTGGTAAGCAAACAGTTTCGAGTCTTTACTTTCTTGTTTCAATAGGTAGCGGCCAGTCCCCTGAAACGTGTTGCCTATTGCTCTCTGCCTGTTCAGAGTTTCACAGGCACATGTATATGTTAGTACAGACACATGCTAACATTTTCAGTCCTATGCCGAGGTTGGGGTAGAACGCGTTGAAAGCTACTGCTTTGATCAACGGCTTGGCGCCTTAGACTCCGTTATCCCTCCCCCTATCCCCATCTCGCCATTTCATCGTGCTTGCATATGTCATTCACCAATGAATAATTATTATATTATAATTGAAGTATATAAAATAAAATAAAATAAAATAAAATGGAATGATGGCAACATTGCCTGGCAAGTAAAGCCGACGAACTCCCCAATATGTTGTTGGATGTTGTTTTTTCTCCATCAAATTGAAAAATAAGGAATAATGATACATAAATACATAAACACATAAATACATAATGAACGTTCATAATTCACAATTGTATATTTAATAAATTGGAGTTAAATTGATACGTTTCAAAAGATTCAGTGTAGATAATAGGGTTGAGGGGTAGGGTGGCTTAGCTTTGTTGCTTCTGGCGACGCGGGTTCCCCTGGCAGTACAGCCCGAATTTCCCGCCATAGGAGACAATACACAAAAGTACTCAATATCTTTGTTTTTCTTAAGTTATGCTTAAATATATGTAACTTTTTTTTTTCATCATTTTTGCCCCCCCCCCCCCACCCTCCCCCATCAACCCAAAGACATCCTTAAAAAGAAAGGGCGGGAAAAATGAGTGCGTGTGCCTGTGCCACATCTTGGTTCTCAGTCCCAGCTTGTCTCTCTACCTCGGCAATGTTTAATAATCTTCTTTCCCCTCCAAAAGCGGCGACCCGTGAAAGCTCTAGGGTCGTGTCTGATTAACATGGCGCCCGCAGGGGGCCAAGCTAATCAGGCACTACCCTAGAGAGTTCATGATGGGTCGATCATTTCCGGCAGTTCAGTGTCCCTCGTAATTTGTTTACCGTGGATAGACGTGTATATACCTGCGTACATTGGGTGGGCAATCTAAAGACGTATTCTATTTGCTTAGCTTGTGCAAATAAAATGCACGCTTTTAATGGGCAACCCGGATTTATACACGTGTTCTAAGCTTTCCTGTTCCTCACTTCTTGTTCCATTGAGTACTGCTTAACTACCCGGCTCACGTTGTGCATGTAGTCACTGGCGCTGTATTCTTGTATATCGTGACTGTAGGCCTAGCTAACCGTGGGCTATACTGACTTCCATTAAAAACGCGAAAAGTGTCTGTAAGTGTACCTCAATGCAAACAATGAGCCACCCTGGCAGCAAAACAAGAAAATTCAGTTTATTCGTTGCTTAAGTTCAGATGTTCAGCCTACTGTCTGAGCTACCTTCACACAAAAATTGGATGAGTTATCGCCCATGGCTACCTCGGAAGACTGACAAGGGGTTTCCGCGTTAGTAATGAAAATAAGCAAAACTGGACACACTCCGTGAAGCAAGTTTCCTGTGATATGTTGTAACACACAAGTTGTGTTGATTGCTTATGATGTTATTAACTGCCTCAAACGAAATTTGACTCGAAAAATTCATTAGAGAACCAGACTTCCGGTGCACATCATTTTCTTAATCATAAAATCTTATTTGATTTAATGTGATTTACTTTCAAACCATTTTGTATGCTCCAGTGAATGACACAGATGTAAAGAACACACCCATTGATCAGGTAAATATGGCTGCCAACCTATAAATAAAGAACTAATTTGATTTTCATGTTTGTAGGTATTGTTGATTACTTAGGTACCTTTGACAAACGAAAAGTAGGTCAAGACCAAACAGGCCGGATTTTCATACACACGGACCCTAGACGCAGCACATTGATTGGCTTTCAGCTGTGTCCTCTGCAGATGCTCACCATTTTTACTTTCAATAGCCTGTGATGGTAGTGTCATTGATGACGTCATAAGTCATCGATGTGCGATTTTTAAGACTAAACATTCTATTTGCACACGACATAACACACTCATCATAACATTTTCTAACCAATGACGTCAAAATAACCCGGATTAATGCATATTTACGAAGAAAAGCGCTATGGTGAAAAATTCGCGTTTTTAATGGAAGTCAATATATATTAACCCTTATCAATCGGAATACACCAGCGTGTGAAATAAGTTTGATTAAAATAGTTCAAGGGTAGTCAGAATAGCTTGGCGCCTAGAGACGCCAAGCTATTCTGGCACTACCCTTGAACTAAAGCCATTGGTCTATATCCTTATCTGTAAGTACTATAATGTAGCTTGCGTATGGCAGTGTACAAATTTGAAGCTTTTAGCCTCAGTATGATATGCATATTACACGCTTGGCAGTCACCTTTTTGGTCTGGATTTCAGTATGATATGGGTTAAGGGCACAACCGTCAAATTATTTAGCCTACGCTGTATTGCCCAGTTGCGACACGATCCCTTGTATTAATATATGCAGTTTCAATGTGTAATTAACTGATGTTCAGTAATACAGGCATTTTAGTTCAGTAGTGTTAACTCATTCAGCCCAGACACACCGTCCACAGCAAGATATGGCTCGACCACGATGGTTCAAGGGTGGTGCCAGAATAGCTTGGCGCCTATAGGCGCCAAGCTATTCTGGCACCACCCTTGAACTATCATCATGGCCGATGATCTATCTCCTGAATTGTCAGTGATGCAGTCCCCAAAGGAAAACTGCAGAATGGGGGGGGGGGGGGGGGGGGGTATTTCGTACCTGGGATTCAGTCGTGATTGGGGCTATGATCTGACTAGAAATCTCAATAGGAATGGACGCACACATACACACACACACACGCGCGCGCACGCACGCAAACACACACACACACACGCACGCAGAGACTGCCTAATACATACACGCGCGCGCGCACGCACGCACACACACAGAGACGGCCGTCATGCAAACACACTGACACACTCGCATGCATCCCGCGGCCTTTCCCCGTAACACACCAGAAAAACGACAACGCCACCACCACCACCACCACCGACAACAAACACTCACATGCACTGATAACGATAATATTTATTTGGTGGTATTATTCGTTGGTGGAGGGGAGAGGTTGGATCTCGAAAAATGGATAGTGTCACACCACTCCAGATGGTAAGTTTGCACACTCTAAACATTCAGCATCCCATACACAACAGCAAAATATGAATCGACCACGATAGTTCACGACTGGTGCCAGAATAGTCTGGCGCCTGGATGGTTCAAGGGTGGTGCCAGAATAGCTTGGCGCCTAGAAGCGCCAAGCTATTCTGGCACCACCCGTTAACTGTCATGGACGAAGTGCTATGCAGTCTTCAGAAGACTTGAACTTCCACATTTTGGAATAGTTCTGCCGTAGAGCTCAGAGTATTAACCCGTTTAATGCCAAGAAAAACTGAGCACGACCCAAATTTAAGAGGTATAGATCCTCACGAGCCCCCCGCAGTTGCATAGGGTTTATGCCTCTTGCTAAAACCGATGTGTGTCCATGTTCTTTTGAAGACCGGGGATTTTTGACGGTGAATTTAAAGTACTACAAGAATTTCAAAAACAAAGTGTGTGTTCACTATGCAGTGAAGGCGGTTATCACCCTGCTTGAAATTAATTTGACTATGATAGTTCAAAGGTGGTGCGAGAATAGCTTGGCGCCTCAGGCGCCAAGCTATTCTCGCACCACCTTTGAATTAAAATGGTTGATCTAATAGTTAATCTGTAATGTAGCCTTTATAGGATAATCAGCAACGTAAAAAAAAAAAAAAAAAAAAAAAAAAAAAAATCAGCCACAGGATGAAATAGGTTAAAGAGTGCTTGACTGCCGGACCAGAAGTTTGTATTCGATACAGCATGAGAAATAGACCACAATTAAGAGCCGTCAACACAACACTACTGATACGAACAGGAGATGGATCGACTTTTTTTTAGCAGGGGGATTAGTGCCAGGCTTGATGAGTTCGGCAGCTAAAAACACAGACCAATAGTACTGAGTGCATGTTAGACGCGCTCGCGCGCGCGCGCGCGCCGTGTGTGTGTGTGTGTGTGTGTGTGTGTGTGTGTGTGTGTGTGTGTGTGTGTGTGTGTGTGTGTGTGTGTGTGTGTAGTGTGCGTAGTGTGCGTTCGTGTGTGTGACAGGTCTGGGATGCGATACGCCTTGTCACGATGTTGGCATACATCAAAATGTGACACCACTGATCTCGTCTGTTCACTGATCATGTCACGCTGTTGGCATGGCATCAAAATACAACATTGGTCTCGTCTCACCACTGTTTACTTTTTCATGTTCGGCCGAGAACTGTCTCGCTTTTAATCCATTCCGGCCTGCCGAGAAAAAAATTAACGCGAGCCATCTGCAAGAGCCTTCACATGGATCTTGCTGGCAACACATGATTTTGTATCCGCCGTCGGCTGCTCCATTCAGTAACGCCGCTAGGATTTAGTCTTTTTTGTGCCACTAAGGAAGGTGCTCCGCTACATAGGAGCGTCGGCGCGGCAGCCGCTATTATTGATAGGATACGATAGACTTCAGATAGTAGCGGAAGTAGTGTTTCAACACGTTTTTCTTCATGTTTTCTGGAAAGTAAACAAAAACAGATTCTGGCCGTTAGCGGTTTCCTACGGCGATGGCAAGACGTGCTGTTATTGCCTATAGCACGTCAGGACTTTCCTGACACTGTCCTGACAGGCCACACAGGGCAATTAGGTTACGCCCCCTTTTCACACACTGTTATCTGTTAGCCTCTTGCAGCATAAAACTATGAACGAAGAACTTTTCTGCCAAAACAAAAAATCCACGCGGAGCACATCACAAGAGAAGCTATTTCAGCAATTCTTAAAAAAATTAAGAGTTAGCGTTTTTCACAACACTCAAATGCACTAAGTACCCCATAACAAAACTGTCGTCTGCAAGCCTGCATACAACCGTGCACATGCCCCAATTAGGCTCCCATGAACACACTAGGTCGACTAAAATTACCCAGATTTTGCTCTTTTTCACACCACCTGTCATGCCTTTTGTTGCTCAAAACGCCAAAAAAGGCACACAATTGAAGTTTTACACCCTAAAAAAATGGCAAAAAGGGAGGAAATTTTTTGAACTATTTCTGGCGGAAAAGTTACTACATGCACCGGAAGCAATTGCCCTGTGTGGCCACAGCGACTGATTTCCCGATGAGCGCACCGTTGAGTCGCCGCGTATCCTCTCAAGATGGCCGCCACGACTGACTAGCGTGATGACGTCAGCTTTTCGCGGAGCCCGAGTCTGCGCCGGCAACTCATGAAACATCATGGGCGTTCCAAAGTAGGCGGCCAGTGTGACGAAGAGCGGGCTAAGAGGAACTGCTGAGAAGACTGGAGACGTTGAGTGGAACTTGAAAACAACATGGGTGGTTATGCCGTTCGAAAGACTGAGCTCACGCCTCTTCTAATTTAGGCCGTGCGATTCCGAAGTTCACTCTTTCAGGCAGACACTGGGGCAAGGCCATCCATGAGCTGCAAAGAGGCATGCCCGGCATTCTCATGAGCCGGCCCGGCCTCAGTGCAGCTGCCAGCGAGCATGTGAATCTGTGTCTCTTGAAGATGGAACATGTTTCGATACAGAGTGCATTAAAATCTCATATTCACGAGTCAAAAATAAATCAGTTGACAGTGAACAGTGCGCACGAGCATGACCGTGAACATGTGCTTGCCGGTACAGAAGCCGCACGCACAGAATGCGAGTAAAAAGAGATCAAAGTACCCCGCAGTACGCAAAAGACGATCGCGGGGCCGATGTTGGCTACAGTCAGCCCGCGCTGTGCGCGGGCTGGCTGTGGCCAACATTGGCCCAGTCGCCTTTTGCTCACTGGGCATTCTGCGTCACATACATTAGTATTTTTCGTTTCTTTCTTTGGTCAGTTCAGTCACGTACAAATGAAAGACAAAGAAGTACCCAACGGAGAAAGAAACACGCTTAGAAAAGACGGGTACAACACAATTTATTAATATTTCGGGTAAATACCCTTTGTCAAAATAGACAAACAAACAAACAGAGAGATTAGCCGCTACTTATCTTCATTGGCAGAAGGAATGTGGCAACTGCTATGAAATGAAAGACAACATTGAAATACAGTTCTGCTCCTCATAGCATACATTCTTTTCATGCTACTGAGCCGCACAAGGGGCCAGTTGCAAGAGCGAGCTTAGTCCTGCACCAGCCACTAAGCAAGGTGCGCCGCTATAGCGGCGCACCTTGCTTAGTGGCTGGTGCAGGACTAAGCTCGCTCATGTAACTGACCCGGCCCAAGGACTGAGTATACGACTGAACACAATTTTTAAATATCCCGACTTCTTCACAGAAAGAAGACTATTAAACTTATAGTAACTTAATCGATGCCATACTGAAAGGGTTAACGGTTCGTCATACTTATCTTTTATAAATGTTCTGAGCATGTCTTACTATTCAATAATACTGTACACAAGGGGTTAACCTGTCTTATAAAGTTTGAATGTTAAATGAAAGACTTTCCGGCTCTCCTTCCCTTCTTGTTTTAACGCGGAAAAGTTCCTCCGTTACACACACAGGGCAGTAGAAAATCTATGGTACTTGTACCTACTCACACGGATTGCGGTAAAACGAAGGGTAGAAATGTATTAGTTTGGGCAAGACACCCGTTGCATCGGCAGATTTCAGGCAGCCAAGCCCGTTATGGAGCAATTAACTTTTACGCACTGACTGACTTAATCAGCAGTGTTAAGTTTATCCGCCAGAAACTGAGCGTACATTTTCACGAGTCATCAAAACAACAGCAATAACACACACACGCGCGCACACACACGCACGCACGCATACACACACACACACGCGCGCGCACACACACGCACGCACGCATACACACACGCACGCACGCATACACACACGCACGCACGCACGCACACACACACACACACACACACACACACACACACACACACACACACACACACACACACAAAAACCCCGCATTTTTTCTATCGCTATTGAACACAATGAGTCGACAACAAAATTTATATCTTTCTATAGGGAATTCTTCACATAAGGAACAATATCAATATCATGCAATGATTTACTCAGTTTTAAATCTGCAAAAGGCATAAAAAGCCGCTGCATACGGCAAACATTATTTACATCTTTCTGGTCGGAATTCTTACAGAAGGCCTCAATAGTCCTAGCCACACAATGTCGACACCGCAATCAGTTCCATCAGCAAAGAGCCATAGATTCTCATGAGCCCCTGCATCCGCAGGGGCTCATGAGCATCTATGCCTCTTTCAGTACATTTGTTATTGTCATCTCTGCCACTTGGACAAAGCAGAACGGGTTTCTGCTTTGTCGTGATTGTTCAACTCCTCGTTGAATAAATGCCAGCCCGTGGGTTCCTTTCAGTTTGCTCATCCTATGTAAACCACTTCATCAGGTTTAATCTCGCTCGCTCAGTGACTGTATTGTCGTGATGAATGCCCCGCACAAATCGCCCCGTTTAAAGCCTGTCTCTGGTGGGCCGTCACACTGATTTGACTGAGTTTCGATCGTTGGATCATTAAAAAAAGAAAAGTCGGTAATGTTAATAAAAATTTTAAACAAATCTAAAAAAAAACCCAGTTCAGCCCTTTCATTCACTGCGAGCTGACGCAAATTATGTCGTTCAGTTTGACTGAAACGATTACAAATCAGATTTAACGTGAGAGGGGTGGGAGGGGGAGGGGGAAGGGGGGGGGGGGGTAAGGAATACGCACATGAATATAACCAACAGCAGGCAAAATACGTTATGAGCTTCCAATAGGACGGATGTGAATGACACAAGCAAGAGACAAAGAACTGTATCCCGGAGCCCCCGCATATGCGGGGGATCATGAAGTTCTTTGCCTCTTGCAATTAAATGCTGTTTGTGTTTTCCATGAGAAAGTAAGGGGGTTAAAGAACTCACTCAGACGGAAAATTGGATTTAACCCTTTGGCTAGCGCTTTTTCTGTTCTTGAAGTGATTCCTGCAGGAATCGCCTCAACAATTGAAAAGCGCTACTGACAGCCAACCCAAAAGTTAAATGTAATGTGATGTGTTTTCCCCGCAGCCCGTGTCACACTGAAAGAGCAGCAATTAAATATGCAGTTCTGCAGTTTGCTAAAGACAAAGGCATACAGTTCAGATAGGCGGTTCAACAGAGAACTGAAGAAAAAACAAGATGAGGATTTCATTCCAAAGTCTACCGTATTGTTTGGAGCTCAGATGCGTTTCTCTTTTAGGAACATTCAGAGTTGTTCATATTTTTTAGGCTTATAATGCTGAGCCATTTCCCTCCTCTCTAAACCAACCTCTGATTAACACACACGTCGGCGCACACAAATAAAGACGGACACACAGTGCTTCCCACCATTAGTACGCTCTGTGGGCTCGTGTAGCGACAGGAATCCAACTCTTTCTACTCTAACCCACCCAGGCTCTGAACCACACACAATGGCACACAGAAATAAAGACGGACACACGACGATTCCCGCCATTACTAGTAAGCTCTGTGGTCTGGCGTAGCATAGCTATTCTGAACAAGAAGAATAGCATGAGCAGCGAAATGACGTCACTTCAAGCTTCATGTCACGACATCATTAGTCCCACGACGCCGTGTTCATAGTGACGACTGGATGTTATACGTCACTCATCGAGGTACTAACAGTTGACGTATGAGAGGATCAACTTTGCAATTTGCTTGCTGATTTTCACGCCTAGAGCTTACAGGTCACAATTTGACCTAATCCTACCCCAGGGCCGGGACAAATAGCAGGCTTGTGCAAACACTGTTTATGAAAAATCACGCGGGTATTAATGAGAAGATAGATTTTTTCGTAAAAGAAAAATTAAAGTTATACTAGCTGTTTTACAAATGACACCGAAAAAGTGGTGCAGAAAATTGTCTGATTTTCACACGTAGGACATACAGGTCCAAATTGACCTAATCGTATCCGACAGCCGAGACAAACTGTAGGCTTATGTAAATACCGTATATGAAAAATCATGCGATTATTAATGAGAAGATTGTTGCTGTTTTTTTGGTTTTTTTTAGTAAAAAAGATTCAATTGTTTTAGGATTAACCCATATAATTCGTGAAATTAATTCCCAAAACGTGAATATATATATTTTTTTCTAAAAATGTTTAATTATCACAAAAAGTTCTAGAGGTACAATGCTGGTTAACGAACTCATTCAATATCTTCTTTTTATCTAGCTATATGCAAAATATCTAGTAAAAATAAGAAACATTACGGACTCCAGTGTGGATAAACCGGTTTTTGTGAAACGGACATTTTCTCGCCAATGAGTATCTTAATAAAAAAAATCGAAAAAAAAGGTCTCGAGACTCAGTATTCCTTTAGGGACAATATCATACAATTTCAAGCTTGTCCGTCCTAAAACGCGGGCTCTAGTCGTTGTCACACACACACACACACACACACACACACACACACACACACACACACACACACACACACACACACACACACACACACACACACACCAGTCGTTGTCACACACACACACACACACACACACACACACACACACACACACACACACACACACACACACACACACAAACACACACACACGCACACACACTCGGCGCTTTGGCGCCAAAAAGATGTTCTCTAGCAAGGTTTGCCTGGCTAGACGTGACGTCATTTTATCTTGTTACTCAGTTCTTTGCCAGAATTTCTGCCCCGCACGCCACTGAAAAACGTCATGTGCATGCTCCGGAATGTGCTCCGACCAGCCCTATTTTAAATACATACGGTAGACAACAACGATGAGAACGAAATAAATTCTTACAGAAGATCGAGGTCTAGAACACGCGACGACGCTTTCACAGTTGTAGCGCATAGACAAACATCCTTCATACCTGTATTCATACTAGTTATTATGCCTTCTGCGAAAGGCTACAATAACTGTTGTCATATTATTGACATATGATATGGGAATAATACTAACACCGTTGTGTATGTAGCTCAAGTTTTGTGCATCATCAAGTGCAAGCCGCCTCAAGCTTTAATTCACTGTGAAGGGGCTCCGCATCAACAGCTGCGAAACTTGAGTGTCGTATAGCGTTGCCGCCGTTGCCGGCGGCAACGCCGCCATCGTACAACACTTCCACAGCCATTGATGCGGGGCACCTTGAATAAATAACTTTCATTCAGTCTCTGGAAACAGTAACATCCTCTGAAGGGAGGAACGACTGACTGACTAAACCCCCAGTCGGAACTAAATAACTTCCATTCGGAATGGAAGTCATTGAGTTCTGGGAGTTTAACTCTTTCTACCCCAGAGTTGACACACCACAGCAAGATAAGGATCGACCATGATAGTTCAAGGGTGATGCCAGAATAGCTTGGCGCCCATAGGCGCCAAGCTATTCTGGCATCACCCTTGAACTATCACGGTCGATCTATGTCCTGCACTAGAGTGCAGTCTTCATAGGACAACGGCAAAATTTGGGGATTTCGGTGTTGGGGTAGAATGAGTTAAGGGTTAAGAGGCACTTTGTAACAGCATCATCCACGTCCTGGCTTGGCCGCGACTGCCTGCGAGATTGTCATGTCGGCCACTTCCGGTTTTCTTCTGGACACAACATGCGTACAGCGCAAGATGGCAGACGCCCTCTGTCTCCACTGCGGGTTGGCCCGGATCACAAGCACGGGGTCCAGCAGCGCGTGCAGGTACGACATAGGCAGAGTCATGCCCTCCACAAGCAGCATAGTTTTGTACATAACCTGTTGGGTTGACATAACCAGGATGCCGATCATCAAAGGGAGGTAACACACGAGGAGGATGGACATCATGAGTATCCCCCTCTTGGCAGCCGTATAGGTAGCGCTCTTAAGGCGGGAGGCTGTCACACTGGCAGACGAAGCATGGCTGTGGACCGACCTGAAACGAAGACGTACCAGTTTCGTCAACGGCGTGCTTAAAAGATTACTTCCCAACACTGTTCTAAACACTGTCTACAACACACGACGCTGCTATTTTCTATGTGAGTTTCTCGAATGCCAACTTAGAGCTTCAATTGACCAGGCCGCACAGTTGCACGAAGTGACTTGACGAGCTTAGATCCCGGGTGTGCAAGCCAATAAGCAAGGTGCCCCGTTAAAGCTGGCAAAGGCCACAATAAGGAGCACTTTGCTTTGTGTACGGGCGCCATCTTGTTTGTGCGACCTACCACGTGTTTTTCGCTCCCAGTGTTTTAGTGGTTTTTTGTTGGATGTACTGTGTTTCGTGTGCTGAAAGTCTGCTGAGTATCGTATAAGAGCGCGCTGATGAGGATTATGCTTGTGTTTCGTCGGATCTGGTTGCTGTTTGAATGGTATCGTATTAAATTGTGTCTGTCATTTGAATTTTGTTTACGTCGCCATTTTGCTTCTTCCGCAGCGTGGGTTTGCCGGGTCTTTCCGCCGCCCTGTTTTCATGTGCTGCGTGCTAGTGTGTGAAGTGTTTACTTTGTGAGTCTGTTTACTGTGTGAGTCTGTTTGCCACCCGTGGTTGCATCTGCTGCTTGATCGTTGTAAACTCGTTCGTGTTCCTACCGTTCTATAAGTTTACGTGTGCTCTCCCGTCGACATCTCGCCCTCCCCACTTTCGGCGCCATTGCCCGACCTCGCCGATGACCGACCGGAAATCAGGTCGCTCCCCTACCACACCGCTCACACACACACCGGCACACACACACACACACACACACACACACACACACACACACACACACACACACACACACACACACACCCTACTGAACCCTCTTTTCGTCTTCCTCTTTCTTGTCCTCACAAACAATCATGCTCATCAAATACACACGCCGACAACTGCTATCTCTACGTCGCCACGCCACCTACTGCGCGGCCGGTGCCGCTGACAGTGTTGCAGATGCCTTACGCGGCATCCGATCGCGAAAGAGAGGCCACAGGGGCGGAATTAGCAAAAGGCGGGACTCACCACCACAAACACAACCACACACTTCTTCCCCTTTTCCTATGCCCTTCCACCCCTTCCGCCTCCCCCCGCCTCCTCGATTTCTCCACCTCCCTTCCTTCTTCTCCCATTTCTTTTCCTCTCTTCCTCATCTAACGCTCCCTGCTCTCCTCGGCCGCCCCCTCCCCCGCCCTCCCCCCTTCCTCCCCTCACCCCCTCCTCCTTCGCCTGCTTTTTTCCTCCTCGTCCCCTCTCCCCCCTTTCTCCTCCCCTTCGCCCTCCCCCTCCCTCTACCTCAGCTTTTCCTACTCCCCTTCCTCCTCCCCCCCCTCCTCTCGCATCCTCTTTCTTGCCCGGTTATCCTTTCCCGTCTTTTCCTCCTCCCCCCTCTCCACCTCCTTCCCCCCTTCCATCCTCTTTCCTCCCTCCCCACCTCCTCTTCCTTTGTCCTCTTTTTCGTCCGTTTCTTCTCCCTCTTCATCTTCTGGCTCATCCAACCTAAAACTGTGTCTGTTCAATGCACAGTCTGTCTGCAAAGATGGTAAAGCCGACGTGATTTCAGATTTCATTCTAGACAATGATCTAGATGTTGTCGTGATCACCGAAACGCGGCTCCGCTCAGCTGGCGATGAACCCATCATCACCAGCGTCACTCCGAGTGGCTACCGCCTGGCCTCCTTCCCGCGTGCTTCCAGAGGGGGTGGCATTGCCATCATCTACAGGGACTGTCTTTCTGCTCACCTCTCCTTCTCTCAGTCTCTCCCTTTTGCTCATCCCTCGTTTCAATCTGTCGAGGCCGTAGCAACACTCCCTGGCCAGTCCCTCATCTTCTCATGTATCTATCGCCCGCCTCCAAGCTCTCAAAACAAACTCACAAACTCCATGTTCTTCACCGAGTTCGATCTCCTCCTCGACCACTACAGCACACGACCCGGAAAACACATCCTTCTTGGCGACTTTAACTTCCACTTCGACAAACCCGACCACCCTGACACAAAACGCCTTTGCACGTTACTTTCAAACCACAATCTTACACAACACATCACTAAACCCACCCACCGACTCGGCCACACCCTCGACTGGATCATCACCCGCACCTCCGATCAACTCTTCCTCGACTCTGACACCTCTTCTGTGCTACCCTCCGACCACCTCGCTATTCTCGTCGCCCTCAACCTACCTCCCCCGAAAAAAACCCAAGCTCTTTGTCTCTCGTCGCAAACTAAAATCTGTCAACCGAGAGAACTTCTTCGACGAAGCTGTCGACCTTCTCTTGGACCCCGCCCCCTCTCTCGATCTTGCATCCCATTTCGATTCCTCCCTTCGAAAACTTCTAGACACCCATGCCCCTGTCACCACCTGCTCCATACCCAACCGACTCCCCTCCCCCTGGCTCACTGACGACATAGCTGAGGCCAAGCGCGAGCGTCGACAAGCGGACGCCGCTGGCGCTTTTCTGACCTCACCGTTCACAGAGAGATCTTCCAAACCACCAAATCCAAAGTCTGCAGAATGATCTCCGACTCCAAACGCAAACACCTTCAAAACAAAATTCTGGAATCCACTTCTTCCAAAACCCTCTACGCTACCATGAACACACTCCTAGGCACTTCTAAAGACTCTCCTCTTCCCAACACACACAGCAAAGAAGAACTTCCGTCCGCTTTTTCCTCCTATTTCTCCGACAAAATCCAAACTCTGCGCAACACACTCGACACTCTGCCTTCTCCGCCTTGCCTCCCTGACCCCCCCTTTTCCGGCACTCCCCTCTCGTCCTTCCGCCCCGTCTCTCAGGATGAAGTCCTCAAGATCTTAAAGTCCATGCCTTTCAAAACCTGCGAACTAGACCCCCTCCCAGCTTCTCTCTACCGGGACGGCCTCCCAAAACTGTTGATCTTCATCACCGACATCATCAACACATCACTAGAGAATGGCTCCGTCCCCGATATCTTCAAGTCCGCCATCGTCCGTCCTCTCCTAAAAAAACACAACCTCGACCCAAACGAACTCAAGAACTACCGCCCAGTCTCCAATCTCTCTTTCCTGTCCAAGCTTCTTGAGAAGGTTGTCCTCAACCAACTCAACCTCCACCTCGCCGACAACAACCTCCTCAGTCCCTTCCAGTCTGCCTATCGCAAACATCACAGCACTGAAACAGCCCTTATACATATCCTAAATGACCCGCTTCTCTCCACTGACTCGGGCAACATCTCCCTTCTTACGCTACTCGATCTCTCTACCTTAGACCACTCTATCCTCCTCCACCGCTTCACCACTCCTTTGGCATCACTGACTCTGCTCACTCCTGGTTTCTTTCCTACCTCTCCGACAGACAGCAGTCCGTCACCATCGACGGCGTCTCCTCCAAACCAGTCAGGCTCTCCTGCGGCGTTCCACAGGGGTCTGTCTTGGGCCCGGTCCTTTTCACACTCTACACCTCTCCCCTGTCCAACATCAACCAGTCTCACCACATACACCACCACCTCTACGCTGACGACTCGCAACTACTAGACAAAGACAAACTCGACAACACTCAGACACTACTGACTCGCACGGCTGACTGCTATGAAGACGTGAAAAACTGGATGACAGCAAACAAGCTCAAACTGAACGACGACAAAACGAAAGCCATGCTGGTAGGCACTCGCCAGAAACGTTCCCAGCTCCATCCCTCTCTCCACCTTCAACTCGACAGCACCCCCATCTCCCTCTCTGACTCGGTCAAGAACCTTGGCGTTATCCTCGATTCCTCTCTTTCCATGACCAGCTTCGTCTCCGCCACGGCCCAGGCATGTTATCTCCACCTCCGCCGCATCAGTCAGATCAGAAAATACCTCACTACCGAAGCTGCCACTAAACTCGCTGTCTCTCTCATCTTATCTCGCATCGACTACTGCAACTCTCTCCTTTCCGGCCTTCCTCACTCCACCACTCTCACTCTCCAGCGCGTCCAGAACAATGCTGCCCGCCTCGTCCTCAGAAAGAAAAAAATCCGACCACATCACTCCCCTGCTCAAGCTCCTTCACTGGCTCCCCATCCCTCAACGCATCCAATACAAGATTCTGTCTCTCTGCTACAAATCCCTGAACAACTACGCTCCTACCTATCTCTCCAACTTACTTCACCCCTACACTCCTCCACGCTCCCTCCGCTCCGCCTCTGACCCTCTCCGCCTCCTCATCCCCCGCACCAAACTCAGCACTTTCGGCCCCCGCTCCTTCTCAGTATACGGTCCATCCACCTGGAACACTCACCCACTCTCTCTCCGTCAGAAACTCTCTCCTCCTTCCAGTCCGCCCTCAAAACTCACCTCTTTCAACAGTTCTAGCACTATATCACCACACTCTACACCCCAAGCTGACCGTCGTAATGTATTTTCACTATTTGTGGTACGCGAGTCATTGTCTAAAGCGTGCGCATGCGTATGCGAGTTGTGAGTGCGCGCTTAGAGTTATAATTATTATAAGATAAGCGCATTATAAATACCGTCATTTTTTTAATTATTATTTTGTGTCTTGCACAGGACCTAAGCTCGCTCATGCACCTGACCCCAGGAGAACACAGTTCTCCAGAAACCCGTTTGAAAGAAGCGCGAAAATCTTGAATAAAGTACGGTAAGGATGCAATCACTACGCAAAAAACAACAACAACAACAGCAAACAAAGAAACAAAGCAAATAAACAAAACAAAAACAAACAACAACGAAAACTAAACAAGTCTAATATGTGCGTGTATGTGTTTTTTAACGTGCTTCGTCCAACAAAAATTCCTCGGGGTAGCATATTTTAAAGTGGAAGGCCGACTGACTTTGACCCTCGGGCCCATGACGGCATCAGTGGGCCCGCGCACGGCTATGCGCGGGCCCACTGCAGCCATCGTGGGCCCGAAGGCATTTTGCTACTGGGGGAAGTGGATGGATATGGACCGTCACGGACTGGACAATCTGAGATTAATCCCCGTACTGGTGATACCGTTCTGCGAAAAATACGTCTTTCATTTCTGCCGAAAGGCATCGTCAGCAGGAGTCAAAGGTTGAGTTGAGTTAAGTTTAGTCAAGATGGGATATCTACGCTTGAAAAGGCCCATACGCGCTTCACCCCACCCGTCAGAAGTCTTCCCAGCGTTCATTTCGATATCGTACCAATATTGGTCTGGTCTACGGACAAAGGGTTGAATAAAGACGAAATAAAAGACCCAATCACGATCTTCATGTTGCAAAATCACATGTATCTAATACGGATACGTACTGCGCTAGCTGCGGTTCAGTGCCGGATCGATGGTTGATTGGGAGACGTAGACTTGTTGTCGATCCTTTCTTCTGGGCTGAGTGTGACAAGGAGTAAGTTTTACCATTAATCTGATTAACTCTGCAACTTGCGTTCAGGGTCACGCTCCTCACCTCCCTCGATCCGCTGCTCATGTCATGTGTGGCGACACTGATCATCTCTCTCGATCCGCTACGCATTTCATGCGTAGCGGATCGAGGGAGGTGATCAGTGTGGTCATGGGCCGTACTGTCGCCGTCTCGGTCAGTCCCCATTGGTTCTTCTGCGGCTGTCACTATGGTCAGAGATGTTCTGGAGTCCGGCGATAAAAGCATTTTTCGTTTGCTGTTTGTTGCGCTGGAAGGCAGGGCCAACTGATCCATCTGCAACGCATCTGTCCTACTCGGCTGAACGTCAGTTTCCTCTTGCACGAGAAAGATGTTCAAGTTTGTTTTGCGAGTCTGATCATTAGACGTTGCGTTAGAGTCTCGAGCGGTCAGGCCACTTTTCACAGTTGTAGATGGTGGTGTATAACCACTTGTATCCTCCTCTTTTTCACAAAAGGACGTTTCCTCGCGGATATTTTCAGGCAGTTTACTTCGTAAGAAAGAACTGTCGTTTCTTCTCAAGAAAAACGAAGAACTATTTTTAAGCTGGCTGATTGAAAATCTGTCTACAGTGGCCATGCTGCTGACATCACTCTCGGTGTCCAAGACGCTCTGTGACTGCATCTGGAACAGCTCTGAAACTGAGGACGATTGTCCAGGCACGGAGACATTGTGTTTCTTGGACTGACCCGAGCCGCTGGTGGAAGGGTAATCTTCGCTGTGGGACGATACCCGTATGCCGTGCTTGCGGAGAAGAATGACCACGGCGGCGAGTGACACCGTAATGACGACACAGGCAAACAAAAAGATGGACTCGGCCAGGTCCACAACGATGGGAGCGACGTAGCACTCGCGCACTAGCAGGTCCGAGCCGGACAGAGCCAGTTGTAGCAGGACCGGCAGTAGGCTGACAACCGTCGTGGCAGCGATAGCCAGGACCTGAAGATATTAGAGAAGAACAAGTTATTGCACTTTATTGCATTACAACAGGTAGTATCACCGAACAAAAAGCTAGATTTTTCAACACTCATTTATCCACTTTTTCAACACTCGTACATCGATCCACCTATGACCCACTCCATCCAACCACTCATCCATCCATCCATCCATCCATCCATCCATCCATCCATCCATCCATCCATCCATCCATCCATCCATCCATCCATCCATCCATCCATTCACCCACCCACCCACCCACCCATCCATCCAGCCAGCCAGCCACCCACCTATCCACCCATCCATCCATCCATCCATCCATCCGTCCATCCATCTAAAAACTCTGTCAATAATCCATAGTGATTTGTACACCAACATATCACTACATAAATATAGAATGTACATAAAAGTACAGATACAAATTGTAAATGTGAATTAATAACAAAGGCAATGGCTAAGTATATAGTGCGTGCTGGTTTCTGGACTTTGGCCGGTTTAAAATCATCACAGACCAGCACACACTAAGTACTCAGCCATAAAGTTCACACAAAAATCCCAGATCACAATAAAAGTAACATCGGTTATTATACACCACGCCTTACTGCTAGTGGACGCAGATTTCTACAATATTTGTTATACTGAGTCAACGCCAAAGTGCCTCAGCCGTCCCAGGAATATGGATTCAAAGTGGTGCCAGCAAAAGACATAGATCCTCATGAGCCACCGCAACTGCGGGGGCTCATGAAGATCTATGTCTCTTGCAGTTGGATCGTCTTCACGTTTTCTCGGCAGTCGCGAGGTTTATGACACAGCGGACGGAGACACCCATGAATAAAATAAACCAGGTACCTTGAAGCTAAGACGTGACGACGCGAAGGGCTTGTTGATGCTGTAGACGCGATACAGTTTGTCCACGCCCAGCAGCCCCATGGCCAGCACGGAGTAGAGCAGCAGCGTGCACTTGATGCCCAGGAAGACCAGGCAGCACACAGGGTCCGCCCCGCCCTGCAGTAGGAAGGCGATGTCTAGAGGAGACGTCAAGCAGATGAGAAGGTGCGTCACGCACTTGCTGACGAACAGGCTCGTGCTCTCGCGCTCGCAGTTCATGGAGCGGATGCCTTGGGTCTTGCGCTTTGTGCCCACTCGAGTGAGGGCGAGGAGCAGGAGGAGGAGATTCGGGGGGATTGCGAGAAGGGACACGAAGCTGATGCAGACGATGAAGACGATCTTTTCCGTCTGCAGCATCCCAGAATTGAAATCGTGGTTCGGCATTAGAGTCTCTGTAGTCATAGACAACAGCAGTTCCGTGATGTTGAAATTCTCAGCCATTTTGAGGTTACAACAAAGTGCACAATTTATGTTTAAAGCCGTTTCGATGTCATTGTGTCGAGATAATGCTCTGCTATGCTATGCCATGCTTCCGGGCTTTGCAGCATTTACTGATAAAGGGCTACAATGGTTGCCATGACGCGGATAGTTCAAAGGCCAAGGCCCTGAACCGCCATCAAGGCGCACATTGTTCACAGGTCTACACTGCACATTGGACGGAATGCTTTTCGCTGTCTAGCCTACGATTCCTCGGGAGTGAGCGGCAGGGGTTCTTTTTCAAGTCTCTGGCTCTACGAGTTCTTAAGTTCGGGCAGCATGACCACTTTCGCTCAGAATACTGCATTTAGTGAAATTTGCTGCAGCCAAGTTCACTGATCACTGCGCACGGTTCTGGACAGAGGAGAAGTGCTCGTGTGTAACTGTGCAAGCGCGTTGGACAGCAGTCAGTATTGCAGTTACCCTTCCGCGTCCGATCACCTGAAGAAAAAACAAAAACAAACACCAATTAACTTGTAACCCTTTCGCTGACGAGAAATAGTGAACACAATCATGATCAATCGCAAGAGGCAAAGAACCTCATAAGCCCCCGCAGATGCGGGGGCTTATGATGTTTTTTGCCTCTTGCTGACTCTATTCATATTCGTGTAACTTGACTTGATGAGATTATCCGTGTGCTGAATTTGTCAGTCATGCTTTCAAAGACGTATACTTTAGCGTCCATTGGCCATGAAGGAGTTAACATTGAAAGTTGCATCGTCAGCTGCAGAAGACACGTCGGCCGTGCAATGCAAAAAGGTAGTGCATGATTCTCTTGGTGTACAAGCAAGCAAACAAACAAACAAACAAACAAGCAAACCAAGCAACTTGTTATAATGCCTTTGAATCGAAGCCAGCAAGAAATAATCAACAATATAATTTCTCTTTTAATCTGGAGGGGGAAATAATGCGACTGAAAATTATATAGAATACAATGAAAGTCGAATAAAAAAAAAAGAAACATTCTTTTGAATGTTCGGGTTGATCCCCCTTTTCAAAATGGGCATACCTGTCCATTTTGAAAAAGGCTTTAATCCGAAAATGCATTTATTTGTGTTGTAAATGTCCTTTCTAAGCGAGTTTCTTTCTTCGTCGAGATTTTCTAAAAATACACGTCTGTCAGATCTTAGGGATACACGTCGAATTTGAAAAAGTCTTTGACCCGAAAATTTTATTTATTTTGTGTTGTAACTGCCCTTTCTAAGCGTGTTTCTTTCTTTGTTTAAATTTTCTCAGAAAAAATAAGTTTGTCAAAGCTGAGGGGTAGTGCATGGGTTAACCCTTTGGCTGCCGGCAGCGCTTTTTGTCGCGATGATTCCTGCCGGAATCATCGCGACAAAAAGCGCTACCGACAGCCAAAGGGTTAGCTTGACAACCTGTGGGTGCCGAGCTCCAAATCACGCACTTCCTTTCAGATTTCACGATCGACCAGTCCCCTTCTGCTATGCGCATGCGGCCCAGTAAACTAATAAAATCAAAGACAGTATATTGTAAAATAATTTACCGTCTTTGATTAAATTATCATGTTTTCAGAATGTAAGGTATAGTCCGGTTACAAAGTAAAGTAGGTTATAGCATTGTCAGGGGAGAGATATGTGCATGATCGACCAGTGATCATAGATCCACTGTGGCCAAAGCACAAAAAAAAAAAAAAAAAAAAAAAAAAAAAAAAATAGAGAGGGGGCGCTAAGAAAGTGACTGAAAGCAATGCATATGGAAGCCCCCCCGAAGGGGGGCGTATCACATATCCACTGTTCCAGCCACTCAGTGCATGGAAATTTAAATCTAGGTCCCCCGGGGGGGGGGGGGGGGGGGGGGGGGTCCCGATATTTAGCCGGTGTGGACAGCTGCTTCGGTCTTGGCGACCTCTTCAGCACACCATCGGCAATACTGGAGGAGGCAGGAAAGTCTTACTTACTTACTTACTTATGCCTTGCACCCCTACTGGGGCATAGGCCGCCTACAAAGGATCTCCAAGAGTCTCTGTCCCGGGCTCTCCTTTCCACTTGGTTCCAGGTCATCTTCATGGTCTTAAGGTCTGCATCCAGTTCCCGGCGCCATGTGTTTCTTGGTCTGCCTCTTTTACGCGTGCCCTGTGGATTCCATGTTAGGGCTTGCCTGGTGATGTTGTCTGCTGGCTTACGTAAGGTGTGCCCTATCCATCTCCAACGTCGTTGTTTAATTTCGTCTTCTGCAGGCAGCTGGTTGGTTCTGTTCCAGAGTTCGTTGTTGCTGATGGTCTCTGGCCAATGGATATTTAGGATCTTGCGCAGGCAGTTGTTAATGAAGACTTGTATTCTCTTTGTGATGGCAACTGTTGTTCTCCAAGTTTCTGCTCCGTATAGAAGAACTGCCTTGACATTGGTGTTGAAGATCCTGACTTTGGTCTTGGTTGATAGTTCTTTGGATCTCCAGATGTTTCTCAATTGTATAAATGCTGTTCGTGCTTTCCCTATCCTTTGCTTGACATCTGTATCTGAGCCTCCCTGTTTGTCGATGACGCTACCCAAATAAGTAAAGGCATCCACCTCCTCCAGTGCTTCTTTGTCAAGCGTAATCGGGTTGGTGGTGGCTGTGTTTGCCTTGAGTATCTTACTCTTGCCTTTGTGAATATTGAGGCCAACCTGTGCGGAGGTAGCCTACCTGCAATGACAACCACATTTTACTGTGGTGTCTGCAGGGGCATACATTCCATGCCACCACCTAGAGTTAAATTTCCATGCACCCTAAAAGAGAACCTACCAAAAGGGGGGAAGGGGTTGCAGTCGATATTGTAGTAATAAATGAAAAGAAAAGGGGAGACTGCCAGTGCTAATATTTTAGGAAGGTTTGACAATGCTATAACCTACTTTACTTTGTAACCTTCCTAAAATATTAGCACTGGCAGTCTCCCCTTTTCTTTTCTTTTAAGGTATAGTCCGTTTGAGCAAAGCTTGCCTCGTGTTTTTTCGTAAATAACTTTTGAACGCAAATGATTTCAAGACAACTCTAAGAAGAAAAGATGATTCCCAGCTTTGGTCCTAACTTATTTTAATTTTCCTTTAGTCTTGCCGCGAAATTTTAAATATGACCTAAACCTGCTAAAATATACCCTGATTGAAGCCCCAGTCAGCAACGCTGATATTTATTCCGGTAAATTTTACGCTTCTCGTATTGAATGTTTCAGATTGGTCTTGCGAAACGTATGATCCGTGCATAGCTTGTCACGGTTTCAGCGTCAGTGATGCAGGTCAGTGGTCACCGAGGCCTGAACATGATATATTTCAACTTTTATGTAGGTCATCGCCATCATCTCCCGAGGGTAGTGGCTAAACCGTTGGATTTAAAGCCAGCTGATTAAAAAACAAAATTAGGACCAAGTTTGATGATCACTTAACGTTCTTAGCGTTGTTGGTTTTTTTTTTTTAATAAATATCTCTTGTCATTCGAAAGTAAATTGGAAAAAAAACAAACACTATGCAAGCTTTGCTTAAATGGACTATAATTGGCTTCTCCAAATATGAGGAAAGGTTACGCTCGTTTCATGTCAAGACTCTATCACGAGGCTGCTGTTAGCTAGAGTAGGAAACCTTAACCCCTTCATTGCCGGCGGACGCAACTAAGCGGGCCAATTCAAAGCCAGGCAACCCCCCATCCAAACGGGGCTGGCAAGCCGGAAAGGCGAAGAGTTAGTTAGTTATTATGGCGGTTTAACTCTTAAACTCCCAGAATGATACCAAGCGTGACTAACAGACGTGACATTATCACCTCATCTAGTTTTGTTTGTGTGAACATCATGACCAACTCCACCAGGGAGGCCCCTTTGGGGGCTTAACTGCCTGTCCCAAGTCAGGATAAAGGAGGAGGGTTAGGCGTGGGGCTAGCGACTCCACCCTGTAAAAAGAAACTTGCTACGGAAACGACAACAAGTCGCCTCAAGCACCAGACGGCGCAGAGAGGACTGAATGAACATCAGGACCTCAACAGTACTGCTAATATGTGCTACATGCTCAATATTGTGATAAGTAGCTTAGAACGTGAAGCGGTCGCTAATAAGACCGCTAAAGCACGAAATTACAGTTGGCGCCACAAACCGAGAGGAGGGAATTGAAGTTCTGGCAATGAGTTTCTTGCCTTGTTCCGAGCGTCAATATGACGTATATATATATTCTACTAATGCTGGCAGTGAGGGGCATGAAACTTTTTGCCAGAACTTCGATTCCATCCCCTGTTTTGACGCCGGTTCATGACTTGACACAGGCGCGGGATATGCGGGTCGTTTCGTCATTGCTCCTAACACCACTGGAAGTGTTAAGAGTAATGACGCAACGACCATCCTGCGCCTGTAGGTCTTTTCCTCGCATATACCTGTATGCAAGAGGCATAGATCCTCACGATCCCCCGCAGAATGCCTCAGTCTTGCGTCAGTTACTGTATCATTTATAGAATTCCAACAGGAATAATAACGATTACTGAGAGAGGGGAAACGCAAACTGGCATCCAGTGCGTAAAGGCCATCGGGCGGCCGACGTCGGCCCGATGGCCTTTTGCGCTTTGGGATACTCGTACCATTCAGTACCTTGCGCACAGGCAGAAAATCACCACACTGAAGTGGAAAGGGGGGCCACTTAGATTGCAGACTAAGATGGGGCCGTTTCATTGTTTGGTTTATGGTTTACGACTTTTAGATTCCGTCTGGACAGAGTGATTTATAAGAACGTTTATAAAAACGTTAACCCATTAACCCCGACACACAACAGCAGGAGATGGATCGACCATGATAATTCAAGGGTAGTGCCTGGTTAACTTGGCGCCTGATGGCGCCAAGTTAACCAGGCACTACCCTTGAATTATCATGGTCAGTCCATCTCCTGCAACTGGTACACAATTGCTAGGCTATAGGTGACACCTCCAAAATATGGAAAATGCGGCCGTGGGGTTAACCCATTCAGTCCTGACGCACTACAGCAGGAGATGGGTCGACCGTGATAATTCAAGGGTAGTGCCAGATTAGCTGGGCGCCTGTCGGCGCCAAACTAATTTGGCACTACCCTTGAAATTATCATGGTCGGTTTTTTGTAGCTTTTGTGGTACCGTTTGCGCTAAAGGGATTGGTCGTGTGACGTAGGGATGAAAACAAATGTTCTTTAAAAAAAAAAAAAAAAAAAAAAAAAAAAAAAAAAAAAAAAAAAAGAGGAAAAAAAAAAAGGCTAACTAAAATTATGAATTTTGAATATCGTCAGACGAGACTTTTTTTTTTTCTGCTTTCCCTTACAGTACATAGGAGAGTTATGTCGTTAATCCATATCATACTGAGGCTAAAAGCTTCAAATTTGTACACAGCCATATGCAAGCTACATTATAGTACTTTATGGCTTTAGTTCAAGAGGCGCCAAGCTATTCTGGCACTACCCTTGAACTATGTTAGTCAAACTTATTTCACACACTGGTGTATTCCGAATGATAAGGGTTAAACACAAGAAGCAAGCAGAAAACATCTGTTGCGTGTCCCAACTCACATGGAGTGTGAAAAAAAAAGGGTCAAAAGGTCTTATCTGAGGCAAGACAACATTGACAATCATTTGTATCGGCAAATTTTCACAACAAACGCCTGCAGGCTAGAGCAGACCGCTTTAACTCATTCAGCCTCAACACACCACCGCAAGACATGGATCGAGCATGATAGTTCAAGGGTGGTGCCAGAATAGCTTGGCGCCCATACTGAGGCGCCAAGCTATTCTGGCACCACTCTTGAACTACCATGCTCGATCTGTCTCTAGACTTGAAATACAGTCCTTCAGAAGGCAACCTGAAAATTTTGGGGACTTCGGTCCTGGGGCTGAATGTGTTAAGTTAGCCCTTTCGCCCAGCATTACTGTAAGACATACTGAGAACATTATGATGGAGATATATTGCGAGCTGCAATACAATACAATACAATACAATACAATACAATACAATACAATACAATACAATACAATACAATACAATACAATACAATACAATACAAACAATACAATACAATACAATACAATACAATAATATAATAATTATTGTCTGTTTGAGTCAGTCAAAGCACGACAGAAATTTGCCTTTTGGCTCGACATAAAACAACAAAACAAGACACTAATAAACACTATAAGAACATTCCATTAAAATTATCATTGCAGCAATCTATCACAGGCAATCTATCACAAGATGGGAAGCAATGTTAAGTAAATCACACATTATATATCACGTCGTTATAAACAAGGCTTGCAAAATCGAGACAGCAGTTGGAATAAAAGACTTCTTGAAAACATTCTTTTCGGAAAGTGGCATGTTGAAACGTCTGCCTGATGGTAGCATTTGAAACTGATCAAATAGTGGGTGACGAAGATCACTGACAATGCTTGCAGCTTTCCTTCGGACAGCCCTATGGTACAGATCATCTGATAGGTACTGTCCTAGGCCAATGATCTTCCAGCTGTTCTGACGATACGTGACAGTCTGCCCCTGTTTTTCATACTGAGGTTGCCATACCAAGCAGTGATGTTAATAGTCAGTATGCTTTCAATCAGGCTTCTATAAACGGATTCTAAAACCTTGGAACTGACATCAAAACTTCTCAGTCTCCTAAGAAGGTACAGGCGTTGGTTTGCGTTGTTCATAATCAGATCGGTGTTTCCAGTAAAAGACAGCCTACTATCCACAACTGTGCCAAGGTATTTAAATTCAGTGACCACTTCTACAGGTTGATTATTAATTGAGACAGGTACAAAAATATCATCAACTTTCCTGTCATCAATGACGAGCTCCTTGATTTTCTGTACATTCATATCCAGAAAACTGTCTTTGCACCATGACTCTAATACTGCTATCTGTGCAAAGTATTCAGCCAGACTGTCATCTTTTTGGAGTAGGCGTACAAGGGCCATGTCGTCTGAGAACTTTAAGAGACGAGAAGTGGCAGTACGACAACGCATATGGTCTGAAAATATAGAAAACAATGTCGGAGAGAGAACACAACCTTGAGGGCAGCCCGAATTTAACACCATTTGCTCAGACTGCCATGTACATTTACACGTTGAGGCCCCAGTGTCCTTCAAAAAGTCTCGCACCCACAGAATAATACTTGTGTTCACATAAAAGTCTATCATACGCTGCAAAAGCATCAGTGGTTCAACAGTATTAAAAGCATTAGAAAAGTCAATAAAAAGAATTATCACATGTGCTTTTGAATTTTCAAGATGTTGAAAAACAAGACTGTACAGAGTAAGGCACGCATCTTCCACATTCCTATGATTTTTTTAAGCAAATTGGAGTGGATCCAGTAGTTCGGCAACATCATTTAACAGATGCCTCCGCGCCACCTTTTCCATACATTTTGACAGAATAGAAGTCAATGCAACTGGGCAGAAATCGTTGAATTCACGAGCATTGTTTGTTTGTTGTTGTTTTTTTAGAAATCGGAACAATGATTCATGATTTCCAAGCAATAGGGACAGTATGAAGATCAAGCAGGAACTGAAAGATAGTAGTGAAGATCTTTCCCAATTGACCTTAGAAGAGATTTCACTACCTCCTCTTCAGTAAATGACAAAGGTTCAGGCACAATGTTAGACTGGCACAAGTCATCACAGTTAGTACTAAGGTTCCTGCCATCGAACCGTGAGTAAAAACGATTCAGATCATTTGCCATCTCAACTGGATTCCTAGTACAAAGCCGTGCTTGTTTCTTTTGCTGCCTACCCATGATGCAGTTCAGACCATTCCAGGCCTCTCTAGCGTTGCCAGAAGTAAATTTCGTTTCGATCTTGTTTTTTTATAGTTCAGTCTGGCAGCCCTAGCAGCCCTTCTAAAATCCTTTTTCTTTTCCCGAAATTCATCAGTGTTACCCTGTAAAAACAAAGAAGCAAGTTTCTTCTGGTTCAAAT
The DNA here is from genome assembly GCA_036245525.1 of Semisulcospira habei. Classification (NCBI taxonomy): domain Eukaryota; kingdom Metazoa; phylum Mollusca; class Gastropoda; family Semisulcospiridae; genus Semisulcospira; species Semisulcospira habei. Next base: position 161,581,671 of record BTPG01000005.1, read on the forward strand.
ACACCTTATGCTCCTTGCTGACCCATGACTTATTGTTGGCAAAACCTTCACTGTCTTGGTTTTAATTACAGTGTCCTCACAAAATCTTAAAAGTTCGTTATGATCATGACAGTTATGAGTAAACATATCCCAATCTGTTGCCTCAAAGCACCCACGGAGCTCCTCCATGCTGTCTGGTGTCCACAGCTGAGTGGTTTTTGTTACAGGCTTGGACGTCTTTATTTTTTGTCTAGATCGGCGTTGGCAACAAGTGTATGACGTTGTGGTCCGAGCGCCCCATTGGGGGGCCCATTGAGCTCGTATTACCTGGAGTAGATCTCTTAATAAGTCTTAACCCCTTCACTGCCGAGAACACATTTGAATACCACCCATCTGCAAGGGACCTAGATCCTCATGAGCCCCCGCAGTCGCGGGGGTTCATGAGGATCTAAGTCTATTGCTGAGACCATTTTGTGTCACTATTCCTTGGAGGGTTGCGGCTTTGGGCTGATGAATTTAACTCATTCTACCCCATCACCGAAATCCTTAAATTTTGCCCTTGTCCTCTGAAGACTGCATTGCAGTGCAGGACACAGATCGACCATGATATTTCAAGGGTGATGCCAGAATAGCTTGGCGCCCATAGGCGCCAAGCTATTCTGGCATCACCCTTGAACTATCATGGTCGATCCTTATCTTCCTATGGTGTGTCTGGGGTAGAATGAGTTAAAGAACAAAGATCTCAGAAAAGAAGAAAAAACCCGTACGCACAGTGGCAAGGGAGGGGTTAATAACGAAAGATGACGAGTCATGCAGCATCGACTTGGAACCATACAGAAAAGGCAATAAACATAAAACAGACTTGATTGCTTTCTTCAAGTTTCGTGATGGCGAAGTTATTTCCGGCATAGTTCCCAAAACGTAAGACGGGTCCCACCACCCGTATTTTTTAAACCCTATTCTTCAGCCGGCATAATGTGTGTGCTCGTTTGTGATCTTGGACCTCACGGCTAGAAGCCGTGAGGTCCAAAATCACAGACCATCGCACACAAGTTTGAATCACACCCTTCCCCTCGTTCACGGTTCCACGAAAGATGCTTGCTGAACATTCGCCCACTGTCTCTCACAATGGGTAATAAAACATAAGTGGTATGGGTCCCTCAGCACAATTTACACAATCTGCAAGAGACACAGATCCTCAAGAGCCCCCCAAATTGCGGGTGCTCATGAGGATCCATGAGTCTTGTTGGTCAAATTTACGTTCGAGCATAGACCAATTATACACTATGGTTCGAGTGACTGATGAACCTAAGGGGAGGTCATTACTGTTTGAAGGAGGATGGTGTTGGGCAAATTGTCCGAGAACGGTGGGCTGACGTCTTTTCTCACCACATTGAGGACCAAGAGTCAGCTGTATGGGATGGGCTGCCCGTAAAAGCTTTAACTCATTCGAGACGTGCCGCCTCCGAATACGCGGCTTATGCCGCGTATCCGAAGGCAGCACGTCTCGAATGACTGAGTTAACGTCGGTTCGGTTCGGCACGTAGTGCTGGATTAAACTGTAGGGTATGGATAGACCAAGAGACAACACGTTTGATAAATTTAACGGATGCATAGATGGATGGATGGATGGAAGGGTGGTTGGTTTGACGGATGCTAACGGACACGACGCATGATACTGCAATTACTTATCGATCTGTCACCCGTAACGTGTGTGCAGCGCACAGAAGGCTACTAGATTCCAGCTATTTGGCTCCGGCGGTAATGCAGGGGCTTCTGTTGCCAGAGACAGCACCGCCATAAATAAAAGTCAAAAGACTGTGAGTCTATTGAAAATCTCGTGGTTTTTTTTTTTTTTTTTTTTTTTTTTTTTTTTAGTACGGCAGTGCGCTCCAGACCCTGATCGCCTTGGTGACGCCACAAAATGAATGACTGCACTTAACGGGTTGATGGCACTTTTTCACCATTCAAGACCTGTTTTGTTTGTTGCCTCTAGCCGCATAGGCGGGCCGCTCAGTGTCATCAGCTGACTTAGCAAAACCCACGGTAAGGCTACAGCAACTGTTGGTGTGGCAGTGTTATGTGGGGATTATCTTCAGCCATGGTACCTCAATGCGCAACTTGCCATCGGGCCGACGTCGGCCCGATGGCCTTAATTTGCGAACAACTTCCATTCTCTGGACTGAAACGCCGCAGAGAAAATCATCTCAAAGTCGGAGTGCGGCGTGGTCACATTGTGGGGGTAATTAAAAGCAGCTACACACGCTATGTAAATCCTCTGAAATTGGAATGGCGGTCGCCAACAAAGAGGGGTAATTAAAAACAATCACAAGGCTGCAATCCTGTCACGCAGCTGGGTGATGCAGGAGTGGTTACGGTGAGTTAGTCTAGGAGTCAGTCGCATAATCGAGCTTATATCCTGCGAAAGCCACTAGCAAGTTGCTCCGCTATAGCTTCGTGGCTTGCGCAGGACTAATTAAGTATATTCACGCAACTGAGTGAGCCGAGGAACGCAAAAACAACCACGACAAACAATACATCTTTCTAAACCGGTCATGCCGTTTTCCATGGCTTTGATAATTATCACCTTCCGTATCGGACAGTTTGCAGATGTTTGTTAATTGCTGGATGTAAAAATCGTCTGTTCCAGAGGGCTGGGAAAGGGAGGAGCGGGAGGGAGGGGGGGGGGGGGTCGCTACAGTCCAACCATGGACAAAAAATCAAATATAAAATAAAAATATAAAATTTTCTATTTTCTTTCTACCCAAAAAATAAAAAATAAAAAATTATTGTGTGAAAACCTTTTTTTCATCTAAACTATATTATGTTGTTAGTCGTATCAAACGAAGTAACTGCGACAACAACAACAACAACAACCATGTCAAAGGTTTTGAAATGTGTATCTCCCTTCTTACGAGCCTTTAATGTTTGTATCTAAAGTATTAATACACTCTGCCCCAGGACCAAAATCCCAGAATTTTGAAGTTGCCTCTGAACTGAGGAGTGTGTTATAATTCTAGAGACAGATCGAGCATAATAGTTCAAGGGTGGTGCCAGAATAGCTTGGCGCCTATGGGCGCCAAGCTATTCTGGCACCACCCTTGAACTATCATGCTCGATCCATGTCACGTCTTGCTGTGATGTGTCGGGACTGAACGAGTTAATATGAAGTAAAAATGTTGCCGCAAGGGTTTCGTGTGAAAAGAAATCCAAAAAGAGAGGTTGAAAACATGTTCAAATACTTAAAGGGTTTTAAATATATCTTTTTAGTTTTCTTTTGAAAGTATTAATAGTTTTCTTCTAGCTAAGTTCTGCACTCTGCTCATTACACGTTTAGAAAATTGGAATGGGATAGTGTTATCGACCGTAAAGGCCGAGCTTTGAAGTACGGTTCTATGTTCTTAAGTGTGCATTGACATTTTGATGCTAAAATAAACGGCTTCTGTTGCCAACAGGTCTAATGACATTTTTACACGCAAAAATAAATTCAGATGTTACCGCTGAACTATCACAGTCAATTATTCTCGCGCGACTTGCACGTAAATTTTAGCATATTATTAAAAATTGTGTGACCACTCGCTTGAGAAACTAAAAAATGTTATGCTAAAATACTGAATGATAAAAAAGTATTTTTTTGCTTTCAGTGTTGTGAGATAACGGTTGTTTCTTTGTTTGTGTGTTTTTTTGTGTTTTTGTGGGGTTTTTTTTGGTTGTTGTTTGTTTCAAAAGTGGACGACATATTCAGTTTTAAATAAATTATAATGCTAAACACTGTTAAATATAACAACACCGAGCCACACAAAACACTTACACGAGTCCATCAGTGCTGGCAATGCTTGCGGCCAACATGCAGAAGCAGGTGCAGTCTCTGGATGCAAGCAAGCTTGCGTGCACACAGCAGACATTAGTCCTGATAGCCTGCGCAGACAGATTCCTTCGATACAGAAACGAACTCAGGCTTTCTAAACTGAAACCTTATCACTGTGCTGCATGGCATGAAAAATGTCCCTCCCTACTCTTGCGCGCATTTGTCAGTCTTTGAACGAATGCTAAAACACTCGTTCAGATCTACGCGATAAAGATCGACTATGACAGTTCAAGGATGGTGCCAGAATAGCTTGGGCGCCTGCAGGCGCCAAGCTATTCTGGCACCATCCTTGAACTACCATGGTCGAGTCGAGATCTCACGTCACCTTCACAGTCTTGCACATTGCACAGACAGCACTGAGATAGTGAGGGAGTGGTAACACGGTTTTCCGTACGATTTCAACGTTGAGTGTTCCAGAGTTCATTCGTACAGAGACTGTTTTTCTGGTGGCTCACTCGCGATTGGCAATCGGCGGACAAACCAGGCGCGCCGCGCAAAGCTGATCTGTCGAGTTGTATCATTTAATGTTCACTTCACGCGGTTTGTCAGGCGCGAGAGACGGATCGATCATGATACTTTAGGGACAGCGCCTGGTTAGCTCGACACCTCAAATGTAGTGTTTGCCGTGATTAGCTTGGCGCCCCGGCCCTTTCGGGGGCGCCAACCTAAGCAAGCACTGCCCTTGAGAGACTATCACTCTGAGGTAACGGTACTCGGTGATTAAAAAGACGATTCTTAAGTGTGAACTGTTTAATGTACGAGGTGAAAAGAGATATGTATCACTTTCTCTGTGTTATTTCCAGGCGCTGTATTTCAAGATTTCGCTTAGTGATGGTTCCTTTTCGACAGATCAGATCGAGGCGTCACCAGACATCGCGGTCGGTTTACAAGAGAGGGGGTGCAGCAGTTACAAATAAATCTGATCTAACGGTTTCAAGGTCACAGATTGTCTAAAGGTAATGGTACAAGGAGGTTCACCAACCAACCAACCAACCGAACGACCGACAGACATGGCAGACTCACTCACTCACTCACAAGCAACAAACAAACTCACTCACTCACTCACTCACTCACTCACTCACAAACAAACAAACAAACAAACAAACAAACAAACAAACAAACAAACAAACAAACAAACAAACAAACAAACACACAAACAAACACACAAACAAACAAACAAACAAACACACAAACAATATAACATTCATAAACAAACAAACACAAACCAGCCACCCAGCCACCCAATCAACCAACCAACCAACAAACAAACAAACACACACACGCAAACAAACAAACAAACACAACCACACAAACAAACAAACACAACCACACAAACAAACAAACACACACAAACAAACAAACACACAAACAATATAACACTCATAAACAAACAAACAAACAAACACTCACAAACCAACCACCCAGCCAGGCCACCCACCCACCCACCCACCCAACCTACCAAGCAAGCAACCAACCAACAAACAAACAAACCAACCAACAAACAAACAAACAAAAAACACAAACCAACCAACCAACCAACAAACAAGCAAGCAAGCAAGCAAGCAATCCTGTGCTCCCAGGAAAGGCCTTTTGACCAGGAGCTAAGGGTGAGGTAACCCCGACAGAAACCCCGAGTGCTGAAGACGGAGGTACTGGGCTGCACAGCGCACTCTAATAAACCACAGTACCATGCATATACAGCCATATGACACTTGGATCTACAAGAGGCACTGCAAAACATCAAGTGCACCAGACTGGTGCTGTGGATCCCTTCACACTGTGGCATCTACGGCAATGAGAGCTGACAGAATGGCAAAAGTGGGCGCAGAGAAAGAACAAGATGAAAATGGAGTCAGCTTCACAGAGATGAAGACCATCATTAAGTCTGTGTACAGACCACCACAACGGCCCCTAGACAGTTACCATCAGCTGTCCAGACAAGAGCAGGTGACCATCTTTCGTCTGAGGACCGGGCACAACCGACTCAATTTCCACCTGCACAGACGCTTCCACCTCGTGCCATCTCCCCTGTGCCCTTGTGGAGAAGCAGAGCAGACCGCAGAGCACATCCTCCAGGACTGTTGGAACCACCAGCCGCCCATGTGAGGGAGGAGATATGGCCGAAGCCCGCCACTCTACAAGAGAAACTGTACGGGCCTGTGGAGGCGCTACAGAAGACCACAGATTTCATTTTGAGAGCCAAACTCCAAGTGTGACGGCATTCGAGAAGAAGAAGAAGAAGCAAGCAAGCAAACAAACAAACAAACAAACAAACAAACAAGCAACCAACCAAACAAACAAACCAGTTAAGGCTCGCCATATACCGTGTAATAGCCGACTAAGCCGTTTGCCGTGAACTGCGATAATTGCCTGTTGCATGGTGTGTGATGGGCTTTATAATGCGCCGCGCTGGCGCCAACATGACAGTTCCGTACCAAAACCCCTTTGAAACCAAAACCCATGTGTTGAACAGTTGCTGAAACCTGTGTGTAGTAATAGTTGTTTTTGATGTTCTTGTTCTTCAGTCTTGTTGTTGTTGCTGTAGTTGTCGTCAAGTTGTTTAGAAGTTGTTCCTTCATTCAGCCCCGACACAAGATACGGATCGAGCTGTCTCCTGAAGTGTAATACAATACTCAAAGGAAAACCTCCACATTTGGGGATTTCGGGGTTGGCGCACAATAGGTTACGGATCCAACACAATCTGTTGCCAATAAAAAGTTGTTAGGATAGTGTCAGGGTTCTTGAAGGAAAACACTGCCTCTTTTATCGGAGAAGGGAGCATCACGGCCCGGTATAGTTTATGAAAAGATACTGTAATCAAGTCGGGGAAAAAAACACCCCAGAGATTCAGCAATGGCGGCACTCACGCCCTCCAGATGTCTTCGATCATTAGGAAGATTACAGAGTATGCTCAGTCAATCGGATAACCGAACTACAAGGTGTCTAGCAGCAAGAAGGAGGAGGGCATCGAAAGGAGTTTCGTGCCCCTGGATGGCTCGAGCGTCGTTGACGCTCGGAGCCAATCAGGAGCACAAAACTCAGTCTTGGTAGAAAAAATACCCCTTCCCCCTGTGCTGAAACGAAAGCGCCCCCGCATTTGCTGGAGGTATAGATGCGGGGGCCGGCTCACTGAATGAAAAACTATATGTGTCTCTTGCTGGCTTGGTTCGTCTCTGTGCTGTTGAGTTTATCAGTGCAGAAAGCATCTTATTTTCGGTCATCCCCTGTGCGGAGTGTGTGCGCCTGACACCGAACGGAGGTACAAAGCCAAACAAAAGTGAAACTGATAGTGACCTAGCGCCAAGTGTGTCAAATCACTGCAATCGATTAAGAAGAATTAACCCCTTCACTGCCAGCGGACGTAAAATCATGTCTTTGAAAGCAGGGCAAATTTATCACAGAGTAACGCCACCAATCCAAGGAACACGGAGACAATGCCGCTTTACTCATTCAGTCAAGATGCCGTTCGCTCGAATGCGTTAACCCTTATCATTCGGAATACATCAGTGTGTGAAATAAGTTTGACTAAGATAGTTCAAGGGTAGTGCCAGAATAGCTTGGCGCCTCCAGGCGCCAAGCTATTCTGGCACCACCTTTGAACTAAAGCCATTGGTCTATATCTTTATCTGTAAGTACTATAAATGTAGCTTGCTATATGGCAGTGTTGAAGCTTTTAGCCTCAGTATGATTTGGGTTAATAGGGTCAGCAAGTGGCGTAAAAGCACCGGAAAGAGCCCCCGCGCCTGCTTTCCTGCCTCCTACAGTTGGATTATATACTTTTTTCCTGCTTTTTTTCCCCCCGGTAAGGAACGGATTAAACTGTTTGGACAACTGGTTCATCCTTGCGGGGATTTGTTGCTATTATGTTGCGTGCTTCTTCTTCTGTTGTTATTTTACTTGATTCGAAAGGCGGCAATTAGGGGGTGGAAGGAGCCTGGGGGCGGGGGTGGGGGGGTGGTGGTGGTGAGGTGTGTGGGGGGGGGGGGAGTACTACTGACACCGGAACCCTTTAACCCATTTCACCCCACGGCCGCATTTCCACAATTTTGGAGGCGTTACCAAACGACTATGTACCATTTGCCAGGAGACGGATTGACCATGACAATTCAAGGGTAGTGCCAGATTAGCTTGGCGCCATCATGGCCAATACATTTCTTGGGGCTAAATGGGTTAAACACGAATAATCCCTTATCACCCAATGTGGGGAGGAAACTTTTTTTTAAAAAGCACGAATATTTGTTAAGATTGTACTAATTAATAAGATATCACCCGTCACCGTGACAATGTTTTCGGTCACAAGTCAAAGAAATCAAATCAGTGTACAAGTCCGACCGCATCAACTCTTATTCTTGCGCATTTCGATTGAAATCTTATGTAATATTTCATGAGCTGACTTCACTTCGGTTAACAGTGTGACCCACCCATGACATCGATACACTGGCCCCATATTTCATTGACCCACCACCCAAGGAAAAGCAAGGTCACCGCTGGTAAATTATACTTTGTCAAAGAAGTCAATATGTGCTCACACGCACGGGCCGTCTGGAAACCGCCCTCTGATATCGCTGGATGAGGTGCAACCACCTGCAAGAGGCATAGATCCTCATGAGCCCCCGCAATTGCGGGGCTCATGAGGATCTACATGGCTCTTGCTGGTTCCATTCACCTCAGTGGTTTTTGTGCAGACGGAGGGTGGTTTAATCTACGACGGTGTCGCGTGCATTGGTCTTTGAGGTCTGTTGCAAAGCCGTGTGATGGAAACTGATTTGACCCTGTAATTTTCTATCGCTAACAGCGGGAGACGGATCGACCCAGGTGGTGTGTGATTTGCCTGGCGTCTGGAGTCCCCAGCAGGCGCCGCCATTCAGCTATCAGGGTCAATCAAACTTCAGTGCCTTAAAAGCAGCCACCAAGCTAAAGATAAACGATAAAACGGACAGGAGAGAATCCGCCACCAAAGCGACTGATAGGTACCGTGACTTGCTCTTGCTGTCGCACGCTTGAACCTAAAATAATAATAATAATGCGACCTACTCCATGCAGTAAAGGATTAACACATTCTGCTCCTGGACCGAAATCCGCAAATTTTAAAGTTGCCCCCTGAAGATTGTATTACACTTCTGGAAACAGATCGACCGTGATAGTTCAAGGGTTGTGCCAGAATAGCTTGGCGCCTATGGGCGCCAAGCTATTTTGGCACAACCCTTGAACTATCACGCTCGATCCATGTCCTGCCGTGGCGTGTCGGAGTTGAATGAGTTAACAGTCTGCAATATCTCCTTATGTTCTTATTATCTCATGCCCAAATGCTGGACGAAAGGGCTGACATTATAAGTGAATTTTGAATGTCGTAAATATGAAAGACTTCTCCTTCATAAGCAGGAGAGTTTTTTTCCGTTACGCACAAAAAAATTAAAAAAAAAAAATCTCTTGTTACGTGTGCCTGCTCAAATGGATTGTGAAAAGAAGGGTAGCTTAGGCAAGGCAACATCGATAACCCGCTGTATCGGTGAAGTTGGTTACTGAAAGCCCGCCATCGAGCAGACTGCTTTAATTTGAGGAACACCCGCTCTCGCTCTGTGACAAGAGGCATAGATTCTCATGAGGCCCTGCAATTACAGGGGCTCATGAGAATCTATGCCTCTTGCAGGGTATCAAGAGAACCTGTCTCTTGCTGACGGAATTACCGTCAGTCTGGCCGAGGAGCGCCGCTTTAAAAAAAAAAAAAAAAAAAAAAAAAAATCGTGAAATATTGTTTCTTGAAGTCAGAGAGTTTGATGCTAATTTTGTAATACTGATTTACAGCTAGGGTCACGTCGTAGAGTCGTATTACATTGGGAGTTACATGCAGAAAATACTTCATTTTCGCATGGTTACGAAGTAATAGAATACACTCAGTCAAAAACGCACGTGCGCACAGTCATGTTGCGCGTTCGCGCACGCCCGCACTGACGCACACGTTTACATACACGTACACGCACGTACGCACGTACCACACACACACACACACACAAACACACACATGACACGCGCACGCACGCACGCACGCACGCACGTATACACAAACACGTGACGCGCGAGTTCACACACACACGCGCGAACGCACAAACACACACGTTTCACGCGCGCACGCACAAACACACACGTCGAACGCATTAACGCACGCACGCACGCTCGCGCTCGTGTACACACATACACACACGCAAACACGTAAACACGCGCATACACGCACTTTCAGAGCGGGCTTGCACAGGTTTACGCACACAGGCAAAAAACCCGCTTGCCAAAGAGAAAACCCAGGAATAATTGCAATTCAGTATGGTCCCTAGGACGCAAATGTCACTGACTTTCCGCAAAATGTCAGTCAAAATTTAATTTTACGCAAAAGGAACAGAACGAAATACTACACTTGTCCGTAGTTAAAATTAATGAATCCGTTCTTGAAGTAGGAATAAATTTCCGGATTGACATTTAACTCTACTGTGGTACAAAAATACATATTGCGCAAAATGCGACTCGTTCACTGCCGAGAAATGTCAAGCACCGCCCATCTCAGTGCAAGAGGTGCAGATCCTCTTGAAAGAAATGGCCACCCACCTGCAAGAGGCATAGATCCTCATGGGCCCCTGCAGTTGCGGGGGTTCATGAGGATCTATGCCTCTTGCTGACACCACTTTGTATCCATGTTTCTTGGACGGCTCGGAGCTGAATTAACAGATTTTAGAAATACAGTCTGCGTCCACGGGCGGTGACAGCAGTTAAGAATGATGTTCCTAAAAGCGTCGGCCCTAGGCGCACGGACATAACTCATTCCAGCAACAGGCATAGATTCTCATGAGCCCCCGCGTCTGCGGTGTACCATGAGGATCTGGGCCTCCTGGCTTTGGGTGTTCGTTGTGGTCGGCAGTGAACGAGTTAACTCATTCGAGACGTGCCGCCTCCGGATACGCGGCATAAGCCGCGTATCCGGAGACGGCACGTCTCGAATGAGTTAAGCAGTGAACGTCTGACTCTTCTTCACTTGATGAAGTAAAAAATAAAATAGAATAAAATAAAATAAAATAAAATTAAAAATAATATAAATATAAAATAGAATATTACAGTTTACTCAGTGAGTTTTGCTGTTCAAATAAAATGTGCCAGAAAGGTCTGTAGTCATATTCAGACAGGCGGCTCTTGTTTTATTGCTGCGCGGATGACAGCCACATTAGTCACGCTGCATATAAATCGACGCAGGGATGGGAAGCCTAGATTCGCACTGGGGAATGACCAACATACAACTTTCGAAGACTTTTGATGATCTGCTGCCCAGGACATGCTGGAGTCCAAGGCGGCAATGATCAAGCGGACACCCTCGCTGTCTACGGATGGGCACATCAGACGTGTTGAGAAAGCATTTCCAGGAACAGAGCCAAGGGCACCACACAGTCGATCGCATCCGGAGCAAAGGTGTGGAGTGAGGCAGCAGACGTTGGACAGACTTTAAAGGACGTGAGAGATCCAGAGTTTAACCAGATTAACCCTTTTAGCCCAAAGGTCCTGTTTATCAAATTTGGGAGGTGTTGCCTAATGACTATGTACCGCTTGCAGGAGATGGATTGACCATGACAATTCAAAGGTAGTGACGGATTAGCCTGGCGGCTTCAGGCGGCAAGCTAATCTAGCACTACCCTTGAATTATCATGGTCAATCCATCTCCTGCTGTAAGGACTCGGGGCTAAATGGGCTAATATTGGCACGATATAGAAAGAACAGTTGATACCGAAAAGCTCATTTTCGCTGGTCTCCGTAATAACATTTGAGATTATTAGCACAGTTTTAAGAGAAAAGTGCCGAGAAAAAAACGGAACGTGATCCATGTTGCAAGAAGCATCGATCCTCACGAGCCCCCGCAACTGCTGGGGCTCATGAGGATCTATGCCTCTTGCTGACACGACTTTGTATCCATGTTCTTTGCATGTCTGGCGGGACTCTTTGGCGCTAAGTTAAAACAGACTTCAAAAGCACAGTCTGCGTCTATAGCTCTTTCCCATTTGTAATAAGGAAGTTAAGCACGAGTATCCTCCTTTTGCTACACCGAGTTCCGGCAAGATGGAAGCAGACATAGAACGCATGAACGTGAAACAATTAAAAGATTTTCTTTGAAAACATGGACAACTTGTCAGTGGGAAAAAAAGAAGAATTAGTGCGCAGAGCAAGAGGCACATTTCTGCTGCGAAAAGATGTTGAGGATGCTGTCGATGATGCTGTGGAAAGAAATGATGCAGGTCAGTAAACAGTTGACTCCACTGACCACTGCCATATGATATATTATAAATATTTCATATTTGTCAGCATGTGCTTCTTGTGCTTTGGACTCTGTTTATAAATTACATTATTGTCATATGTGTGTGTGTGTGTAAAATTTGATCTGCGAGTTAGTAGTTTTGTAATATAAGTAAAATCAATTATCCCTGATTTCTTATATAAATAAAGTATTCTACATGGCATAAAGTACATGAAATTGTTAATATTAAAAAAAAATTCATAAACTTTATAAAAAAAAAATCAATGTCTGTTTACTTGAGTACCTATGCATTTTTGTAGCGCTATCAAACGTACTTCGAGCAGTCCCCTTTATTATTATTTAATTTAATTTATTTTTTTTACAAAATGCTGAGTGCTAACTACTAGCATCTATTTCATTGTCATAGTCAGAGTTCCTTTCAAATAATGAGTATGAAGTTAAAAATGATGTAACATGAGATGATATGATTTAAAAAAAAATAAAAAAATATATATAAAAATTAAAAAAAAGAGAGAGCTATAGGCAACAAGTAGAGGTTTCTAGTAGTTGTTGCATTTTTTTTTAAATCGCATATTCAAATTAAACTAATGCAGGCTGTAAAATAGATACCAACATAATCAATATTATATAATATAATATTACTAATTATTTATTTGTTATAAGACTTCTAAAATTACAACTGAGTGTCATTATTATTAGTAATAACACCACAGATGTGTTGTTTAAAACATTTACTGTCAATTTTCATTCATACAGTAATTTTGCTTATTTTACGGATTGGCCACTATTTATCTTGAAAATGAAGTGGTGGCGTGGGTGACACCTTCTTTGTCCTGTTGCATCGGGGCGATGGCATTGCTGGACTACTACAGTACTAGTACTACTAATACTAATACTATAGACTAGAGGAAATCTCAAAGTGTGATTAATAAATAAAGCTTCATTAAAGAAGACTAAATAAAGCTTCAGTAAATAAAAACACAAGTAATAATTCAAATAATTTACTAACCGTAGAGAGTTTAAAAGTTCGATTCGGGAAAACAGATGGGACATCATCACCAAATACAGGTCCACGTTTTCCAACACTTTCCGAGCAAACAAGTGGATATTTGACCGTGTTATAATCTTGTCGGATCAAACGTAAGCGCTGCTCCCAAGCTCTTTTAAGTTGCTTGTTTGCTGGACAGCTATGTAGCTTGACAACTCTTCCGTCAATAATTTTTCCTCGGTGGTTATGGCAAATAACACAGTAATGTTTTCCACCTCCACATACTTTTGCCGATCTAGCCTTTAATGCTGACGCCAGTGTCGAAACAGCAGCCGGAACTCAGTGAGCGTTCTCCTACGCTAAAGAGCAGCGAAAGATAACCCGTACTTGATGAGAAGTGAGACTGTCCTATTGGCAATGAAGGGGCTAAAGTCTCTCTCAGTAGCTTGAGTGAGAAACCTTAGTATAGCAGAACCTGCTTTGTGCGAGGGGGGGGGGGGGGGGGGGAAATATTAAAAAAAATAAATAAAAAAAGAAAACACACACAAAAAAATAAAAACACCAACAACATGGTTTTAACTCCTTAACTTCCGGGTAGTTAAGGCGAACGTTACCCAGCTGCAAGAGACATAAACCCTCACGCGCGGCCCTCGCGGTCGAGGGGGGTCTCATAATGATTCACTCCTCTTGTTAGTGAGTACTGAGTTATGTATGTCTATGCGTGTTCCATTGACACCCGTGATCTTTCGTGCGAATGTAGGTCAGCGTGCAGAAGACTCAGACACGAAAGGGGTTAAAAGACTGGCGTTCTTCAGTGAGGTGTTTGAAGGGCGAAAAGTGCCACTTGCCATTAACCTCTCCCCTGCCGGCACTAGACGCATATTTCGTTTTCTGAAATCTTTGTTCAAGTTCAACGACTAAAAGCAGCTAGCGTCCAAGGAACATGAATACAAATTGGTCTCAGCAAGAGGCATAAATCCTCATGAGCCCCCGCAGTCGCGGGGGCTCATGAGGATTTATGCCTCTTGCAGTTGAACGGTGTTTAATTTTCCTCGGCAGTCAAAGGGTTAAAGACCATAATTTAGGTGGCCGCGACTACCCGAACTATTGTCTTTAATGACAGGTGATTTCTCATAACGGTGTTCGCTCAGAACAGGCTACGGTGTACTTGTCTCTGGAAGTGTGTGAAAACGTTGTTCTGGCATCTTTTCATACCACAATTTTCAGCGCGTCAAGAATAACCGATAAATCGGCCACTTCCTGCGTTCATGGATTTTATTTTCCTTTAAAAATGTTGCTTCGTCCTTATCCGTGCAAAATGTTCGTAAATCAGCGAAGACTTTATAGGCTCATCGGTAATAATATTGTGACGCATTATCTGGATTCCGCCTCCTGTCCACGTTTATTGACATTGAAAGAGCTGCCCGAGACTATAAACCGAAATCAGAATTTGTCAGTGCCCTCGCTGGCCTTTGTCTTTTTGGACGTTGCGGCTTTCAGCTGTCTGGTTTACATGGATCTTGCGGCTGCTTTTGGCCGCTTTGACACTGGCAGTACATCAATAAAAGTCGTATGCCGTTCAGTAATGACTATTACTGACAAGATGCGCAGATTTATCACTAGGTTTCCATCTTTTTAGACTATCAACGCAAATTCGGCGGTGAGAATGATGATGTGTGCTGGTCTGTGATTTTGGACCTTAAGACTTCCAGCTGTAAGGTCCAAAATCACAGACCAGCAGAAAGAGAGCCGCCGTAATGTCACTAAAATCAAAGACTGACCTGTACACATTAACTACACCGAGAAACATTGAAAATGCTAAGTAGGCCGTGGGCTGACTTACGGGAATTTATTGTTGTCAGTCGGTCATCACTGAAAAAAAACCTGAATTTAGACCTATTAAAAATACTTCCTAAGTTCCAGAAAATGACATGGGTTATAGGCTAGACTGATGCATCCTTTTTAGGGATGTAGAAGATCGTCTGGTTCTATACCTGCGTATTTTTCTGAGGGCTGGCGATTGGGTGCCTGATAGGCGGGGGGCAGGGGATCTAACTGTTTGTCTGTCCAGCACTGAGTAATTCCCCTTGGTATGCGTACAATTCTACCAGCGCTAGCCTCACCTCTCTGGTTTGTGAATATTAAAGAATACTGGGCCTAATAAAAAAAAAGAGCATAATTTTAACTTATTGTCCCAAAAAAAAAACATTGGACATTTTCTGTATGTTCACTTGTACATATTTTTTGCCGTTTTCGATGGAAGCGATCTCTGTTAACCCTTAACTCATTCTACCCCAACACCAAATTTATTAAATTTTGCCGTTGTCCTCTGGAGACTGCATTGCAGTGCAGGGCACGATCGACCATGATAGTTCAAGGGTGATGCCAGAATAGCTTGGCGCCCATAGGCGCCAAGCTATTCTGGCATCGCCCTTGAACTATCATGGTCTGGGCCTTATCTTCCTGTGGTGTGTCTGGGGTAGAATGAGTTAATGTGCACGCAGCCACCAAACTCTGTCAACCCATTCAAGGCGCCCCGCATCAATAGTAGCGAAAGTGTCGTATAGCGTTGCCGGCACAAGAGGGGTAAACTGGTACAAAATGGCAGGCGATCACACATACCGGAGATTATTTAAGTGGAAGACACTAAAAGGGCGGACTTCTTCTATTTAGTAGGTTGGGATGAAAACCATGGGCTTTTAAATTTGACGAGACCGAGTGGGGGGGGGGGGAGAGAGGGGGGAGGGGGGAGGAGGGAGGGGGGGAGGGGGGGGGGCAACAAACAAAAACAAACGTGTTGTTTTTATATCGGAAGTTTGTTAATAGGAAAGTAATTATTAGGGACCTCTGAAGAAGTGTTGCTATTTCCCACTTTAGTTAAAAGCAAAGTCGACAGTACGTGGTTCTTTTATAGTACTCGTACAATACAGGTTGAACTCTAAGTAGTACGGTGATTACAACAAGAAATGAAGAAAACAGTAGTTCTATATTGATTATTAGTCACCTTTATTTCTTACCAGAGTGACAAAAACATAATGTTTTTGTCTCTTCATCAGACAATGAACTGAACAGACAGGCTGATTTAAAGAAAATCCCATCCAAATTTAGCTAGGTATCCAAAATGAGCAGGGAGCATCGACTGAAAATCAAAATCCAAAGACGTCGACACACTGTATTTAAGTTAGGTCTACTTTACTTGAAAAATCTCTGGGGTGAGCTCTCACATTCAGATCGAAGTCTTCCCAATGCGCAGAAGGCCTTCGGGCCGACGTCGGCCCGATGGCCTTTTGCGCACTGGGTCGTTATCAAGGATCTTGTGAAGATCAGTTAGGTGTATATACCCAGTGGCATTAAAATCACGGAGATGGTTGAGACGGAAGGGAGGGGAGTAGGTGTGACTTGTTCATTTATTCCGCTAGATGCGGTTGGTATGGCCACAGTATCTTTTCCTTTCCTTCGGCCATACATGCTTTTGACTTGGATTTTACCCGCTCTTGGCACTACCTATATAAATGTGTGTGTGTGTGTGTGGGGGGTGGGGGGGGGGGGGGGGGGGGGGAAGGACGCCAACCTCGGCCCGATAACCTTCTGCGCATTGAGTATCTTAATCTTCCCACCTCCTCTCGTCCCGGCAACCCAAACCCCAGTGCCGTCGTTTGTAATCCAGACCATAAAGGTGACTGCCAAGCGTGTAAACTGTAGAGAGGAACTCAACGGAGAAAGAAACACGTTGGGAAAAGCGTGTTTCTTTCTCCGTTTGACTTTGTAGGGGTAGGGCTATACCCCCCTGGAAATCCTGCCACACTGACATCATCTCAGTCACCAGGTACAAAATGAAGTAAATCGGCCACGGTGGAAAACCCTGATATCAAACCCGTTCACTGCCGAGAAATACTAAACACCACCCAACTGCAAGAGGCATAGATCCTCATGTTCCCCAGGCATTTGCGGCAGCTTATGAGAATCTATGCCTCTTGCTAAAACAAGTGTGTATTCATGTTATTTTGACGGCTGGGGATCCTTCGCGTTTCAAAATCACCATCCGCTTCTGATGACAGTGACAGGATTAAACCATAAGCGATACTGTCTGTGTGTCAGTACCATTGCTGAAAAATAAGTCCACAATTGTTAGCTATAGTAGCTGGTTAGCATGGTTAGCTATAGTATAGACTAATCGATAGAAATAATAATCATTGTCGATCAGTCACTCTATTTTCCGACACTGTGATTGGTCAGCATCTAAAAATCGCAGGGGTTTCAATGCCCCAATGCATACCTCCTAAAACCATTGCCGTATAATTTTTATTGGGCGAGACAAACCCGAACCTCGTCTCGGCGATCCTCCTGTGTCAGTCTCGGCGAGACCCCCGAACCACCCCTTGCCCTTAATTAGGTTCGGCGAACCCTCCGAGACAGGATCGGCGAGATCCTCGAGACGTCTCTCCGTGTCTTGGGCAGGCCTATTGTCTTGCTGATCACGCGCAGCCAGCCTGCCCGAGACACTATTCTGAGCTGAAAAAAAATGAACGCTCTTTTTTGCCGGGAGGAAAGATTTTCAGTCAACATGGCAAACCAGCAAGAATCCGTTGTCGGCATTGATTTATCTGAGGAAGATTGCTTAATCTTTGTTGAAATTTGGGAGAGTTTTCCCATGTCATTCGCTTCCTTTGTCTTTCTGCTGCCCCTTCTTTCTCGCCTAGGACACACAGCGCTAGAACAACGCTAAAATCTTTTGCATCTTCTAATTCACGATCGAACGCCATTGTTGCTGATCAAATTCCGTTTGGTTCGGCGCAGCTAAAAATAGACCCGGTTAAGAAACGAAAAGAGTTCGTCGTGACCGCCCGATCTTCTGTATCGTCTCGGATGGTCTCGGGGAGACCCAATTAAGAACAAAAACCGCATTTTGCACGAACGATGAACCTCGGTTCGCCAAGACATCGTCGCGCTCAATTAGTAAGGCGCTTAATTTTTAACTATCAGCTTGCCAATCCGCAATTCTAATATCGCGCACGAATCTGTCCTAGGTCTTTCGTCTGAACGCATAAATCAGAGCTGTCCGGCACCTTACATCATAAATAACCGGAAAACACAAAGATCAAATGGTGGTAGACGATAGGGAAATAAAAGAAATGTACCTTATTTCGGCATGAATCAAGCGGTGAGCACACTACACAAGTGCTACGCAAATGTGTCGCAATTCAAACTCTGAACTGAGACAGCTAGAAACTTTCCATTGTGCTCCATGTCAACACGTATCCTGTTGAGAAAGCAAAGACTGTTGCCACTCGTGCATTTAATAGAGAAAGAGAAATAAATAAATAAAATGCGACAGATCTGTGCCATTTTAGTTTTTGTTGAAAAGATCAAGTCTGTAGTAAATGCGTGTATTAGCTCAGTACCGGTTGGCGAAGGATGTCAACAATACATGCTTCATGTACGAAATTAGACTGACCTTCCTTCTATCCACTCGCTTGCCATGCAGTCCTGCCCTCAAAATTTAGAAGTTATCTCGCTTCAACCCAGTGAGAAAAGTCCGCACTTGATAATTGCTACAGATTCTGATCTAAAAACAGCACCGCTGCTGGCCGGTAAACGTTTGAAATTCCAGCGGCACAAAGCAAGCACATTTGTACGACTGGGCATGGCAGCTTATTCCCAAAGAGTCGCGTCCCTTGTGTATTTCCTAGAAAATACAGTCTGACGTCATAAATATTTGGCGTTTTACTCCTGACATCAGACACACATTCGAGGCTTGAAATAGTGCGTAATTTAGACTGAACGACAATGGCATTAAACCGTCTGTGTTGGCCGGTTACTTCTCGGGTTACATCGTGTTTTGTAGTCCTCTGAAGCTGATTCTATCAGATCTCCGCGCCTTTGGCGCGGAGGTCTGATAATCAGCTTCGTCGGACTACAATACCACAATGTAACCCTCGAAGTAACTCAACACAGACGATTCAATGTCTGTTTTATTTATGATAAGATTCATTAACTTAGCCCAGTACACTGCGGTAAGCCAGCATAGAACAAATGAAGCCTTGACAAACACAGTGTGCGTCCACTGGCAGCTAAGGAGTTAAAAACGCAGGAATCAAGCTCACTGTCTACAAGGCATAGATCTAAAAGTGCCCCCACAGAGTACGGGAGCATATGGAAATGTATCTCCCTTGTTGGTTTGAGTTACCTCTGTGTTGTGATGCTTTTGCAGAATGCATCATACGCTCGTCTGCTCGGTTACCCACCGTGTCCAGCAACTAGCAGCTCGTTCAGCTGGGTCATCTTGCCAGACAGAATAGCGGGTCACTTTGTCTGACCGAATAGCGAGTTGAAACTGGTTGACACTAGCAGGAACCGGACTGCCGCGTCCATCTCATCAAAGTCCGTCCACGTAATCAGGTCAGGCAAAAAAAGAAAGACACACGCAAAGAATGGACAAGTGCAACACAATTTATGAACAATGTCTTGTCTGTGCGTCATTTTTCCGAAAATGGACAGACAGACAAAGAGTACAGCGCAATACTTACATCTTTAACACATCAGTTTTAAGCCAGGACCGAAATCGCCAAATTTTGAACTTACCATCTGAAGGACTGTATTACAATTCTAGAGACAGATCGAGCATGATAGTTCAAGGGTGGTGCCGCAGAATAGCTTAACGCCTATGACCGCCAATCTATTCTGGCAACATCCTTGAACTATCATGCTTGATCCAAGTCTTGCTGTGGTGTGTCGCGGCTAAATGAGTTCAGATGAGAATTTACTTATCATCTTCCTGTCAGTTGCGATAGACGAAGCAAGATGGCATAGATCCTCAAGTTCGCCCGCGGATGCGTTGGCTCATGAGGATCTATGCCTCTTGCAGTTCGGCGGCGTAATCTTTGCGTTCCGGCAACACGAGCAAGAGAAGATGATAATTTCAAGTCATGCAACATTCTGCCAGACTTATTGCGTACGGATTGTATGACAATGTATGGATTTTAGATTACAAAGACTGTGACAGGCGAATGTCCTTATTTAGTCAACCCACCGAGCTACTAAGAACATCATTATCTACACCCTATGCATGAATTGTAATCCTGAAAGCACTCCATCATTGATTAAGAATCTAAAGCCGATATGTGCAAGAAACGGAAGCTGATACGGGAAACAAGAGCGGTAGATCCTCATGAGCCCCCGCGACTGCGGGGGCTCATGAGGATCTACGCCTCTTGCGGCTGGATGGTGAGTTTGGCCTTTCAACAAGAGGAAAAACTAATTTTAAGTAATGCAGCGTGTTGCGAGACTTCTTGTGTACGGACGGACAGACGATATATATCTTAAAACAGTATTCAGTTGCGCTTCCTCGTCTAATAGTTACGGTTTCCACATGAATGCCAATTTGAGGAAAATCCCCTTCTGAAGCGCACCGCACGCATCTATTCGCTGATTAGGTTTCTCTGGTCATCAGGCCGCGTGACATTAAGCACTTCTAACTACTCACAAACCAGATAGGTGAGGCTAGCGCTGGCAGAATTGTCAGTACTCAAACCAAGGGGAATCACAGCGCTGGACAGACAACAGTTAGATCCCCTGCCCCCGCCTATCAGGCACCCAATCGCCAGCCCACAGAGAAATACGCAGGTATAGAATAAGACAATCATTTCCATTCCTTATAAGAATGGATCAGGTCTCTTATATAACCCATGTCTTTCTCCGGAACTTAGGAAGTAGGCAGGAGAAACATACATACACAAACATGAAGGTGCGCTACTATATGTGGTCGGGTAAATACCCTGATTTCCCACAGTAGATGCACAGAACATTACACAACAATGTAACGATACAAATTTTGCCTCGAGTTATACATGATACTCACAAACCAGATAGGTGAGGCTAGCGCTGGCAGAATTGTCAGTACTCAAACCAAGGGGAATCACAGCGCTGGACAGACAACAGTTAGATCTAACTGTTGTCTGTCCAGCGCTGTGATTCCCCTTGGTTTGAGTACTGACAATTAAGCACTTCACTGGCAATGGGCACGAATCATATCTCTGAAATAAAAGAATTCGTAGAAGAGTATACATACACACAATAAATACACGGGAAGAAGAAAAAAAAAAGAGTTTCTAGGTGTCTAGGTGTACTGAGACCATGGTTGACCAAAACCCAGATAAATCATTCGTACGATGAACGCAAGTACCAATGACACCAGCAAGAGGCATATATATCCTCATGAGCCCACCCCCCCCACCCCCCCCCCCACCCCCCGCGCGGATGTTGGATGGATCATGCGGATATATGCCTCTTGCAGATGAGAGGTGTCTATGATCCGACGTGGACAGGGTTAACTCCTTGCCTGCAAATGTACGCATATTCTGTATTCGAAATCTTCCTTAATTCGTTGCCAATAAAGGGCCCCAGTCTTCCACGGAACGTGTCAGCAAAGTGGTGTCAGCAAAGTGGTGTCAGCAAAGTGGTGTCAGCAAAGTGGTGTCAGCAAAGTGAGCGTGGTGTCAGCAAAGTGGTGTCAGCAAGAGGCATAGACTTCCACGGAACGTGTCAGCAAAGTGGTGTCAGCAAAGTGGTGTCAGCAAAGTGGTGTCAGCAAGAGGCATAGACTTCCACGGAACGTGGATGCAAAGTGGTGTCAGCAAGAGGCATAGATCCCCATGAGCCCCCGCTGTCGCGGGGGCTCATGAGGATCCATGCCTCTTGCAGCTGAGTGGTGTCAGTATGTCCCAGCATTGCCGACAGAGGATCAAGATTTCCATCACGGTCTGCTGACATCAAAGAACCACATGCAGCTGAGATATGATGTCGTTATGAATAGCGAGTGACGTCTCCCTTTCACTGCGGTCTTTTTAAAAAATGGCTTTTGTAATTACCGCCCTGTTGTCCGGTATGTCAGACGCCGTGTTCTTTTTGTCCGCGGTACGACGCAAAACAATACATAACAGTATTTGTTTAGGTCGTGCTACAGACATAAGCACGCGTCTGATTTAGAGACAGTAGAGCATTGAATTATTTAAGCAGGTCTGTCTTCTGAATCCCGATAAAAGCCTTTGGCGACGTGTGACGAAGAATTTCTCAAGCTCTTCCCGTTAACCCATTTAGTCCCGAGTCCCTACAGCAGGAGATGGGTTGACCATGATATTTCAAGGGTAGTGCCAGATGAGCTTGGCGCCTTCAGGCGCCAAGCTCATCTGGCACTACCCTTGAATTATCATGGTCAATCCATCTCCTGCAACAGGTACATAGTCATTAGGCAACACCTCCGAAATTTCAGAAATGGGACCTTGGGGCTAAAAGGGTTAACCATGTCACTGCCGAGACAAAGTAAACACGCCTCAGCTGCTAGAGGCATGGGTCCTCGTGGGCCCGCCCCCCCCCCTCCCCCCCCCTCCCCCCGGCCCCATCCCTTCTCCCCCGCAGTTGTTGCGGCTCACGAGGATTCATGCCTCTGGCTGAATTATTCTTGTATGCAAACCAAGGGGATCACAGCGCTGGACAGACAACAGTTAGATCCCCTGCCCCATCTAACTGCAGGGGATCTAACTGTTGTCTGTCCAGCGCTGTGATTCCCCTTGGTTTGCATACAATTCTGCCAGCGCTAGCCTCACCTATCTGGTTTGTGAGAATTATTCTTGGCCGGCTGGGTGCTCTCTGGTGTTGAATTTACAATGATTTAAACAAAATCTACGTCCACTGATTGGTTGGTTAGTTCGGGTTTAACGTCCACAGCACCAAGGTGATCATGGACGGCCCTGACGGGCGGGTTATGGGGGACAGGGAAATCTATTGCCTATGGAGTACGACCTGAACACTGATCAACTCAGGCGCACCAAATGTGCCACTTTGATTTACCAGGACCTTTCAACGGACATGCTATTGAACAAATCCGTTTTTTCCCCTGGATTGTGAGTCCAGCTACCGGGGCCGGGACCGGATTCGAACCCACGACCCGGCGATTCCCTTCGCTCTCCTGCTCCGACGTTAAACCGCCTGAGCTATTTCGGACTCTCAACGTCCACTGACATGGATAGGGGTAATTAATACGATGGCGGATGGCCGCACATGCGCGCAGTCCGTCAGAAACATTGCGCAACACCACCGTGATTACAGGTTCTTTGTTTCTCAAGTTTCTCATTTGCGCTGCAGGTAATGATGATGATGATGACAGGCATCCTCGAAAAGCCGCGCGGCACTACCATTGAGCTATTTACCGGTGATTTCGCATCTCCCACGAGGTACTGAGCTTTCTGCCTGTCTCTGTGTCTCTCCTAATGCGCAAAGGGCCATCGGGCCGACGTAGGCCCGATGGCCCTTTGCGCATTGGGTCTGATCACCTGGCGTTTGCGCTGAAGTTTGCGAAAAAAAACTGAATACAGTTATCAGTTTCTAACTGAAATGCGTCTAGCAAAAAGGTCCTCGTGCGCGGGCCAGCACAGACTCGACGTATGCCCGAGGATCTTTTGCTCGCCGGAACAGCGTGTCTGCAGGAGGTATAGCGGGCAGACACCAGAGTAAAACGTAAAC